>JAEQBH010000921.1:3000000-3415665 GCA_016808115.1 Tetrastigma voinierianum
GTCATCACAACAAAATGCGTCAATTTCCCACTAATAGGATAGTAAAATTGTGCAGTTCATGATACTTAGTGAAATCTCTTTACCAAACTAAGCATCCCACCTAATAATCAAGTCATCGATATGAAAACTTCATTATCCGTATGGATATCAGAAAAATTGATTCCTAAGACGGGAGAATTACAGTTGCAGCATCAATTCTAAAAATATCTGACATGCTTAGACTCATGAGAGGCAAGTTATTAAGCATTCAATATTTTTCAATTTTTACCCAAGTTCAGAAGCATTTAATCTTATTCATAATATGATGCTATAAATAATCACAAATAATACTGACATAAATTGCTAAAGCAATATGTAAACAACTAGTGAAAATATTGTAAAATTGAGTAAAAATTTTTTTTTTTGTCCCATAACTAAATTTAATGCTTTGATTTAGATAGATTTGACATGATGGATAGGTTTGTGAGAGAGTAACAAGAATTCTTAATGTAAGCCAAAATTTGACTATTGATCCAAGGTACAACCAATTGGCAATAGAAAACTGAAAAGACGGATGAAAAAGATGGCAAGATCATGAGTTGCAGTAGGTAAAATTATGAAGCACGAGTTGGCATTCAATGCTTTGAAGATGGCCAAATTGGTCATTATAATACAAATATTATTTGAAAAAGAAAAAAAAAAGCCCTCACTACCGACCATGTATTGATAATTAATAAAAAAAAAACATGTTTTTTTTTATATAAAAACATAAAAATAAAAACTATTCCAATAAAGACTTCTTAACTTCCACCATCTCCCTTCACGTTTCCATTCATTAAAGCCATGAATATAGTATTTTAAATGTTTTTTTTAACTTTCTCTCTTCACCATTGGTAGGTGATTCAAAGGTGTACGATCGAATCCCAAAAACAAATTAGGATGTCTATCTAGATGGATGAAAACAGAAGCACCAGAGCAGATCAGTCCATTTTTAGTATGTGCCATAAAGTGCCAGGTTGAATTTCTAAATCCCAAAACCATAAGACTGTTTTTTATTCATCAATTTTCTCTTTAGTAGAAACAAACTAAAAAAATTAGAAAATCAAATTTGACAACTTCAATATCAATTAAAGTGACTATGAGACCAATTGTTTAATTATTTTATAAAATTAAGAGTATTTATTAAGTCTAAAAACAATTGATCAATAATCAAAAGATCCGATAAATATATTACAAAATAATAACTTTATTTAACAAAGAAGCGTATCAATTCGTAGTGTGTAGAAAACATATCTGCCATGGATATGGAATTATTAGCTGTCATTAGTCTCTCAAATCTACATAGGATGAGATTAAAAAAAAAAACTAGGGTTGAAGATGAATCTTTCCTTCTCCCTAAAATGTTCTATCAAACTTTGTAATTCTAGGGCTCTATTTACTTATATATATATAAAGCACAAAGGAACATTGAGTTTTGGTCAAATGGGTTTATCAAAGTAATGAAAAAGATAGAACCATGTGCCCATATCTAGTTAATCTTAAACCATCCCATAAATGGCTCATGATTATTATGCATAATATTATAATTAAAATTGTAATATGATTATACTTAGGTGGTGTTTGTTTTTTTTACTTAATGCTGAATAGAACTTTTTTTGAGCTTAATACTGAATAGTACTTAATAGTATTAAGTATTAAGTTGTTTGTTTTTTAACATTGGTAGTGAGTAGGAATGACAACGGGATGAATTATTTTGAGTTCCCGTCCCGCCTCGCTCTTAATGACACAGGTTTAATTTAATTTTAATCGAGTTTTTAATGGATTTGGGTTTATTTTCTCAAAATCGAGACGGGTTCAGTATTGCTCTACGTAAACCGAGAAAATTAGAAATTTTCAAAATGACAAAATGTTAATAAAAATAATAAATTATCCATAAGGGTTAGGGGGAAGCCTATAAGATTCTCTAGATCTCGGATGACGAAACGGACTGCGCCGTTAAATTCGTCTCGCGAAATCTAATGACCCATAAAGTTTCGTCAGTGCGGGACCAATGAAATTTTACGATTTTTTGGGTGATAAGTTGCCAGTGACTCGAGGGCTGAGAATTTTCTGAAAATCTCGAAAGTCAATGGCTTTGACTAAGTTCATTTAAAATAAAGTGAGCGAAAAGAAATAATTGTTTCGAGCGAAACGGACCCGAATAAAGCAATATAGACCATATATCCAAAATAATAATAATAAGCCCCTTAGGTGCATATTTTAAAAATAATTTTTTATTATTTTATTTTATACTTTAATTTAAATAATTATTATTAATATAATGTTTTTAATAAATAATTTATAATTCATATCAATATATTTTATGAAAAATATTAATTTTAATATAATAAAAATAAAAGCAAATATAAAAAAATTAAAATTAAAAATAAACGAATAAAAAGGTAAGCAGGCGAGGATTTGAAGGAATTTCCATCTCGGAGTCCCGCCATGTTTAATTTTTTAAATGAGACAAGTTTGAGAATTGAAAAAATCGCAGTAGGTCGGGATGGAACCGATCGATCCCAAACCCTCGGGTTGTCATCTCTAGTGGCGTGTATTTCTAGCTTTTCTTCTTGTTGGGCAATGATTGGGTTTTTCTTATTTTTGTGGAAAATGACTTTTCGGACGAAAAATAGAAATGTCCCTCACTTTTTTTATTCATAACTTTTTAAAAATTTTGAGTAATATATCGTACAGAAAATTTAAAAAAAACAAACAGCTTTGAAAGCTATTTAGCTTCAGCATTAAGTCAAAAAATAAATACCACCTTAATCCATAATTAATAAATTAATCTAACAGGATCTCCATTAAGTAAATCAGGATCTTTGGCATCTGTCAATTCATTGTAATCTAAACTTATGCTCTTTTTTCGGCAAATGTTTCTCACGAGGACATTCAAGGAAGATGGGATCGAAAAGGAAGAAATCATCAACAAAAACCGCCAACTGGGACTACCCACGGCTCCAAACCTTATTCGAAAATCAAACACCAAAGAACAAGAACAAAGAACAACCAAGAGAGAAAGGAAAAGCAACAAGCCAAGAAAAGGAGTACTATTTTAGAAATGTTCAACCCAAGATCTGCAGGTTGACGGAAGAAGACATGATAGAGTCTCATTGGGGAGAAGTTAAAGAAGCGAGTAAGATTGAATATTTTGAAGAGATGTGCATAAAGTTTGAGCAACAAATCCTCAATGTTCTGTTACACCAGGTTGTCAATGAGTTCTTGACGAATTTCCCAACTAAAAAGCCATGAACCAATTTCTGTGGTGAGAATGTGAATGGGAAATAAAGTTTGAATTGGAATTCAGGTCTGAAATGAGTTTTTCCCATATTTGCATATCAAAACAGACAACCAGTACGATTGTCAGAAGCAGAGACAGAACATAGAAAATGGGGGAATTATATATCATGTGGAATAGGGTGTGATACTGTTACTTTACTTATGACTACAAAGCATTTCTACAACAGAATCGGGTACAACCCATGTGTTAATTTTCTCCTCGGATTCTATTTCAACATGGTGCTCAATTTGAGAAAATCACTACCAACTTTCCAAGTTAATATTTTTAAAAACTGTTATTAAGAACATAATTTCTATGTCATCTGAAAATTGTTTTTAATCTTTAAATTTAATGTTTTCTGTATTTTTTCTGTTTTTTCCTGTTTTTTCAGGAAAAAAAAATTAAGAATCAAATATTTTCTCTGTATTTTTTTTATTTTTCTTGTTTTTAGAACAAAAAATCAATTTTCAGAAACAGGAAAAAGATCCATCAGTTTTCATTGAGAATTCTTCTAAAGAATATCATCATTCGAGACACCCACATAACTATCCTAAATATTGTTAAAGGTATTAAAAAAAATAAAAAAAATACAAAAATTTTACTTTTTTTTATATCTATTAATTTTGAGTTATATTTTTGTAGAACTCTATTTTTATAAACCTTCCATAATGACTTGGACCAATCACATAGATATTGCCCAGACCCCTTTCCTAACTTTAAAACACGTTTATTAAGGAGAAATGAGTCCATACTTATATAGTTTTAAGAATATTCTTCATATCTGATATGGAGAAAAAAGCACATACTTATATAGTTTTACAAACTTTCTTCTATATTCAATGTCAGATGTGACTAACACTCTCATGTAGATACAATGTCCTACAACTCATATGACGTCAAATGAAATAGATTTTTATATCGGGATTCTGATATCATTTGTAATGATATGATTCAATCAAATAGATATTGAACAATTTAAGCTTAAAAGACCTTTATAATTACACGTCTATTAAATTAAGAGAATAATTCATACTTATATCTAATATGGGATGTGATACCTCCGGTACATTTACCATTTGAACCAAGACTTGAAATGGGATGTGATGCCTCTAGTACATTTACCACTTGAGCCGAGACTTGAAAGACGATAAAGTTCTTACATAAATGAGCAAAAAATAAAGCAACTTTGACTCCATTATTACCCTGGTTACCAAATTAAGGTCAGCAACTTTGGCCTCATTCTGATCCACTGAAAAACAGGAAATAAAAAGAAGAGCCAGAGAGGCTCATGGAAAAGGGTGAATTGATGGACCCAATAAACGTGTTTGGCAGCTAGGAAAAGAAACCATAGCAGACCCATTATTATGGCTCCTTGATTAATAAATTGCTAAATTCCAACAAATTGTTCCACAATGATAATGTGAATTCAAGGACCCAACCAACACCCAACAGCAGTCTACACCTCATTGTCACTTCATCTGCTATTATTTTTATTCCCTGCCTACATTTGTCATATCTCGTGTTTTGACCTTTGAATAGTGGCTTTTCTAAGACTTTTAAATTCCACACCTCCAATTTCTCTAACAAACTGCTTCTAAAGACCGCATTTAGAATTTTAATGGCTTTCCGAACTAGATGTGACTAGGGGTGGAATGCATTGAATTTTAGATAGTGACTTAGTCCCTATCGAAGAACAAAGATCATTGTTCATCCAATTGAAAAGTGATAAGTATGTTTACAAATATTTGACCTATAGCAAATCAGGCTCCATTGAGGTTCGAAGAGGAGTGATATCATTTTTAAAATTAAAATATTTTTTAGTTAAATTTTAACAAACATAGAGGTAGCTCAAATGAAGAGGAGTGATCCCAGTGCTTGAGTGCTCATGCCCTTCTTATTGAGGCTTAGAAAGTGATTTTCGAGAACTTCCCGTAAATTTTATTTGAGAACCTCGTGATTTAAACCAATGTCGGAAATATTAGTTTCGATGGATATATCGGTATTTGGATTTTATGGATATATCAGTGAATATTTTTACATGAATATCGATATATCGGAAATTAACAAAAATACTTTGAAATTCATAGAAATACTTTGTAAAAGTGTAAAAATAACATTAATAATCAAATATACACATTGAGATTACATTGCAATGAGTTTTTAAAACCAAAATGAAGATCGATGTGGCTCCATTGCAACATTTGATGGAGTAATCTCATCTTGGTGAAGACAATACTCATACCAAGACATGGTTGTGGATACCAAGCCCAGAGCCAGCTTTACCATTCACCACACCAAAAAACATCTTTACCCGCAGGGAAGGCCTAAGTAGCAGGCCAGGTCCAAGTATCGCCCTCCAACGGGCTAGGGGACACAACGCCTAGACTTATCCTCTCATAACCAAGAACTATCTCTACTCTTAGCCGAGAACTATCCCTAAGAGGACAGTCGGCTAATGATTACCCGGCTGATCTCTCAGTCTAAAGACGCCCCTTTCACACACATAACCATTTTGAAGGTGGTCAAACACCTCTTAGGGCACAAGTAGTGATCAACAGCCCATCAAAAAGGAAAAAGAGCAGGTCATGGCGGCATAAAACGTCATCTTTCCCCTTCCGTTTTGGAAGGAAATCATCCGCTTTCCAGAAAAATCGGATAATCTTCCTCCTCCATAAAGGAAGGAGGAATCACGAAAACAGGAAGGTGCGACATTCTTTCTTGAAAAAGTAAACTCTTTCCACTCTCCAGTTCCACTGATCTAGCAGGCATCGGAGCGTGGCTAACACCACCGCCGTTTTCTTGATTATTTTACAGGTACATGCTAGCAGCTTAATGCTCCGAAGATCCAGTGACTCAGAAAATTCAAGAGACTACAATTGGAGCCGTCTGTGGGAACGACCAAGCAAAAAAGCTCATCCGCGATTTGCAAGGGCTTGGCTACATCCGTTTTCAAGTGATCTCCCATCCCCCGAAGCTTTAGTAGTTCCCGATCACTCCACCGGATCGTAGGGTTTTGTCACCATGACCAACAACCCAGTTAATCAACCCTTGGAAGACCAATTCCTTTGCTGGCGCCAGGATATGGAGCGAGCCAAGAGGAAACGAGCTAAACAGATGGCAGTGCGGCAGGTGTTGACCATCTGCAGCGTAAGCGGCCTTTGTGGGGCTCGTTTAGAAGGTGAATGTATCGAAAAGCATGAGGGAGTATCCACCCTGCACCCCAGTTAAACAAAATAAAGACAAGGAGCCTATCCCAGGCGAAAGACGACGGCCTTGCGTGAAATGACAGTTATCTTCCGGCGGCTCCTTAACCGGATCGACACCTTCAAAGAACAATGTGGAGGTCGAGTCAAGGAAGAGGAGTGGATCCGTCAGCGGCATGCCTCGTCAGGTGCGGAGAGAATTCAGCAGAGAAAGGCGGTAGTCGGAGCACGCCCCTGAAAACATGCCCACATGGCTAGGGGGTGTAGCACCATCACTTCCATTCGAGTATCCCACCTTCGAAGCCGCACTAGTCATAGTATGCTGCTTTACTGACCAATGGGGACACGAGGACATCTTTGTCATCCCCATTAGGTCAACACATCTTGAGTTATCGACCTCCAGTACTGCCCGCCGTTTGCATGTATGATGGCTCCTCGGACCGTCTGACCATCTTTGCCGCCGACCAATGATGATTACGAGTCACGAGGAAATGATGGATCTTACGTGTAAGTGTTCTCGGTAACTGAAGGTTTTGCGCTTGGCCTGGTTCCGTTAACTCCCGAGGGGATCCATAAACTCGTTCAGTGAGTTGTGGGTTGCATTCGTTTCCCAGTACTTATGTTCGGTCCGGCAAAAGGGAAACATCAACTCACTACAGACCATCTTCAAGCGGGAAGATGAATCTATCCAGGATTTCACCAGAAGATTTGAATAAGCCGTCCAACAAATCGATACATACAGCATGGATGCGGTCCTCTAAAATTTTTGACAAAGCTTCGAGCCAACTACACCGTTCTTCCAATGCTACCTGCGGATTACTTTGAGTCAATGGAAGAAATTGTACATGCGTGGACGAATACTCTGCTTTGGAAGAATGATATCCGGGTAGCCTCGGGAACCCGATGATTACCACCCTAGAGCAGCAAACCGACGCAAAGGCGACTTGAATGAAAGGGAGCCAAGGCAGAACCGAGAGAGTTCGGGAGCGGGTCGAGGAGAAAGGAACCTTCGGGTTGCCTCTGAACATCTCCTACAGCTCCTCTCTCACATCCAAGATACTTTGATTTTAAATAGCTACACCGTTCGATTGGTTCTAAGCAATGCAATCGATCTCTAAGGTGCGATTACCACAGGGACCACATGCATGAAACTACTTAGGTGTGTCGAACCACGAGTTCCTAGTGAAGAGGCGTCGGGTGGCCACCTCGGAGGATATATTCGGGAGGCGGCCTGGGGCAGCTCCTAGCGGAGTTTAAAGAATAGCAGCCCTGACTCAGGCTCTCATTGAGCCCATTACCATCAATTACATATTGGGCAGCCCGACCGATGACTTGTATCAATCCAAGCGTCAGAGAAGAAACCTGCTACAAGAGGCCACAATTCGAACCTGGATAAACACCATCACGGATAAGCCCATAGCAATCACGGCTAGTTAGCGGCCCCATCCTTTCCTCCCGTGCTTGTCGGGGGTCATCACTCCGCTTTCCACGATGCACTTGTGCTTGCACATGCATTAACAATTTTGATGTACGAGTGCTTGTTGACCTTGGTAGCGAGGCCGACTTGTTGCAACTTCAACCTTTGGCGGATAAGTTCCCTTGATAAACTCGATTCGGTTAGGGGTACATGCGGATTTAATAGGGCAACCACACTAACCATGAGTGATATTGTTCTCCTCGTCAAGGCAGGGTCGATTACTCAACAAGTCTTATTCTCAATTGTCGAAGACTTGGGGCCATACAATGCCATCGTTGGTCAAGCCTGGCTGCACACTATGAAGCACCCTCGACCATACCATCGAGCAATTAGTTACCTAACCGGTCTTGGGGCGGATTGAATCACGAGCAACGATTAGCGACTCGCGATGCTTATCAAGCTGTCGATGCGGGGCGTGAAAAAAGATGAAAGCTCCAACAATCCGGCCTCCGATACCCAGTTTCTAGAATAGCAATCATAGCTCGTTGCCCAAGCAGGTTCGGAGGATAGGGAACAATTTTTTATGGATCCCCTAGAATCAATACTCTTGGGAGGGCCGAATAAACAAACTTATGTCAGCTCCCTCTTGTCTGAAGAGGAAAAAGAACAATTACGGCAGGTTTTTCTTGGTAACATCGATGTATTATTTGGACCCACTCGGGACATGGCTGGCATTCTTACATGCTTCTCATAGAAGCAATGTCGTCCCATCTGCCGGTCGATCAGAATGAGGTGGAGTGTTTCCACCCGGTATCATTAGGTTGGTGATGAGGTAGATAACCTTTTGAAGAAGGGTTCATCGGAGAAATCAAGTATCGGAATGGTTGCTTGATGTGGTGGTGGTACCAAGGTGGTAAATGGAAATTGTGAAGCTATATCGATCTCAACGGCGCGTAACACACAGGCGACACGTCACGCCTGGGTTCCGGTTCGACCGATTGGATCGAGCCGGAGTTCGAGGTGCGAGACTTAGGACTGGGACTCTTGACCTGATTTTTCTTTCTTTTTTTTTTTTAAAAGCCAACTGGCACCTGTGGGTATGGCCCACACCTTATAACAGAATCAAAATTAGCACATATAAGCGAGTCCGGATTTGATAAAACTTTGCTTTTACATTTACAAATGGAGTACGGAACCTACATGTAGTGAACCTAGTCGTGTGTTAGCCCCGGTGTATACGAGGATGTTTCTTTGTCATCTCTCCACAGACCTACACGGATTAAAAAAAACCTGTGCTAAGCTTTACGCTTAGTGGGAATCATATTCTTATAACTTATACGGATGCACATGCATTTAGACTGAATCATGATAAACTTATAACATAAACAAATATCAAAATCATCATGAATCATATAAACCAATATATAACAGGTTAGATCATATTCAGAGCAAACTTAGACATATGCAATGGCAAGGCATCCAATTCATCTCTTTTACATAACTCATGATTTTCTCGGGATTTCAGGTCGGGTTCCTATTTGTGTCATCAAAATAATTCTGTCTACTTGTACCTTGTGACTTTTAACAGAATGCTTATGTCTCCCATAGGATCCATATTTATGCTTATTCAGATTCCTTATAAACGGTACTGAACTTATACTTATAACAATCTACCACACCAGATTGCCACCATGCAATCTCTTATACTTATTGAATCTTATACTCACTTGAGCAAACTTATTCTTATCGGTCTTATACTTATAGCGATCGGATCTTATTCTTATTCGGATTTCGCTATCTTGTATTGAGCTTATATCTCCGATCTCGTAGGAGTTTCTGAGAACTTATACTTATTCTCTGGAGTTTACACTTGTTCGAGGTGCGTAGGTATCCACGAGAGATTACAGATGTATAAGTTTGCGGAACTTAATCTTATACGGGTACGTAGTACTTACTTGATCAAATGCATTTATGATACCAAGTTGTGTTGGTATCATATTCCAACAGAACTAGGTTAGCGTATGCACATACTTATCACGAGGAAGTACTCGTAGAGTACTCACGGAGTTTATCATTATCCGGAGCTTATACGGAGATACGTCAGATGACGAGAAATTATATTAGTGCCATTATCTTATACTTGTACTAAGGCCTATCCTTGTCTGCGGATCTTACTTGTATTCTGAGTTTGTGCAGTATTCGGATCTTATCTGGTATTCACAGACATATACATGTATTTCGGATTTTCTACATGTACTTAGACTTATACATGTATTTCCAGATTTTATACATGTATTCATAAGTATACTTGTCTTACGAGAACTTACTCTTTAGTCTTACGGAACTTATCTTGGTATTTCGGATCTTATCGTGTGTTCTGCGAACTTATACATGTATTTCGGATCTTACATGTATATTCACCGGAACTTATATTTATCTTACGGAACTTATATAGTTGTGTACGGGACTTATTCTTATCTTACGGATCTTATACTTGTATTCTGAAGTAGTTCTTGTATTTCGGATCTTATTCTTTCACGAAGGTACCCGTGGAAGTAGATAAGTCGGAACATATCGGGATCATAGCATGTACAGGAGTCGGATCAGACTTATCTGAATCAGGACATTAGTCTTTCGTGAGTCACGGATCCACGATTCATTAGAGGCGGAAGTACCGTAGGTATGGTACGGATTTATACTTATTTTACAAAACTTATACTTATTTTCAGATTAGAGAGTACCCTTAGGTACTACAGAACTTATACTTATTTTATTGATACGAGAGTACCCTTAGGTACTACTGGACTTATACTGGTGTTACCGATACGGGAGTACCCGTAGGTACTCTTGGACTTATAACGTCGGATCTCCCATGAGGTTACAGGTTTCTTAGTATGCAAAAATTGCCGTGAGTCGCTACGGAATGTTACGTGATACAAAAGTGCGCGGGTACTACGGTAAATACGGAGTGCCGTAGGTACTCACGGAACATACGGTTGCGTGGTGCGTTGAACATATCTGGGTGCTCCGTGGGTACATTCGGATTCGTTACTATGTTGTTTCTTATTCATTATTAGTCTTATCATATAATTTAGATTACCTGGGCCGGTAATACGGAATGGTAGGACATAGCACAATAAGTGCCCGAAGGTATGGTACGGATCAGAGGTGTCATTGGCACTAATCGGAGAGTACCCGAAGTACTAGTGTCTTGAAACGGTCGAGAGAAGTCTTGTGGCAATCGAGTGCCAGAAGTACTAATGTCTTAGAAACACGGTTAAAGAAGTGTCGTCATATGTCCCGATGCCGAGTACTAATGTGCTGACACGATCGAGAGAGTGCCGTGTCGTTCAATAACTGGTCTTAGGCAATTTTACAATTATAGGTTCAATAACTTACTATCTTATAGTAGAGCATTGTAGCCACATTATACGTTCATGACATATCGTATTCCAAATGCGGTAAAGATTATGATGAGCATGTAATCACACCTTAATCATGTATTCTTATTCTTATGAATGCGTTACCGGGAATTGGAGATCAATCCATTCGGATCGATCCAGGCTGAGTTATGGCATTTCATGCCAATAGTAGTTTCTGGAGTTTTCTGAAGGTCAGTTTAGATATTAATTTTTCCAGTACATTTCTCATATTTGACACTCGTTATTTGTGCTCCTTTAAATCTAAGGTGATAAGGGTTCATTTCAGTGGAATCACTAGGCGAGACACTTGAGAAACTCCCAGTCGTCAGGCAACTCGGACTACTCTATAATCAGCGATGCGATGGGCATAGCCCCACTTTAGTGAATTGGGCTATCTTTATTCGAATTTGGAATACTTATTAAATATGGTTTGTTCTCCTTGGGAGTCTATTTTAAGTGGCCCTTGAATCACTCCATCGGATAAGAAATAGCAGATTATGGCGAAATCTGGCTGGTCGAATGGGAGAAAACCAGGAACAAGTTCTACCGGTAGGACTTAACTTCTACCAGTAGGGACTTATTTAAAAATGACGGAGATCAAAGTTCTGGTAGAACCTTCTCACAGGTAGAAGACACTTAGAGAATGCCCGAGATGGTGTTTCTCCATTTCTCCATACTGCTAGACCCCCGATCAGACTCTATGCCTCATAAATACTTCAAGACCTTCAAATTCATCTTATGATCTTTTCTACTCAATTTATCATTCAATCCTTCCTCTTATTTCAAAGACCTATCATGAATTTCTTTGAAACCATTCCTAATATAGGTCTTAACCCATTTACATACCAAATACACAAATTTATTAGGGTTTGTTCTAACCAAACCCTTTTCTTTCTCGATTAAGCCCCATTAAATCGACCTCGAAAGGGAGGATTCACATACCTACCACTTGTTCCATATGGGGGTTTTACCAACCACAATTTCAAGAGATCCAAGGTTAGAATGGTCTAACAAGTACAACTTTTAGGCAAGGTTATTAACTAAGCAAACCTTAGAATTCCATACTTGATTCGGTTTCCATACATAAAATCAGAGTTCCATACCTTTTTTGGGCTTGGCTTCTGTCTTCTCTTCTCTTTTCTCTTATCTCTCCTTTGCTCTTCCCCTCTCTCTCTACGTTTTCTCTCCTGATTTGGGACTTAATTTTGTCTTCAAATATATTTTCTAAGGCCATGTTTGTATGAACCATTTTGGGTTAAGTTTGCTTTATTGCCTTTGTCCTCAAACTTCCCTTAATTACATTTTAACTCTGTCATTTATGTTTGGCCTCTAATTATATTAACCATGTCTTTGATGTCCCTCTTTGGACAATTTACGGTTTGCCCTTATAATTTGCACAACTTAAGGGTTCTAAGTTTATATTTTAGCAGGTTAATTTACGAAAATTTTAATTTATCTTGACATAATACTAATATTTGAAAACTACTAAAGGTATATTTTGAGTGTCTGACACCAGCATGGAGCGGATTAATCGATGTCGAAACAGAACATAAGATAATTGTGTCATTCATGGATGCTTTCTTGGGATACCATCAATTCCTATGCTTTTTCCACAAATGCAGAAATGAGTTTATCACCCACGGCTGGAACCTACTTATATTAAATGAGCTGTTTGGTTAAGAATGTAGGCTGACTTATGGCGGTAGCAAGATATTTCATACCATTAGGCCAAACCCAGGTACCCTTTAACATTATGTTGGTAAAGTCCCCAGCGCTCGGATACTGCACATAAAAGAAACTTTGAACTCCTGGCTCTGGCGTAAATTTCAATCAAGTAAAGTGTGCCTTCGGGGTCGGGTGTGGGTCGATTCTTGGGTTTCATGGTGACGAGAGAGAGATAAGAAGCTAATACTGCTTAGCTTAAGGCTATCTGGAATCCTCGCTCCAATTCTAGAAAGCGGGTGCAGCAGCGGTGTAGATTGGCGCCTGGGGCGATTCATCTCTTAGTTCCGCAGGCGGTTTTAAAGCCGATCGCCGCCATCCTCGAGGGGCGATCAGTAGGATGGAATGAGAGTGTGTCAGGGCCTTTATGGTAATCCAGCGATACTAGCGGAACATCCGGTCACGCTGGCCTAAAGGCCCCGACAAGACACTCTTTGTGTATTTAACAGTCTCGGATGTCGTAGTGAGTGTCGCCCTGTTCAAAGAAAATGCGAATGGAAGGGAAGAGCTGGTGTTCTTCGATCAACAAATGTGGCCCAGGCTCAAAACCGGTCCTGACCATCTTGAGCGAGGTTGCTTTAGCTCTCAGAGTAAGCGTAGAAACTTCGCCTTACTTGAGCACACCCATTTATAGTGCTATTCCTTGAAGTACTGTTCTGGCTTGACACATATGGGAGAATGGCTCGTTGGGCGGTCAAGCTAAGTGAATACGGGGTATCCGATATAAGCGAGGCTAGCTAAGAGGACGGGTTGGATGACTTCCTATGAATCCCCAGTGAAACATGCCGGTATTTGAATTGGTGGACTCTCAGTATAGACGGGGAATCTCGATAAATCGGGGCTAGCATTGGCCTGCAACTAAAATCCCCGAGTGGGGACAAGATCGAGCAAGCAATCCAACTAGGCTTCAGTGCCTCGAATAATGAATCAGAATATGAAGTCATCCTAGTCGGAATTGAACTAGCAGCTACGATATCGGTCGATAAGCTTATGGTGAAGTGATTCTGGTGGTGGTAGAGGCGGAGTAAGCGCGAGGAATATGAGTCTCGGGATCCCACAGAGATAGCGAAGTATGTTACCACTGGTTAAGCAGCGCTTGGGTGGTTTTCATCTTGGAAAATTTTAGAGACACACATTTCGAGGGTACTGATGAAAAGAAGATGCAATTTGTTGTGCGCATCTACTATATGAAGTAATATTTCTACCTATATTGCAGTAGGATTCCTCACGATATCAATTTGTCAGGATGGCTAGGTGGGAGAAATCTCCCTTCACAGATGGACCAGCGCGATGTCAATCTGGGAAAACTTACGTAGGAAGGATAAAGGGCTCTGAGTGCGGAGTCCCGGTCTGCGATTTTCCTTGATCGATGGGCGGTTGTTCAAGCGATCCTAGACGGGCGTGTCACGGCTTAAGCGCCAAAACGGGGCTAGTATGTTTTGGTAGGTTGCCTGAAGGAATATGTGGCAATCATCAGGCGAAAAAACTCTTTCGACCCTTTCGAAGTGTGATGGCCCGAGCCGTGAAGTCGACATTGGGTCTGCATTGAGAAAATGTGGAAGTTACTTAGCGGTAGGCTCCTATCTTAAGATCGTCAGCTCACGACCTAATTTCCATCTCAATCCCATGGCCGCTTCTCGACTAGGAGTCGACATAGTAAGTAGCTCCTATCCTTCGGCTTTCAAAAAAGTTGTTGCTAGTGGCCCGCGGTGCCGTGAATGGATAAAGTAGGCTTTCACGTGATCAAAGATAGGGATGTCACTCAGTTTATTTGAAAGAATATCATCTTTCGATTCGGTATCCTTCGTTCAATTATATCAAACAATGGGCCCCAATTCCATAGCCGGGTTTGCATAAACTTTGCTAGGAGTTTAACATAAAGAATCTATACTCCACCCCGTTATCATGAAAGCCTTGGCTTATGAGAGGGGCTTACAACAAAACCACAGTGTGCATTGAAGAAACGGTTAGATTCAACTAAAGGCAAATGGGTAGACAAACTCCCTGGGGTACTCTAGGCTTACAGAACGACCGCCAGAACACCAACCGGCATATCTCCCTTAGCACTTACCTATGGGATGGAAGCTATAATCCCTACGGAAATCGGTATGCCTATTGTCACACCCTCACTCATGAAGAGCCCCACTCTTGATCATATGGAAGCAAATGACCCAATGGGGGTTTATATAGGGAGTTGGGAAGATTCTAGAGACTTGGAGAGACCTCCCTTTAGTAGAAGAATGTGGAAGGTTCTAGAAGATACCGAAGAAGTCCACACTTGTGTGGAAGAGTATGGAAGGAAGGAGAGTATCCTTGATTCTTCTATAGACCTCTGATTAGTGCCCACAAAATGCTATTTTGAACCCTATTTTTAATAGGTTTTGAGCGCTTTTTGTGTACTAATTGTTGTAATTAACCAATTTACATATTAAGGTCCACTATTATTCACGATCGCATTTTGTAGCAATTTTTGCGATTTTTTGAGATAATCATGCCAAAAGTGTTGAGTCGTCAAACACGAAGGAATTGAGTCAAACTCAACATCATAGATCGAGACTGAAGAAAGAAAGAAAAGTGAAGAGAAAAATGAAGCGGGAAAATGGAAGAGAAGCCGGCGGGAGCAGTGGCGATGGAGCCGGTGGCGCGAGGCTGGACTTTTCGCTGGGTGGCGAAATTCAGCATTCCTAGCGAGAAATTTTGCATTTTAAGCTACTCCTGAAATTTCACTAGCTTAGCGAAATCTTGTACATTCTTAAGCGAAATTTCATGTTTTAAGCTACTCACACAAATTCGCTAAGCTAAGCGAAATTTCGTTAGCTAAGCGAAATCACCGTTGCCTAAGCGAAATTTTGCATTTTAAGCTATCTCTGATGATTTAGCTAACTAGCGAAATTTTTGAGCATTAAAGCGAAATCCAGCACTTGCTTAATCATGCTTTTGTAATTAATGCCAGCCAGGCTTCATTTTTGGTGTAATTACTCCTTGTCCTTGAATTTAGCCAAAATGTTAGGCTTTCTTGTATTTTCACACATTTGGGTTGGTATATAAATACCTTATAAGTTTGTAACCACAACTTTAATCTTTGATAAATATCTCGCGCGACTTTCATTTTCTTCCGGTTTTCTCTCTTCTCTCCCTCTTTCTCTCCGCTTTCTTAGTTTGCCAAAACCCTCAAGGATAGCTGACTTGGAGGATGGCCAATTAAAACCACTTCCTTCTTGAAGTAAAAGGCTCTTCGGGGGTGGATCTTTAAGGTTCTTTGGTGGTTCCCCTGCTTTCATGCGCGGGTTTTGTCATTTTTGGTTCCCAATCTTGACTCTAGGTTTTAGCTTTTGATTTACTTTCTTAGGCCAATACTTGGCAAGCTTTTAGGGTTTAGTGTATTCTTAGCTTTAGATACACTAATATCCATTAGTTGCCCTTTACGAGCCACTGAGGTAGGTTAAGGGTTAGGGTTTCGTGATGATTGCATAACATTGAATGTTATTGGTTGTAATACTCTCCATGCTGAATCAGTGCATATTGAGTGAGAGATGTCTTGTGGTTCTTTAGATGGTCTTCTGAGCCTCTAAAATGATATTTATATGTTAGTGTTTCTCAAATTAGGGTTATAGCATTTAATGTTATTGATTTGGCGATACTCTCCATGCTTTAGGATACGGTGCATAATTAGTGATAGATGCACATTGTTCTTTAGATGGTCTTCTGAGCCTACGAGATGATATTGAATGTTAGGGTTTCAAACGATAAAGGGGCTACTGCTTGCATGCTACGTATTGACTCGAATAGGAGTTGTTTCAAGGGTGAGTTTGCTAGTTAAACATAGATAGGTTATGCCTTGGTATAGGTTGCTTGTCATAGCAGCGAGGAAATTGGCAGGGGACCTCTCGAGTTAACTAGGACCTTAAACCTAGTGGCCCCGATGCTTGAGAGTTCTTTTTCTTATTTTCTTCATTTTATTTTAGTTGCAAACCATCGCTTCCACATTTTTAACGAACCCCAAAATCGAAATTTAATTCACCGGTTTTATTTCATTAAAATCATTTATCTGAAGAAAACCCATCCACAGTGTTCGACCCTATGGCCAGATTATGCTGCGGTAGCTTGACTACGACGTGGGAGAATCTGGATACAAATTTGTTGATTAAAGCTCACCACTAAGTGTACGAATCAAATGGCGTAGTTCTTAGGGATGGTGCCTTAGTGCGAGTGAGAAGGTGTGGAACACTTGTGATCTTCATCATGAGTGCGGTGAGATTAACTATTTCATTGTGTTTTTTTATTATTTTCATATAAAAAAAAAAAAACGATCTTTGCGAGGGTGTTTCGGTGTGCCATATTTATGCTACGAGAATCCATTTCGGTGGATAAAAAAAAATTCTAAGGCAATCGATTCGGGTTACGGGAGAAAATTAGGCGGAAAGTAGGAACACCTAGGGAAGAACAATATAATGAATATTTGGTGGAAAGAAACCTAGGGCATATATGACAATGAGGGACTATAGGAACCTCGCATGTGTGAAAATCAGACCACAGGAGAGAAATCCAAACCCACCTAGATCCATGAGGGACTATAGAGACCATTGGATGAGTGCACCCTCCTACATGGTGCCTCCACAGTATGCCTCTTTGTCTCAGCCTCAACCACCACAGCCAATCTCCCCAATTGAGCAAGCAATTCTAGACCTTACCCCGAAATGGTGGGTGATCTTTGTGGTAAAGCAAAGATTGATATATAGTTAGGTGAAAAAATCCCATCTTTGAGGAGGATTTGGACGAATTAGATGGGTTGAGCAATGATTTTGAGCATGAATGGGGACCTTTGCAGATTCCATTGAGGCTGGTGATCGTAGTGATGTCCACGGAGGAGGAGTGTCAAAGTGGCACCGTAGTGGAAGGCAGTGCCTCACAGTGAGTGCTCCACCAGCTTTGGTGAAGAATTTTGAATCCTCGGTTAGTCTTTGCTATTTGCCTATGGGAGAGAAGAAGGAAACCCAACCTTCAATTATTGAGAAGAACTGATGGACATGAAGCAGGGGAAGAGCCACGAGAACACACCGCTAACCAATTCACTTGAAGAAAGCTGAACCCCCTTTGCCACTACGAACCACCAAAAACCCGCGATAGCCCCCTCGGATGACGAGTGTACGTGCGCACGCTGCAGCAAACTCAAAACCCGGCACGCCTAACCATAAGTCCCGACCCGTCCACTTTGCGCTGCCGCTCTGAGCTGAGATATTGGTGGCGCATGTGCATAAGTTTGCCGCCATCGAAAACCTGGCCCAGTACACCCATCTCACGATAGCACGGTGGTTGGTTCGGGTGTCGGTTGGTTTGGGCACCGGGACCTAGGCGACTAAGTTTCCCTCCCCACTTTTGTTTAATTTTTTTCTTGTTTTGTTTTATCTTTTATTTTAGTTAATTTATCGTTAAAATTAGTTTTGCTTTCTGCAATCTTTCCTAAGTTTCTTGTGTTAATTTTGCGGTTGTGTGCAGAATTTTAGGCTTATAAATGCAAATTTCGACACAGAATGAAGAAATCAACAACTAGAGCAAAGAGAATTTTCGCAACCATTGCGGTAAATTTTCGCGAATTGTAGCTTAAATCAAGAAAAATCTTCGCTATATAGCGAAATCGGGCAAAAATTTCATAGCGAAATTTCGCTTTAGCCTTAGCTTAAATTTGTGTGAGTAGCCAAAATGCAAAATTTCGCTAAGAACAGTGTCTAGCGAAAATTGAAAATTTCGCTAAGATTGCGAAATTTTCGCTAAGATTGCGAAATTTTCGCAATCCCAGCGAAAATCCCCACAGTTTTGACCTCCAATTTTGTTTCGCGCATAACTTTTTCATCCGAACTCCGTTTTAAGCGTTCTTGGTACCGTTGGAAATCTTAGAGAGTGTAGAATCCAAATATGGCCAGAAAGAACATTTTTGAATTTCAGACTAAAGGTAATTTAAAAAACAGTCCAAATTGGTCACTTTTTTTTCCTCTCTTTTCTTCTCCTAACTTAGTTTATTTGAAGCCCAAACTAGTGAATAAGGTGTTATGCTTCGTAGAGGTCTCCCATCCAAAGAATGATCACATCTTATCATGGAGGTAACACTTCCTTCTCTAATTTTCCATTCCGAGCCCCATTTCTGACCGAGATGTTCGCTTGGGGAGTTATTTGGAAGGAAGTGGATTTTGCATTTATGCTTTGTTATTATTTTGTGCAAGCCCATTTTGTGATGTCGGCTCACTGGTCCCCTTTTATAAAGTCGTTATACTTCAAATGGGCTTACTTTTTCAAAATCTGGACCCATTTTGTAACCAAACTTTTTATGGTTTTGCCTAACCTGTGGTTTGAAAATTGAAGCTTGGTCCAACTCTATTGATGCGATTGACCTACGTTTAGTCAGAGTGAATGATTAGTTGAATTTTTATTTGATTTCGACCTTTTCTTCCACCTTTAGCTAACCACACACAAAGCACATTAGATTTCATTTGATAGGCTAAAAACTCGTGCAACCTCCTTTATTTTCAGATAACCTACTCCTAGTTTCATTGACCGCCTTTAATAAAGTTAAGGACCTCTGTGGAAAAGAAAGAAAAGAAAAGAAATGAAAAAGGAAAAGAAAAAAGAAAAGAAAAGAATAAGAATCGTAACGCTATTCTGAAACCCGAGCACCTGTATCCGGAGGGGGCATACGGCCAAAGCTTCTTAAAGCCCCAAGTGGTCTTAAATCCTTTACTGAAAGAGTCACTGGATTTAGGTTCATTTAGCTACGGTGGATTGGTGGAGTTTAGTGCTTCAGTGGTGCTGAGTCCTGAAATCATTCGAGTCCGGGTGAAACCTGAAGAGTTCAGTGGCTGAAAGATCCTTTATGACTCGTGCCTAAACCCACTGCCGAGTCACCTGCATCCCCTGCTACTTGACTTTGAAAGAGGCCTATCTCTCCTCTACACGCACCCTACAAACGCGTTTTTTAGAACAGAAATAAGAGGGTCCCATCTATTTGTTAAGTTTCAGCAATGCAGGTCTGCAGCAGCCAGGTCTATTTTTCAGCATTTATCATTTGCTCAAACCCAAATCACTTATTTCGTGGAAGTTTCTAGTTGATTCACCGAGATGGAGACTCTTTTCGACACTAATTTTCAGAGTGGTATTTATTCTTTCATGATAGTTATCGACAATTCCACTTTGATGATTCTACTAGTATTCTAAGATTACTTTTCTCACAACCTTTTTCAACTACAACCTTTTTCAGGTACATAATTTTGTTATCTTTTCAGATGTTCTTTCTTTCTTTCTTTCATCGCTACTTCGACTAGCAATGTGTAGGTCAGGGGTGATTACGCCAAAAATGCTATTTTGAACCCTATTTTTAATAGGTTTTGAGCGCTGTGTACTAATTGTCGTAATTAACCCAATTTACATATTAAGGTCCCTATTATTCCACCGATCGCATTTTGTGGCAATTTTTGCGCTGGAGATAACATGCCAAAAGTGTCGAAGCTCCTGATCCAAGCACGAAGAATCGAGTCAAACTCAACATCATAGATCGTGAGACTAAGAGGAAGAAGAAAGAAAAGTAAAGAAAATGAAGCAGAAGAAATGAAGAGGAAGGAAGCAGAATTAAGTAATAATGGAACAAGCAAATGCCAGGAGAAACCGACTTTTCGCCAGCTAGCGAAAATTCACTGTTCCTAGAGAAATTTTGCATTTTCGCTACTCACAAGAATTTCGCTAGCTTAGCGAAATGCACTGTTCTTAGCGAAATTTCATGCCTTACTCACACAAATTCTCAAGTAGCAATAAATTCTCGCTAGCTAGCTTAAATCACTCATTGCTCTTAGCAAAATTTTGCATTTTCGCTTATTCGTGATTTCGCTTAACTAACGAAATTTTTTGAAAGCATTAGCTTAAATCCACGCCTTGTCATGCTTTTGTACTAATGCCAACCGACTTCATTTTTGGTGTATTAATTCTTGTCTCGACTTAGCCAAAATGTTAGGCTTTCTTTGTATTTTCTTCACACACTGGGGTTGGCTATATAAGCCAATTATAAGCTCAGAACCCTAACTTTAATCTTTCAAGAATATCTCAAGGCAGTTTTCATTTTCTTTCGCTTTTCTCTCTTTCCTCTTTCTCTCCCTTTCGTTGTCAAACACCTCCAAGGATGACAACTTGGAGGATGAGCTGCCAAAACCACTTCCTTCTGGAAGTAAAAGGTCGCCGGGGTGAGGATCTTAGGTCAGCTGTGGCTCCCCGCTTTCATGCAAGAGTTTTGTCATTTTTGGTTCCCAAATCTTCAACTCTAGGTTTTTAGCTTTTGATTTACTTTCTTAGGCCAATACTTGGCAAGCTTTTATTTAGTGTATTCTTAAATTTTTAGATACACTAATATCCATTAGTTGCCCTCACGAGCCACTCAAGGTAGTTATGTTAGTTTCAACCGATAGTCGCATAACATCAATGTTACTGATTCGCCAATACCTCCATGCTTTAGAACTAAAGGCATATTGAGGAGAGATGTAATCGTGGTTCTTTAGGATGGTCTTTACGAGCCTCTAAAATGATATTTTTATATGTTAGTGTTTCTCAAATTAGGTCAGATAGCATTTAATGTTATTGATTCGCTACTCTCCATGCTTGTGGATACAAGGTATAATTAGTGATAGATGTACTGTCGTTTCTTAGATGGTCTTTACGAGCTCTGAGATGATAATATTGAAATGTTAGCTTCAAACAAGAAAGGCCATAATCGCATACACCAGATTGACTCAAATAGGGAGTTGTTTCAAGTGGTGTGGAGGCTGGCGAAGCAACCATAGATCCCAAGTATGCTCGACTATAGGTCGCTTGTCATAACGCCGAGGAATACCAACCCGGACCTCTCGCTAGCTCTTAGACCTAAACCTATGGGCCCAATGCTTCATGCGAGTTCTTTTTCTTATTTTTCTCTTCATTTTATTTTCAGTTGCAAACCATCCACTTCCCCGTTTTTAATCAAACCCCAAATCCAAATTTAATTCACCGCTGATTTCATCATTCAAACTACTCCCACGAAGAAAACCCCAACCCCGTGTTCGACCCTAGACCGCTATGTCAAGAAGAGGTCGACTACCAGCAGAGGAACTACTTGATACAAATTGCTTGATTCCGCTCACCCTACCGTGGCACGAATCAACCTCTCATAAATATATGTACATGGTAGAATACTTTAGAATTCTCTAGATTTGTAAAGAACCTTCAAATTTCACACACTTCCATGTGACGCTGCAGATATACGAGAGGTGGCCTCATTTGCAAACCACCGAGTTGAGAGCTTTTTTAAGCATTGTAAAGAGTTCTTTCTTCAAAAGAGAGTTTCCTTCTTCCAAAGTCGTTTCAATTCTATTCGCCTAAGCGTGCAGTAGGTCGAGCATAGCAAGCAAGGCGAGTGAGGCTTAACTTAAAGAACATCTGCAAGAAGTTTTCTAAGTGTCGCACGAGCTTAGCTGAAGACTAAGTCCGTGATGCTTGGTATTAGAGCTTAGTCGCGACGCAGGGAGTAACTTGAGGATATGATGGCGTGGCTCAAAAGTGTGAAGCTCGAGCAAGTTCGTAAGTGACATTAACCCTTCTACTAAGGGAAGGGGAAAGAAGGACAAGTCTCATGATCCTCTCACGAGCTTGGACGATCGAGTGACCCGGTTGAAGGTCGCTATGGCGGACACCAAGGAGGGGATAGACCTCATGGAGCAAAGCATGGAGAAGGCCGTGGAGGATCTCAAGGTGCAGATCCAAGACCTTCAAGAGAGGATGCAAGGCTCGCCGGTCCCGGTGGTGTCACATGAGGAGTTCATGAAGGTCCTAGACATGCTCGCTAGCTTAGAGTCAAGGGTGGAGGTCTTGACCAAGCATGAGGAGGAGTTGAGACAAGAGGTGGCCATTTACAAGATGGCACTGTCAGCTCGGGTGATGGCCACCCATGAAGCACCAAGAGTGGAGGTGCCAAAGCCACACACTTTCATTGGAAAGCGGGATGCTAAGGAGCTAGACAACTACTTGTGGCACATGGAGATGTACTTTGAGGCAATAGCACTGATCGATGAGGCAACAAAGGTACGCACTGCTACTCTCTACCTCATTGATAATGCAACTCTATGGTGGCGTAGAAGGTTCATGGAAATAGAAAAAATGACATGCACCATAGACACATGGGAAGACTTCAAAAGAGAGATTAAGAAGCAGTTCTACTTGAAGGATGTGGAATACATGGCACGTAAAAAGATCAAGCATCTCAAGCACACGGGGTCAATCCGCGACTATGTCAAGGAGTTATCGTCCTTGATGCTTGAAGCTCATGATATGAATGAGAATGAACTTCTCTTCAACTTTATGGACAACCTATAGAGTTGGGCCGAGTAAGAGTTGAGGAGACGTGGTGTCCAAGACTGAGCCACGACTATGGCGGTAGCGGAGTCACTTATGGATTTCCGAAGGGGAGACTCGTCTCAGACTAAGCCATCCTTTAAGGGTAGCCATGCTAAAGGTGGGGGGTGACAAGGGATACAAAAGCTATAGTGTTGCTAAGGAAGGATCAAGTGCGGCCTCTACAAATAAAGAGGGCAAGGGTTGGGATAAGCGTAGAGATTTCAAGCCTAAGACCAATTGTTTCCTATGCGATGGACCACATTGGGCACGTGAATATCCTAAAAGGAAGGCCCTCAATGCTGTAGTCAAGGGAGGCAGAACAAGAGAATTGTGATGCTCATTAGGTCATTGTAGTTGTTAGACCTCAGATCAATGATAAAGGCGACCTTAAAGCAAGGGACTCACTATAGTGAGCCAAGGTGGGCCAGGATATCCGCTCAGTAGCCCAGTAGACATCGGTGCAGCGCAGTTGTCTCAGAGGAGGAGGCAAGGAGACTAAAGCTTCAGACATCCAAGGAGGCAGGGTGGCTCAAGGTAGTTAACTCCGCTGCCAAGCCATCACAAGGAGTAGCTCGTGGGGTGAAAATGAAGATCAGGTTGGCTGAGTCAGGTTGAGCTGCTATGAACTTATGGATGACTTCAAGATAGTGTCCAGGATGGATTCTGTGAGTAAAAAGCTGTGCTTACCTTTTCAGTTTGATGGCTATCTTAGAAGATGAGGCACCATGTATTCCACCATTATCGAGGGCAAAGCTAAGACCCCTATGCTATAGGCTATGCAATTGGAGAAGGGGTTGAAAAAGAATGAGGTGACTTACTTTGCGACTCTTAAGGAAGACACGACTAATCCTATGGGAGATCCTATGCCTGCGGAAGTCAAGAAAGTGTTGGATGAGTTTAAAGATGTAATGCCACCGGAGCTACCCAAAAAGCTCCCACCTAGGAGGGAGGAAGATCATAAGATCGAGTTGGAGTAGGGATGGGAGGCTTCAAGCCCCTGCGTAGGGCCACTGAATGTTTTAGAGTTGGAGTTGAGAAGACAGTGGAAAGGAGTTCTTTGGATGTCGGGTTCGTCCAACCATCTAAGGCTCCATATGGTGCTCCGGTCTTATTCCAAAAGAAGCACGATGGGTCATTACGGATGTGCATCGACTACCAGGCGCTCAACAAGGTTACAGTGGAGAACAAGTATCCCATTCCTCTTATTGCTGACCTATTTGATCAACTTGGTAGAGTAAGGTACTTCACTAAGTTAGACTTGCGATCGGGATACTACCAAGTGAGAATAGCTGAAGGGGATGAGCCGAAGACTACTTGCGTGACTAGGTATGGCTCTTATGAGTTCCTAGTGATGCCCTTTGGTCTTATTAATGCACTTGCTACATTCTGCACTTTGATGAACAAGATATTCCATCATTTCCTAGATAAGTTTGTGGTGGTATATCTAGATGATATTGTTATACATAGCAACTCTTTAGAGGAGCATGTTGATCATCTAAGGGAGGTGTTCCGGCTATTAAGGCGGAATGAGTTATATGTAAAGAAGGAGAAATACTCCTTTTCTCTAGGAGAAGTGGGCTTCCTAGGACACCGCATCAAGGATGGCAAGCTCATGATGGATAAGAGCAAGATTAAATCCATTCAAGAATAGGATCCCCCCACTAAAGTGCCACAACTAAGGTCTTTTCTAGGCCTAGTTAACTACTCTCGGCGGTTCATTAAGGGGTACTCAGTGAGAGCAGCTCCATTAACGGATCTTCTCAAGAAGAGTAAAGCATGGACATGGGACGAGAAATGCCAACAAGCCTTCAAAGACTTGAAGAAGGCCATAACAGAGGAGACGGTGTTGGCGCTACTTGACCACACCAAGGTATTTGAGGTACACACTAATGCCTCTAACTTTGCTATTGGAGGGGTTCTTATGCAGGAGAGACACCCCATAGCTTTTGAAAGCTGTAAGCTCAATGACATGGAAAGGAGGTACACGGTCCAAGGGAAGGAGATGACGGTGATCATCCATTGCTTGCGAACGTGGAGACACTATCTACTAGGGTCACACTTCATAGTAAAGACATACAATGTTGTTAATAGCTACTTCTAGACCTAGAAGAAGCTAAGCCCCAAGCAGGAAAATTGGCAAGACTTCCTGGATGAGTTTGACTACACGTTGGAGTATAAGCCAGGCATAGATAATCACGTGGCCGATGTCTTAAGCCATAAGGCGGAAGCTAGCATCCATAACTAGCCAGCCCTAAGGAGATATGGTGGATCTCATAAAGGAGGGGCTGCAACATGATCCAGTGGTCAAGAGTCTCATCACATTGGATCATGAGGGAAAGACAAGGCGGTTTTGGGTAGAGGATGGTCTGCTCTACACAAAGGGGGAGTGACTCTATGTGCCTAAGTGGGGAAGCATTAGAAGGAATCTCATTAAGGAGTGTCATGACTCCAAATGGGCTGGTCACCTAGGGCAACGCACGAGGCACTACTAGAGTGCATGCATCACGGCCGCAATCTGAGATGAAGTGGAGACTTATGTGAGGACTTGTCTTGTGCGCCAACAAGACAAAGTGGAGCAACATCGGCCTAGGGGATTGTTGGAGCCACTACCTATAGCAGAGCGACCTTGGGAGAGTGACATTATGGACTTCATCATCGGCCTACCCAAGTCTGAGAGATATGGATCTATCATAGTGGTGGTGGACCGATTTTCTAAGTATGCTACTTTCATAGCAGCCCTTGAGGATTACTGCTTGAGAGGAGACTACGAGGCTATTCCTCAAGAGGCATTAGTCAAGTATTTGGGACTCACAGAGAGTTCATCATCAATGATCATGACTCACACTTCACTGGGAAGTTTTGGATGGAACTCTTCAAGCTCATAGGTATAGAGCTTCACTTCTCTGGCTGGCTTTCACCCTCGGAGGCGATGGCGGTTGAACCCAGGTGGTCACTGAGCTATGTGAGGCACTTTGTGAGTGTTAATCAGACTGACTGGGCTGAGTTGCTAGATGTGGCTCCAATTCTCACCACAATCCTACAGAGGTGGGGCAGCGAGAGGAGTCCATTGAGAGGTGGTCTTGGGACAGCGGTGGCTCTCACACATGCTTCGAGGTACCACGAAGAGTCCAGACATACAAACTTGTTAAGGGATGGCATGAGCAAGCTGACATAGTGCGCTCATACTTGGAGAGGGCTGCTAGGAAGATGAAGAAGTGGGCTAACAAGAAGAGAAGACATGTAAAGTTCCAGGTTGGAGACTTAGTGCTTGTCAAGCTCATACCACAACAGTTCAAGTCCTTTCGAAAGGTGCACGAAGGACTTGTGAGGAAGTATGAAGGCCCCTTTCCCATACTAGGACGAGTTAGTAAGGTGTCCTATAAGGTCGAGTTACCACCAAGGCTAAAGATTCATCCTATCTTCCATGTCAGAAATCTAAAGCCCTATCATGAAGATAAGGAGGATCCGGACCGAGGAATTTCTAAGAGAGCACCCACAGTAGTGGTGACATCCTATGATAAGGAGGTGGACTACATCATGGCAGACCGAGTCCTAAGGAAGAATAACTTTCAACCCTACACGGAATACTTAGTGAAATGGAAGGGACTACCAGAGAATGAAGCTTGTTGGGAGCCAGTAAATTCTTTGTGCCAGTTCCAGAAACAAATCAAGCAATTCTGGGCAGGAGGATTGACGATGACGTCTGTGGCTTTGGTGGGGGAGAATGTCACACCCTCACTCATGAAGAGCCCCACTCTTGATCATATGGAAGCAAATGACCTTGGGTTTATATAGGGAGGTGGGAAGATTCTAGAGACTTGGAGAGACCTCCCTTTGCTAGAAGAATGTGAAAGGTTCTAGAAGATACCAAAGAGTCCACACTTGTGTGGATGGAAGGAAGGAGATTATCCTAGATTCTTCTAGAGACCTCTTGTAAATATATGTACATGGTACAATACTCTAGAATTCTCTAGATTTGTTCTCTTGAGTTCTATTCGCTTCCAAGGCGTGGGTAGAAGCTGAACATAGCAAGCAAGGCGAGCGGGAGGCTGACTTAGCAACATCCGAGGGGCGAGTTGTCTAAGTGCGCCTGGGCTTAGCGAGAATGCTAAGTCGAGTGACACTGTATAGCCCAGAACTAGAGCGTGCCCGGGCGGGTTAAGTACGAGATCTATAGTTAAGGACCTAGACACGATAGACAAACTGCGCGAGACTGACCCGTATCTGGATAGCATTAATACCCACGATCGATTAGCAAACTTGTACAGCAGTGAGAGTCGAACCCCAGATATTGGCCCAGGGGGCTGGTCTAGAAGGTCTTCGAGAACAGTAGATCAACGGCACGAAAGTTCCATATATTGTAACACAAGCCGGCGAGTCCGGTTCATATGTACTAGATAAACTAGATGGAACACCCGTACATAGAATATGGAATGTTACGCACCTCAAAAGGTACTATAAATAAAAGGTTAATTCAGTCTCTAATTGTGTTTTCATTTCAAATTTTAATTATCAAAGTCTACGAACGATTGATGCCCTATCCGCCTGATGTGGTTGAGGTCTGCTAGTTCATTAAAGTCAGGGAACGGTTGATGCTGATCGATAGGTATGGTTGATGCCCCGGTAGGTTCATTACTAAATCTGAGAGCCGGTTGATGCTATCTGACCTAGTATGGTTGTGCCTATTTAGGTCATTACTAAGGCGAGGAAGGTTGATCTGTCAGGCCAGTATGGTTGATTATTTGGTTCATTACTATGTCCGGGAAAGGTTAATGTCTTATCCGGCCCAATATGTTTGATAACATCTTTGGTTTCATTACTGAATGGGAGGGTTCATGTCATATCGACTGGCCATGGTTGATTCGATTGGTTCATCCATTTATGCCTATCTGGCTAGATAAAGTAAATTACTTAACTTAAAAAAAAAAAAAAAAAAAAGGGAAACAGAGAGAGCAAGCAACAAAACAACACATCCTTTATTAAGAAACTCAGTCGAATGACAACGAAAGCCAGGGATATAACACGAAAGGCACAAGGCTAAATTGAAGGCAACAAAATACAATCCCTAGTCCTTGCCAGAGGCGTCAAGCTCCTCATTCTCCCTAGTTACTCTGACGGGAGACTCTAATTGGGTACCTAACCCAACCTCGGTGGCTGGAAGACTCTTTCCGCCCTCTGGCATCTGTCGGATCGGTGGTATGAACCCTTAGGGGCGGCCTTTCCGGGGCATCGGGTTGATGAAACTCGGGAGTGAGGCTTTGAAGTGTCAGGCCTCCCATCTAGAGATCCTGGCTCCTTCACAAATGTTGTGTGCAAAGGCACAGTAGCCATATCCATAATTGAAGATCACGTCAAAGCCTGTGTCAAAAGCCTCCTCCACAGCCTATTTCTCTTTAGCAACCTCTGCCCGGACCCTTGCTAACTCTTCTTTGCTAGCCCCGAGCTCCAGGAGTAAAGAAACTCGTTTGTATGCTATACGGCTGGCCTTGTCCTCCGCCTTTCATCGGGCCTCTTTTGAAGTAGCCAATGCATGCTAGGCCCCAGACAACGCAGACTCCCCCTTCTGTCGGGCCTCTTCTGAAGCAGTCAAGGCATGTTGGACCCTGACTAACTTAGATTCCACCTACGCCCGAGCGCTCCTCACCGCTTCAGCATCCAATTTAGCCATCGACCCTTCATGTCGAGCGGCATCTCTCTCGGCCTCAGCCTGAACAAGCCCATTCAACGACCTCCTGGGCCTTTGATTCCCAGCCCCGTGAACTCACCTCTGCCTCCATCAAGGAAGCGCTCATGGCCTTTTGGTCAGAAACATCCAATTGGGCGTAGGCGTATCCTCTCTGCATCCCGCAGTAGTGACCGGAACTCCCGATGCTAGTAGGACATGCTTCGGATGGCAGTGATCGCCTGCGAATGGACATATTAAGGATACAACAATGACTAGGAAATAATGCTAGAACACTACATAGAAATTACAAGCTTACGGTTTGCAGAGTGGGTGTAGGGATTACGATTCTGGACCATCATCCGTCTTGACCCCTTCTGAGAGGTCCTCTTTCTGGAGTAGACGGGGCTGAATGCCTCTCTTCGCCTTAACCTATGCTGCACGATTCGGGCATCCACCGCAATGTGAGTATAGATCGTGTAAAGCGGTCCTCTTTGATGGTCGCCTACGTTAAAGGCCTTTAGCGATCCTATGATCTCTTGGGTGCCCTGCGGCCGGAGCGAAACCTCACTCCATAAGTGGACGGGGCCCCATGGAGGATAATCCCGGGTGAAGCGGTACGGTTAGGCGTAGAGTGGCTTGCTACGTTTGGCCTGGGTATACAGGGGCCTCTTTAGTTGGTCAAGAGCCTGCTAGAGAGGATGAATCACTCGGATCATTGCGGGGGTCGGAGAGGCCTCCCTTGACTCCACTAAGGTGGCGTTCTCCAAATCCGATTAGTCATTCGAACCCATCTCAGGAGAACTTGAGATGACTATTGCCTGCACATCTGGGCCCTCTCCCTCGGCCACCTTGGGGACGGCATCAACCACCTGCTTGAAGCTGCCATCGCGGTTAAAACCACGGGCGATAAAGTTATAGACAGTGGGGCATTTCTTCCCTCACTCTTAACCTTCTAGATCCAGGGGATGACTAGATATGGGGGAAACCCAAGGGATGAAATTTTCCACCTCGGCCCTAGGAACCTTCTTTTGCCCTAGCGTCCCCTTCTTTCTCTCCAACGCTCGGGGTGCAGGACGGGAACCCTTCCTCGCTAAAGAAGGCTCAGCGAGCTACCCCTTGCCACTATCGGGATGCACAGTGGGTAGGTCAAATCCTCACTAGTAGAGGAACGTTGATTCGTGCCACAGTAGGGTGATCCGAAATCAACAAAATTTGTTTCCTATGTTCCTCTTTATGAGTAGTCAAGCTCTTTGCGATATAGCGGTCTAGGGTCGAACACGGGGATGGGTTTTCATCCCACGAATGATTCACATCAATGTTTGAAAATGGTGAGACTTTTTGTTTGGATTTTTGGATTTGGTTAAAAACAGTGGAGGTTGTTTGTTCACTGGTTAACTGTAATAGCTTAAATGAAAGTGTGAAATATGGTAACCTTGAAGGCTTGGGTCACTAGCTTGACAACATGGGGAATATTGAGGTAATCTCGGGTTATTCCCTCGCATTAGAACAAATGACATGTAGTCAAAGCCAAAACCGGATCTTTGTTTAGCTATAAAACCTAACCCTAGAACCACTCCTATTTGAGTCAAACCAAATACTAAGCATTCAAAGTCCCATTCAGTTTGCCTAGCATTTAACCTCATTTCAATGGCTCGTAAATGACATCCCCAAAGGATATCGGTCTGTCTAGCATTAGAATGCGCTGAATATAAGCATGACAGGAAATTGATATTGACCAAAGGAAAGACATTAAATGGCATTCAACCTAGATTGGAAAGATTAGTGCCGAAAAGTCTTTGTTTTGAACCATATTAGATGGGTTTGAGTGCTTTGGCGCTAATCATGTCATTTATGCCAATTGAAGTGTTCAAGTCTTCTTAGTTTCACTTATGCCGTTTAGAGGTTATTTGTGGTTGTTTTGCAGGTTTTTGCGTATTTTGGGAGTTCGATATCGAGACATATGATGAATCATGAAGATTGAACTCAATTGTCAGCCTTCATCGAATAGACCAAAAATCAAAAGAAAGAATGAAGGCAAAGTGATGGAAATCAATGCGAAGGGCTTGATGATAGGCAAAGCGATTGCAAATCAACAATTCCGGGGAATTTCGCTAAGATGCGAAAATTTATTTGGGATTGCGAAAAATTCGCAATCATAAATGAAAATTTATGAAAATCCTAGCGAGTGTAATTTACCATTAGACTCGAGTTTTAAATAAGCACTATTCCTAAGCGAGAAATTTTGCATTTCGCTACTCACAAGAATTTCGCTAAGCTAGCGAAATTTAGCTAACTAAGCGAGAGTACCAACTGCCTAAGCGAAAATTCACAATTTCGCTATCTCTTCAGTGATTTAAGCTAGCTAAGCGAGGAAATTTGCTTTACTAGCGAAATTTTCATTCTGCTTGAAATTTGTATCTTGTGAAGTCATTTCTTGCTTGTCAGCTTTTGTAATTAATCTGGCAAACTTCAATTTTGGTGTATTACTCCCTTGTCCACTAAATTTAGCCAAATTGTTAGGCTTTATGGTATTTTCATACATTGGGTGGCCTATAAACCCATCTAGTTTTATATTTAAGCAACAAATTGAGAGCAATTTTTTGGCAAGTTTTATTTTTTAAATATCTTTCGTAGCTTTAGTTAGGGTTTTGCTTTTCTCTCTTCTCTCCTATTTCCACTTATTTTTTCTTGTTTGCCCGAGCCTGCCTCTTGAGGATGACAACTCAAAGAGATGTAGCTAAGCCTCTTTCTTTGAAGAGGAAGGAAGCTAGCTTGGTGGTGGGGCATATGTACGGGTTGTCCTCTTGTATTAAAATCTACGAATGCTTGTGTTTATGGCCCTATCTTCTCAAAATGGGTTGAATAGCATTGAATGTTATTGATTTGGCCCAATACTTACCATGCTGGGATACAGTGCATACTTATTGCTAGATATGCTGTGGTTTTTTAGATGGTCTTTACGAGCCCTTTGAAATGATATTTAATGTTAGGGTTTCAAAGCGTAAAGGGCCATAGATGCATGTTACGTGTTAGCTCCAAATAGGAGTTGTTTTTGGGAACTGAGGTTTGTTAGTTAAACATAGATGGGTTGTGGCTTGGACTATAGGTTGCTTGTCATAACGAGGGATAAAACCCGAGGACACTGTTTGCCACTAGTTACCAAGTTAGTGACCTAAATCTTCAAAGTTAACTTTTCACACTTCATTTCAGTTTTTTTACAGTTAATCGAGTTTTCAAACTCATCACACCTTTGTTTTGAAACAAAAATCCAAAGTCAAATAGAAAGCCTTACCTTCTTCCCACTTATGCAAATCATTCTTGAGATGAAAACCCGTCCCCGTGTTCGACCCTGAACCACTATCTTTGCGGTAGCTTGACTGCGGTAGTAGGAAGAACAGGTATATAAATTTTGTTGATTTTAGCTCAGCTCTTGTAGCGCGAATCAAATGGCGCCGTTAGGGGATGGTGCCCGAGCTACGTTTGATAAGTTGAAGTGTACTTGTAATCTTTATTACAAGTGAAGGTAGCCTTTACCTCTTTTGTAACCCCGGAGTTGCGAGCGCCGGTTTTCATCACTGCGGTGGCGCACTTTGTTTTTGCTTTTCGTTAGTTTTAATTTTTGTTAGCTTAATTTTAACCTTTTTCTTGGCTTTGTTGGTACTCTTTGTTGTCTCTTACCAAATTTTTGTAGCAGTGTTTATGCTCAGTGGGATAGAGACACATTAGGTAGACTACATAGAATCAGTACACAACTTGACCCAAGCAGTGAGGTTAGTGTACACACAGATACCATGGATCCTCTGCACGAGGAGCAATGAGTCGACCAGTACCCCAGTGAATCAGCGCCTATAGAACCATGAGGACCATCCACCCTCTGAGTTAGTGCCGCTACGCATCGTACCTCCTGGCGAAATGTAGCGGTGAGGCCTTACTTAGTACCCTACTCCCCACATATCATGGTATGGAAAATGAAAATCCATGCACGCTCATATAAGGATTTTGAGAAGTATGCACTACCTTTAGGAAGGAATGATGGACATGGATTTGCTTAAGCTAAAAAGCATTTCCACTAACCACACAAAAGACAAGGCCAGATTTAGCTAAATTCGAGGCCTAGAACCACCAAGAAATTGGCATTTGCAAGCGAATTCTGAAAAGTGCTTGGTCTTTCATGGGCCAGCAATTTTGAAGAGACAAATTTACACCTTTGCAGCTCAAGATGGTGAGAGGTTTTATCAGTGTTGGGAGAGATTTATGGAGACCATCAGTGCATGCCCACATCATGGGTTTGATACATGGATGCTGGTAAACCATTTCTATGGTGGTATGTCTTTTGCCATGAGGCAACTTTTGGAAACCATGTGTGGAGGAGACTTTCTAAGTAAGCATCCTGACGAAGCCATGGATTTCTTAAATTATGTGGTTGAAACTTCTAAGGGTTGGGATGAATGAAACCACAGGAAATGGAAACAATGAGGCCCTCGACCAACCTAGGAGAGGGATTTATACCTTGAAGGACATAGAAATAAGCTAAATTTCAACCTTAAATTTAGGAAAGTGGAGGAGCTTGAAGGAAAAAGGCTCCATGAAGTCTGTGGTGGCCCGAAAATCTGCACAAACGATCCACACCCGATTTCAATCCTGTACATCCGGTAGAGCAGGTGTCATGGCTCCTTGATGAAGGATTTGATGTCGAGTATGTCTGAAATCTTGTAGGACAATATAAGCCCACCACAACCCGATGCCCATATGGCAATACCTCTGATTCAATTGAAGGAGTCACCACAACCTTTCACGGAAACCCGACCCCCACTATGTACCGGGTGCGAACCACGAGTTTGGTTCCCGATTTCAACCCTGGCAGCCACCATCATCATCTCTCTCGCATTGGAGCAAGCCATTTAAATTTGGGTAAGGTGGTAGAGCAGCACAATTGAGGAACAAAGGAATTAATGTGCAAGCGCGCGAAGGTTGATCTTTGTAGAAAGTACGAGCAAGAGAATAGATGGGCTAGAGAGCAATCTAAACAGAAAATTGACAACCTCGGTATTCAATCACGAGATCGACAAGTTAGCTGGAGGTACGAGAAATAGGAAGGTTCCCTTCCCCAAGCGATTTTAAACGAAGAATCCATGGTGGATCATCCAACAATTCGAGGAATGGATGAGGTGAGGCTATAATCACCACGAGGATTGGAAAGAAGTTGATCGGCTATGCGAAAGCACATTGAAGAATCGAGGCGGAGAAGAATTGCGATGCGTATTACTCCACAAGGAGGATTCATTGAAATCACACAGCATACCACCTCCATTTCCACAAGCACTTAGAGGTAAGAAGAAGGCATCTCAACAAGCAGGCATTTTAGAGGTCTTAAGGCAAGTGAAGGTTAACATACCTCTTTTGGACATAATCAAACAAGTCCCTGCATATGCAAAATTTTTGAAAGATCTTTGCCTGTCCAGCGAGAAGGGATTAGGCATTTGAGAAGAAGGCATTTCTCAGCGAACAGAGTCGGTGCCATAATCCAAAGCAAATACCACGTCAAATACAAGGATCAGGATCTCCCACAATTTCGATCCAATATTGGTGGGAATTGCGTAAACAAAGTCATTGCTTGATTTAGGAGCCGAGTGTGAACCTAATGCGTGTCGGTATACAAGCGATTAGGTTTGGAAGAGACTTAAACCTACCAACATCACACTATCATTGGCCGATAGATCAGTTAAAATCCCTAAGGGGATAGTTGAGGATGTCTTAGTGAAAATAGACAAATTCTACTACCTAGTAGATTTTGTAGTGCTTGACACTGAGCCAATTGCAAGTGAACCCAATCATGTTCCAATCATCTTAGGAAGACCATTTAAATGACCGATACGATAATAAATTGCGGAATGGAGTCATGCAACTTGGTAGCATGACCTTGGAGTTAAGCTTATCTTTCATTTTGAACAACGAGCAAAGTTGCTAGAACATGAAAATCAAATATAGCGATGAAGTTGTTTCAAATGGTCGTATGCGGGAAGCACGGTGTCGAGGAATTGCGAATTAATCGACGAGGAGATGATGAGATATTGGTCTTGCCGAACACCGCGCAAGCGATTGCTCAATTCAAAGCCATCGATTGAGGACCACTTCAACGATTGGGCATTTAACACCCGTGGAGTCGACCAGTCTCTGCGGGGGTTGAGAGATCATTCTCATGATCCTCCTTGGGTAATTTTTGAAATTGAGCGAGGTCGGTGTTTTCAAAACGGTTGCGATTCCAACAATTTTTTGTCTTAATTTAGTTAATTTTGATAATTTCGGTTATTTTTGAAAGTTTCCTAAATTGCGAGTTTTCCATATTAGTAATTTTGTTTATATACTATAGTACTTTATATTAGAATTTTTAATTATGGTTTCATATAGTAAATTTTATTATAATAATTTTTATTTTATATAGTACTAATAATTAATCTAAAAATTTTGAATTGCAGGTGGTACCATCGTTTGGGCCAAATTCGCTAAAAATAGCGGTGTAGAAGACAACCGACTCTGTGACCGCCTATTTAAACACGAGGGGATGGCCATTAGATCACTTCACATTCTCCCTCCCGAGGCGAAGCCACTGAGTCCGACCTCTTGCCGCGTAGTCCTCCTACTTGCCAAAGCCCGGTGCCACCTTGCGGCCAGGCCACGGTGCCCTCGCCTGCCAGGTAGCCTGCCCCGTCCTTGCCCTTGCACGCATCCTGGTCTCGGCTGGCCAGAGACGTGGGGCGGCCGAGTCTCCATTGTCCTGACATCGGTTTCTGCTTGCGCACGGGGCACAGGTGTTCCGCAGTGGGGCTGGCGCGACTGAAGCCATCTGCAGAACCTTCATTGCTTCCGCGCGATTCGGGACCCTCGTGCTCTTGGTTGACTAGTTGTGCCACACTCAGGCGGACTGGTCCTTCTGGGACCTTATTTGGCTATTCAGGCCGGTGTGGTTGTAGCCAGTGAGCCACTGGTTCATGCACTGTTTCCGGAGTGACCCGGTCACCCCTCCAGTGAGCCTCGATTCGGGTATTCGATTACCTTAGTTGCATTTTTCGGTGAAGCGAGCCCTCTTAGGAAGTTTTATTCGATTTGAGATATGGTTCGTGCTCGAGGTGGGTCCGCCTGTATTGCATGGTCGGTCCAGTACCCAGGCGAGGCCCCGGCCCAGGCCCGGCTAGGTCCGGCTCGAGTACCATCACCAGGTCCCAGGCGGTGCGGGGAGCCTCGGGTTCGTAGATACCCGGTGCTGGATGGGACCGGGCCCCACTGTGCCACTCGGAAGGAGAGTTAGGAGGGCAGGCCCTCGAAGCGGGCAGCATCGGGCCCGAGACGAGTCATCTTCCTCCGGCCTCGGCCATCTGATTGTCGGGCTGCGGAGGCTACATCATCGCCTCAGTTGTCACCGGCCTCAGGGATCGGGGCGGGTTGTTGAAATAGGGAACCCGTTCAGGGAATGTACGACTCCATCGTGAGATTTTCATCGGGGTAAAATGTCTTACTTGATGTCAATGGTGATCGGAGTTTAGGGAGTCCATGAGATTGATCGAGGGTATTCACTACTACCTTTCATGACTACGGCGACGTATTACCACAGTGATGTGCTGCGGTTCTATCGCTCCCCATGACATCTCGAGAGGCGAGATGGTCGCGTGACTGCGATTCTCTATTGATGATGCGCCGTGAGGTGCTTCGGGGCGGCCCGATGTTCGGCGGCTTTGGGCTGCATTATGCCGTAGAGCGTCTGGGAGGTTATAGAGATTGGGCCCGCCCCTCATCGAGAGATGGATTGAGGCAAAGCAGGAGACCTTCTGGTTGGACGGTATTTTATAGGAGCGGCTCAGCCTCGGATGTTGGCGATCGACCATTTATTAGAGCAGTGCATTTCGCTCTGACATTCACGTGCGGCCGGAGGAGCCATCTTGGAGGCTCTTTCACCGGATCTCGAAGGGATGTTAGTTCGATCCCTCTGGCGGTGTGACCTCCTTGATGCCTTCGAGGAGAAGGTCCATCGAGAGGACCTAGTACGAGAGAGCATTCCACTGCGTGAGACTACTCTTGCTGGTTCTCGAGCATATGGGATTCCCGGAAGGATGAGGATTGAGATGAGGATTCGATGCCCTCACGGTTCTGTCGTGGTGGTGATGACCATGCAGGTATCTTTCCATCTCCAGACGGGACCGGGAGGAGGTCTTGGGTCGGGTGGCGGACTTCCATAGAGAGATGTGCACGCCTGAGCCCGAGATCTGAGGAGTCCGGCTCCGCGGATGTCACCCTCCGTCTCCTCCTCCCTTTGTCTTGCGCGTCAGCTGCGCGGATCTTGCCGGCCCGTCATTGACCACCTGCTCCACGGGTGTGTTCTGTGGCTCGCGAGAGATGGCAGTGTGATGGATGCTGTGCTTTAAGCGGCTACGGGCGACCCGGGATCGGGCGGCGGTGTCACTCCCATGTATTGTGGAGATCATGGCCTTACTTAGGCGCTTCCCTCATTCACGATCGAGAGAAGGCAGCGCAGGCGGCTGTTGGATGTTTGAGCTGCGCGGCAGCGGCTTTAGACCCACCACCACCACGGCGGTGGTGGGTTGGGGTTTCTTTATGATTTGTATAGTTACCGGCTTTATCAAGCCTACTGTTTGATTAGGATTTATGTGTGCCGTAGTAGGCGGTGATACTTTTGTATGTTTAGCTTTGTATTCATGTGTTAGCCATTTTGGCTATATGAAAACTATTCGATCACATATATATATAGATTTTGCATATCATTTGCCTTTACCATGTATATTTGTTTTCTTTTCAATTAGAACAGATTGAATTGCTACAATGGACAATTGAATTGCCTTTAAATGGAAAATTTGGAAACCATGTTTGTCACCTTTATGTTAGAACCTAAATTCCATTCTTGAAACGAGTTTTGGTCGATTACCGGAGTTCGGCATGCTCAACTTGAACATTTCTCCTTAAAGCTAATTCTACTTTGCACACGGATTGTTTCAATGGAGTTTGTATCAAATTGTTTGCCTCCTTTAAACTGCATAGCTAGGCCTTAGGTATGTTGTGACTTAGGATAGGTTTTGTTACCACATTTGAAGACCCGATGTAGTCTTCCAAAAGGAAAAGAAAGAAAAGCAAAAGAAAGAAAAAAGAAAGAAAAATAAAGTCAGTGACCTTGCCTTGAAACTAGGAGCACGGTCGAGTAGGTTATATGGCCTAAAGCAACTGAAGCAGATGCCCTAAGCCTTAATTAGTTAGGAGTCATCGATTTAGTGTTAAGATTACATGGGTGGATGAGTGAGTTTAACTTGATTTGTAGGTGCTTGATTTCGAAATCATTAGAGTCGGGGTGAAGCTGTAGAGGTTGTGGTGATGATCCTTTTGGCTTGATGCCTAAACCTTAATTGGTTAAGTCATCGGTGGACCCCAGATTACGGACTTTAGTGAAGTCGAATTTAAGCATTGCACCACTACATTGTAGTTGAATAAAGAAAGAGAGAGTAACTAGCCCTATCTGGGTTGTTCAACAACTTAAGGCCATGTCGGTGCTAGGTTGGGAGGGACAATTTTGCAGTTTATTGGCCCAATCTGGTTATATAAAGAGCCATTAAGACTTAGGTGGAAATTCAGTTGAATCATGTGGATAATATTGACTGAAATTATTCTTGTATGGTTTGATACTTTCATACGGTTTTCAAACTTAATTGTCAATTTTCGAGTTTAAAGGTAATGTTTATATGTACATAAACCCTTTGAATCACATAGCTTTTGAAAATCACTACATCATCTCTTTGTTTTACATTGCTAAGGGACTAGCAGCGTTTCGGTTGGGGGTGTGATTAGTGCCCAAAAGTGCTGTTTGAACCATATTAGATGGGTTTTGGGTGCTTTGCGCGTAATCTGTGTCATTTATCTTGGTGGAAGTGTTAGTCTTGCTTGGTTTCATATCTTGGATTTAGAGGTTATTTGTAGTTTGTTTGCGGGTTTTTGCGTATTTTGGGAGTTCAATATCGAGACATATGATGAATCATGAAGATTGAACTCAGTGTCGTCATCGAATAGACCCGAAAATCAAAAGAAAGAATGAAAGGCGAAGTGATGGAAATCAATGCGAGAAGAGACGAGTAAGCCAGCGGTCTGTCAATGATTCAGAATTTCGCTAAGATTGCGAAAATTTATTTGGGATTGCGAAAATTTCGCAATCATAAGCGAAAATTTCGCAATCTAGCGAAAATTGTCATTTTCGCTAGACTCGAGATTTTAAGCTAAGCAACATTCTAAGCGAAATTTTGCATTTTAAGCTACTCACGAATTTAGCTAAGCTAGCGAAATTCAAGCTATCATGAAATTGCCCTTTGCCTAGCGAATTCACATTTAAGCTATCTCTTGGTGATTTTCGCTGGCTAATGAGATTTTACTTAACCTAAGCGAAATTTTACCCGCTACCTAGCGAAATTTTAACCTAGCGAAATTTGTATGCACCCAAGCGAATTCCTTGTATCCTTTTGTAATTAATGCAAGAGCTTCAATTTTGGTGTATTACTCCCTTGTCCCTAATTTTAGCAAAATTGTTAGGCTTTATGGTATTTTCATACATTGGGTGGCCTATATAAGCCCCCTCCCATTTTGTAACCTGCGACAAATTGAGGAAAGCCTTGATTTTGGCAAGTTTTATTTTGTACAAATATCTTCGTAGCTTTTAGTTAGGGTTTTGCTTTTCTCTCTTCTCTCCTATTTCCCTTATTTTCTTGGCTGCGAACACCCCTCTTGAGGATGGCTGACTCGAGAGATGTGGCTTCAACCTCTTTTCTTTGAAGAGGAAGGAAGCTAGCTTGGTGGTGGGGCGTATGCGGTTGTCCTCTTGTATTAAAATCTACAGGTACTGTGTTTATGGCCCTATCTTCTCAAAATAGGGTTGAATAGCATTGAATGTTATTGATTTGGCCAATACTTACCATGCTTTAGAATCGGTGCATACTTATTGCTAGATACTTGTGGTTTTAGATGGTCTTTACGAACCCCTTTGAAATGATATTTAATGTTAGGGTTTCAAGCGTAAAAGGGCCGTAGATGCGTATTACTGTGTTAGCTTCCGAATAGGAGTTGTTTTAGGGTGAGGTTTGCTAGTTAAACATAGATCAGTTGTGGCTTGGACTATAGGTTGCTTGTCATGCTTAGCGGATAAAACAGAGGACCTTGTTTGCCACTAAGTTACCAAGTTAGTGACTAAATCTTCAAAGTTAACTTTTCACACTTCATTTCAGTTTTTTACAGTTGTCAGTTTTCAAACTCATCACCAGCATTTTTTGAAACAAAAATCCAAAAAGTCCAAATAGAAAGCCTTGCAGGCCTTCTTCCACTTATGCAAATCATTCTTAGGATGAAAACCCATCCGTGTTCGACCCTAGACCCTTTATCTTTGCGGTAGCTTGACTACGGCGGTAGGAGGAACACCCAGGTATATAAATTTTGTTGATTTTAGCTCAACTCTTGTGTACGAATCGGTACACCTTAACATTGAAGCATGAGGACAACTTCGGCAGCCCAAAACCAAGCTAGCAACCCTCCTCTTCAAGGCTATAAGGCTTAGCCAGCATCCTTGAGTTGTCATCCTCAAGGGTGTGTTTAGCGTAGAAAATGAGAGAAAAAGGAGAAGAGAAGTAGTAAACTAAAAAATGGCTGAGCTGTAGTAATGGAAAAGCTTCTTGGGTTACAAAGTTGAGGGGGCTTATATAGCCAACCCAGTAGTGTGAAATGACAAAATTACCTAAAATATGAAATTACAGTAGGAATGAAGATGGTAATTTATCAAAGCGTGGTCGTTTGGAATCAAAAACACGAAGCACGAGTGGCTTGATTTCATTTATGCGGCAAATTTCATTATGCTAGCAAAATTTTGCTAACTTTATGAAATTCCACGAATAAGCGAGTGAAAATTTTAGCTAGCTGTGATGAGATTTCGGTAGCCTAGCGGAATACTCACATAGCAAAGATTTGTGGGATTGAAATTTTCAACATGATTGCGAATTTTATGATCTGGCAAATTTCGCAATCATAGCGAAAATCCCGATTTTAGCTACGCTTCTGTTTGCTCTGCATCACTTCCTGCACTTTTTATTCATCACTTTGCACTGATTCTTGACCCATCTTGACATTTCATCGCCTCGGCTTGGTGAAATTGGGGATTCTCGCATTCGGCGCGATAAGAAGCCCGAGCTTCTTTATTGAAGTTCCCGAGACCTCTGAAACTATCAAAACAATCTAGAAACAAATTAGAAGCATTAAGTGGACATGCACGCATAATGTGATTGGCTTAATTCATATGATTAGTGCGCAAAAGCACTCAAAACCTATCTTAAATAGGGCTCGAAAATAGCACTTTTGAGCCTTAATCCACCCAGCCGTCGTTGCTAGTCCATAGCAATGCTAAAAACAATAAAGGTATGTATCTTTGTGCTTTTACAAAAGTGCATATTGTTCAAAAAGTGTGTGTCTGGTGGCTTTACCTTTAGTATGAACAATTTAGACCACAGGCAACCCAGAGCATGAAAGAAGCAAGACCATGCAAGAACAAGTTTGAGGCGACATCGGTTCCAAGAAGTCAACCTGAACTTCCTGACATCTAATCGTTCCTAAGGTAACCGGCCAGGCGATAAATTGCAAGTTATTCTCCCCCGACCCGAGCTCTTTATCATGGCCTTAAAGCGATGAATGCTTCGTAGGATCAGCTACCTCTTATTTCTTCCTTGTTTGCAATGTAAGGGTGCAATGCTAAAAACTTCGACTTCACCAAAGTCAGGTGTAGCGGTGCGCCGATGACTCCCAACCAATTAAAAGGTTTAGGGCATCGAGCGGGATCACTTGACCCTGAGCTCTACGGGCTTCACCGGGACTCAGAGATGACCAGTGCTTCCTACAACCGCTAAACTCTACCTATCCACCCGGTGTAATGAACTTTTCAGTCGGTGGCTCGACCGAGTGAAGGTTTAGAGACACCCAGGGCTTTAAAGGCTTTCGCCATATACCCCTCGGACCGTGTTCGGGTTTCAAAGCATAGCGTCACGACTTTTATTTTTCTTTTCTTCTTTTCTTTTTCTTTTTGCTTTTTCTTTTCCTTTTTGGAAGACTACATTGGCCTTCATACATGGGTAACATAAACTGTGTGGGTCGTCCAGGGTCTAAGGCCGGCTACGCAAAGCGGAAAGAGAGGTAATAGCTTCTCAACCTATTGGTACAATGCAGTTGTGCGATGTGTGAATTAAATTTAAGGGAATGTTCAAGGTTGAATATGCTGGAAATCTCAATTGACCAAAAACTAAATCATGCATGGAATTGTTCTAGCACAATGGAGTAACATACAGGCTTCAATTTTCAACTAAAGGCAAGTAGAAACCTAGTGAACACAAAGTGATTTGCAAAAGTGTAGTAAAGTATAAATAATGCTATAAAACTTTTGATATAACCAAAATGGCTAATACATGCTTAATATAGCTAAATATGACCAAAACATCCGCACTTTACTATTAAAGCACAAAACATGAATCCTATACAAAATGAGTGGCCAGTTGATAAAGCTAAAAAGCAGTACAAAACATGATAAAAGCCACTCCCCAACTCTTTTCCTCGGCCCAGAAGTATAAACATGTGACCTTTGGGAAGAGAAGAGCTAGAGAAAGAGTGCATGTTCCTCTTGCGGTGGTGGTGGATGTGAATTTCTTTGCGTGCAGATTATGTCTAAGGAGACGTACTTGTGGACTAATCTCGATGTGTAGGCTCGGGCGGGAGACCGAGGTGGCTCATGATACATAGAAGCATGGCATGACTGTGCTCTATAGTGGCCTCGGCTCAGACTGACCTTTTAGTCCGAGGCGATGCTGTGTAGTGTAATGAATGAGACGAGCATCCATAACAGTGCTAGCTCCCTCGAGCTGACATGAACATCTTCAGGAATCTTTGTCTTTGTATATGAAGGGCAGAGTGTCGGTGAAGAGTGGGGCCGGAGGTGGAGGAGGAGATGGAGGGACCAATCCTTTGACTCCTCTCCACCTCTACCTGCAGAGCGGATCTCAGTATCTCCTCGGGGGGATCTGCGCTACCTCATCGGTACCTTCTCCACGGTCCTGGCGATGGAGGAGAAAAGAAATCGGCATCACTGAGGCTGGCTCACGAGACGGGACTGAGGGCATCTGATCCTCCTCTCGATACGGGGCTCCACCGGAAATCCCAAATGCTCTAGGACCCGGCTCAATAGTCGCGGCATCAACAAGGGTAGACCCTCAGCTCGAGCCAGGCCCTTGCGGTGGACCTTATCCTCGAAGTGCAGCAGGGCGGTCATGACCAGCTTAGAGGACGGAGCAGGCCCTGCGAGATCCGTCTGAGGCCTTTGTTATGGCTCCCACGCTCTGAACATAGTCTTTGTAATGGAAGCAATGAGTTGGTCGGGCAAGTGGTCCACGGAAGCATGCGGGCGCGGGGGCGCCTGCGGAAAAGTGCGGTCTGCCGGCCGTAGTATCTCAGCGAGACGGACCATCTCCATACGTGATGGTTGTGGCGATCCGGAGTATCCTCAGAAATTGGCGGCTCTGGCTGGTAGGCCTAAAGCGGTGAAATGTCGGTACTTTCGGAGTACCGTCGATCGTCAATGGTGAACCGGAGCTCCATCGGACTCGGCACTCCCCGGGAAGTCATGGAGTGGTAGAACTGAAGCACCACCCGGGGGTAATAGAACTGTCGCGGTGTCATGAACGGTAGTAGTCTTGTGTGATCAGTCGTAGATCTCTGAGATCGGGGTCGACGAGTTAGTGGCGGCACGTCGTAAAATGACTCTCCTTGAAAATCCACGGCATCTGAAATCCCGTTCCACGAGTATCGAAGTCCGTGTCATTTTTGATCCTCGGCGCGCGAAAGATGGGCGATAGGCTCTCCTCTGCTATGGAAGCGATAAATTTGAGGCCCCAGATGAGGACTCCCCGGGACACGATGTCAGGGCCCGCTTGGAGAGGTTTGGGCCCTCTGGATGAATCTCGAGGCCTTTGGGAAGGGGCAGGGATCGATCTGATGCGATACCTCTGAACCCACGAGGCTCCTGCGGGAGCGTAGGCTATGCTGTAGCTAGAGCTGCTCCTCACTGCTGCAGGTGCTAAATCTAACCTGGGCCGCTGCGTGGAATGCACCCACGAGTGCGTACCATATCTGTGTCGGAGAGTGATACGGGGGGGCAGGGGCGGGCTCACGGTGGGGGTGCTTGGTGCGGTGCGTGCTCGCTCGAAGTTTGGACAGGGCTCGGCTAGACCAATGGCCGACAATGGACTGGAGCGGCGATGGGAGATGGCTCGGGCACGCACGCGTCAGGTGGAGCGGAGGCTGGGCCGACTGCGGCAATGATGCGGGCCTTGACACAGCCGCGGGTGGCCCAGACGGGGGCAGCTGAAGGTGGCTCGGCTGCGGGGCTCACGCGGTGGCTCACGGGCTTAAGCAGGAGCGGTCCGTAGGGCGATCTTGGTCTGAGCCCCACTCCTCACCCAGGTGGCCCAGCATGGGACTGGGCTCGAGCCTTGCTCCCGGTAGGAGTGGAGCGGGAGACCTTGTGATGGAGGCTGAGGGGGGGCTTCCGGGTGTGGATGAATCTGGGGCTGGCCCGCTATATAGTAGTGAGGCTAGAGGCAGTTCCCATTGCAATGCAGAAATCACATGCTCCACCTTACAAATAATGCAGTTCTGTTTAGCGAAACAAATAAAATAATTAAAAATTATTATTGTGTTGCAATGTATCCCAAAAATTAAAATAAAATAAAATAAAGATAAAATTACTAAAAAAGGAAAGTTTACTAAAAATAGAATACTATGAAAATTGGCCAATTAAAGCAAAAACCAAAAATTCTTGTTTTTCCAATTTGGTTTGAGTGACACCAAATAGCTCAGTTTTCTTGGTCGCTCCATGGAGGTCGAGGGAGGGCTCATAACCGGCGGTGAACTGTCTTCCGCCTCCATGCTTGGTGCATTCTCTTGTTGATTTTCTTCTCATTGGGTGATTTGGGGTGACCAATTCTTTCTGCGTGATGGTAGTAAATAATTCAAACAAGCTGCTTCATCTTGGATTTAGCGATTTTGCAATTTATAGACCTTTGGCTTCCGCATTGACCAATTAGAGTAGACTTCATGGCTTCCTTCCTTATCACCTTACAGCAGTTTGTGCTTGTGACTCGACAGAAATATGTTGAGCTCCAATGTCATGTTGCGAATGTGTTTGCATTACTCCATTTTGTATGATGATGGTTGCATTAGCGCGTGTGAAAATGGTCTTCGGGATAATTGGCACATGATTGGGCCCGAGCTGCGATCAGCTCCGGTATGAAACTACAAAGTCGGGTAGTAGGAATTATCTACTTTTACCAAGACATCTTCAACTATTCCCTTAGGAATCTTCACCGTCAGATCGGCCAATGATAAATGTGTTGTTGAGAAGCGAGGCTCACCTGTCTCTTCTTTATATTGTGCTGGCCCGATGAGTTCCCTACTTGGCCTTCATCTATGGTGCTTTGTCTTATACGGGTTTCTCGATGTTAGTAGTGTTGGTGGGGGATCTGGATCCTTAATATTTATTTGGGTCATGCTCTTGGATTATGTGACTTGCTAGAGTTAAAGGAAGGCGCTAACTGTCTAACCCCTTTCTTGGCTTGTACGAGTCCTTTAAGAACTGCATAAGTGGGTTCAACATCATGTGCTTAGGTGGAATGTTTACCTTCACTTGCCTTGGCACTTCCCAAATTTCAGCTTGGTTTGATTTTCTCTTGCCTCTTAGTGCTTGAGGAAATGGAGGGGCATGCTTTTCTTCAACTGGATCCTCTTTGTCTCTTACCTTTCAGAACTAAATCCTTTTTCTTTACGCTGTTCTTCGTGAGTCATAGGCACCGGTTGCTCTATCTCTTTTCCACTCCTCAGAGTGATTATGGCTTTCACTTCATCCATCCCTGAATTGCTGGATGAACCTACTACCTATGGACCCCTTTTGGATTAGGTAATGTTTGGGAAGGGAACCTTCCTCTCTCCACCATGCCTCAATGATTGTTGATTTTGTGATTGAATCTGCGAGGTTGTCAATTTTGATTAAGATTTCTCTCAAGAAGCATCTATTCTTTTGTTTGATGTGCTCTACCCAGTATCGATTATCTTTATTTCTGAATTGGCATTGTGAAGTGAGAAGAATTTTGTCTACATTTGATCCTCCACAAAATTGCTACCACTCAGTTCATCTGCTTTGTTGTGGAGGAAGTGGATGATGTTGTTTGTGGTGAGATGAGAACCAAACTGTTGACACCCAGCTTGAGAGCACATGGCAGGGGACTAGGTTTCGGCAGGAGAGGTTGGTTCTTCCCAATGTGATGTCTTATATAATATTCTTACCACGACCATGGGGCATTCTCAGTTGTAGTTTGTATTGTACGACGTGCGTATTGACATCAAATCCTTCGCGATGGGGCACTCGGATGAGTTTTCTCGGATGGACCAGTGGGTTGACAATTGATGTGATTTGGCACATGCGGTATTTTTCGATCCTGCCTACGCTAGTGACACTCTTCACAGCCTCCTCTTTGCACTTCTGTAAGTTGGGATTTTTAACAGAACAGCACCATCTTAGAAAGAGGTAAAATACACTCATGGTGCCAGGCATGAGGCCCTCTTCTCATCTGAGGTTGTCGTGTACTTGAAGTTTCAGCCACATAGTCACAAAATGCAAAGCACAGTGGATCTTTTCAGAGAAAGTCACCTCCACCCATGGTTTTAGCAGTTTCTTCATAGGTGACACGTGTGGCATACCTTTGTAAGTGATTCACTAACATCCGTATATCAAAACCATGGTAATGGATGCATTGATGGTCTCTCTGAACCTCTCTGCTCTTGATAAATTTCTCATTATCATAGGCCGGAGTAAGTGTAGATCTGTCTTAAGCTGATGGTCTTTGTTCTTGCCTTTGAAAATTTCTTCAAAAAATTCGACTTGAAGATCATTGATTTCTAATCGTTCTCATTTTCGATGAATTGAGCCATATTTGGCTTTGTCCTTGAACATGTAGAATACTAACTCAACAATTCCATGTCCGTTTATACCCTCCTAAAAAGTTATTTTTCTCAAAATCCGAGTATATGTGAATATGGATTTTCATTTCCATCACCATGAAATATAGAGACGGGGCCTTTAGGTAGAGGTCTCAACTGCTACATCCTCGTGGGAGGTATGATGCGAGAGGAAGGAGCACTAACTCTAGGAGGTGTATGTGATCGTTGACTGTCTTTGTGTTCTTTGGGGTACCCTGCGGCTCTTTGTTCTTGGTGGGGATCCATCGTCACTTGTGGCCACACTGACTTCCAGGCTTGCTCATTGGGTGCACTCACTCTTTGCAATCTGCACGATATCCCTACGTGCAATCTTAAACACATTTACTGCAAAATGAGACATATAAGAACACTGAAAACCGACTTGCCAAGGTGAGTGTTGGATTGGCAATGTTTGTAAGAAACAAAAAACGATGGCGCGAGTAGGAAACTTGCGGGGTTCAAACAAACCTAAAGTCAAAAAGTTTAGGGTCCACTACACTTGTAATGTAGATTCTTTGTGCATCAACTCATCATACATGGTTGGCACCATCGACAGGCATCATTTGATTAAATGCCCGGTAGGGGCGTGGGAATCGAAACAAATTTGTTTCCTATGTTCCTCATCTCACCCGCGTAGTCAAACTCTTTAGCAGTATACATGATCTCAGAGGTGAACAGGGGATGGGTTTTAATCCACGAATGATTCACATATCAATGTTTGAAAATGGTGAGGAACTTTTTTGTTTGATTTTGGATTTTGTTGAACGATGGAGGTTGTTTTGTTCAGCAGTTTAGCATAATATAAGTAAGTGTGAAATATGGTAACCTTGAGAGAGCTTGGGTCATAAGCTTGATAACATGGGGAATTGTGAAGTGTCCTCGGGTTATTTCCTCTTAGAACAATGACATGTAGTCCAAGCCAAAAGCAGGATCTTTGTTTTAGCTATAAACCTAACCTAGAACCACTCTGTTTGGTCAGGCCAAATACTAAGCAATTTAAGTCATTCTGGTTTGAAACCACAGCATTGACCTCATTTCAATATAACTGCGTGTGTCTAAAGATATCAGTGCATCTAACATTAGAATGCACTGAGGGCCAACAAAAAACATGACAGTATTGACCAAAGGAAGACATTCGTGGCATTGACTGGGTGGAGAGGTTTGAGACCATAAAATGCAGTGCAGCCAACATTCAAGCATGAGGACAACACTAGGCGATATTTGAGAAACCAAGCTAGTAACCTCCTCTTCAAGGCTATGAGACTTAGCCAAGCATCCTTGGTTGTCATCCTCCAAGGGGTGTGTTTAAGCGACGAAAATGAGAGAAAAGGAGAAGAGAGCAAAATGCAAACCCCAAAAATGAAAGGCACTTATGACTTTGTATACAATGGAAAAGCTTCTTTGGGTTTACAAAGTTGAGGGCTTATATGGCCAACCCCATGGTCTTGAAATAAACAAATTACCTAAAATATGAAATTACAATAGGGACCGAGATGGTAATTTATCAAAACGTAGTCGTTTGGAATCAAAACACCAAAAACCACGAGTGAGCAGTTTCGCTAGGCTATGAAATTTAACAAAGTATAAGCGAAAATTTCGCTATGCTAACTACAACTAACGAAATTCACGAGATAGCGAAATTGAAGAATTTAGCTATGATAAATTTAAGCTAGCTAAGCGAAATTTAGCTATGTGAAAGTCACTACTATCATGAATTTACTTTGATCTGTACAGCAATCATCATGAAATCTGGTTGCTCTGGCTGTTTGCTCTTTGCATTACTTCCCTGCACTTTTATTCATAAACTGCACGCAGATTCTTCAACCCATCTTGACATTTCATTACTACGGCTTGGTGGGAAATTACCGAGGATTCGCGTTCGACGCGATAAGAAGCGAAACTTTGTGAAATTGCGAAGTTCTAAGGCCTGAAACTATCGAAACAATCTAAACAAATTGAAGCACTAAGTGGACATGCACATGACAAGTTAAACCCAATTCATATGATTAGTCGCATGAAAAGCACCAAAACTCTATCTTGATAAGTTTCGAAATAGCACTTTTGAGCCTTAATCAAGGTTGCCAGTGTATACGAGTTATCAATTCTAGACCAACTACCTCGCTCTCACAGTTCCACCTTGAGATAGGCTGCACAGGAGTAAATTTAAAATGATCCGTAGTAGCGTAATGCTCCCGCCACAATTTATGATGAAGGTGCCAAATGACCCCAGATATTTATTACAGAGGGATTGCGACTCAAATCATTGGATTATGCAAAATGAAGGACTTATTGATGTTGCACCCGCTCTAAAAATCTCCAGCTGACTTTAATTTTTCAAAAGTTGCCTTCCAATGATTATTGGATTTACCCGTGGTTTTCTGCCTGACGGCTACACTATAATAAGGTTCACGCACACAGAAAGTAGGCATGTAATAGCGCACACACTACACACTGGGAAAGACATTGATCATTTTACAACAAACAAAAGGCTAGGAGAGCCCGGGGTCTCATCCCAAGGTCCCTTGACCAGGATCACTCCTTTGCCTCGGGCAGGCGAGTCGGGGCCAGTAAGGAATTGGCCCAGGGGGTTCTAGGCCGACATGCATAGTCGGCCACCATGCCGCCGATAGCAAAGGTGTAAACAAACAAACTACCACGATATCAGAAGGTCTGGTGGTAAAAGGTTTAGTGCAGCGATCCGATTCGGAGATCGGGCTGCGTTTGGGTAGATATAGGCAGGTGGCGCTCTAGTGAAGTGAAAAAATTGCTTGACCCGGGGGTTGATAGGGAAGCGGCCAGGCCACAGTGTTCTGATGAAAAACAACTGCGTTATATTCTTTGCTGTGGTCGATTCAATGGGCCGATCGATAGCTGAAGTCGATATCCTTGGGGACTTGGCAATGGAGCCCTGCCTCGTCATGGAGAGGAGGGAGATGATCTTTGCTGCGAAGGCAGCTCTTGGCTAGGCCCACTTTGAGCCCGGCTTGACTAGTAGAAGTCTCTTCCTAACCTCTCGCCATACTCTGACGGAGCCCCGACACGGAGAGTAGATTGAAAATCAGCCCAGTCACGATACGGGCGGTAAAGATGGGAACTATGCGAACCCATTGGAACCGGGGAAGATTCCCGGTTCTTGTACTTGAGACACCCTACGACTACGTCACTGGAAGCGTGGTGACCAATGAATGTACTTAGAGCAAAAACTATGGCTCATGAAAAATGAGGAGGAAAGCAGTGCTTAGACAATGGTCGCGATGTACCGAATATGTCATAAGCGGGAGCTCGAGCATGGGAGAAAAAAGGGCGATGGAATAAAGCATAGGAATAGGTAAAATCCAATTATGACTCCCTATATATCAAGCGTCTAGAGTCTGCAGATGCATTAAATGCACCGCTGCTCATCACCCCTACGGGTAATTTGAATCCTGGAGGTGCTTCATTTCCTAGGGCACAGAAGGCAAGCGTGGGCCCTTATGCCATCATAACTATTGAGTTTAGGCCGGTTGATTATGTTACGTTCATGAGAATTACTAAGGTCCGATCCATTCCAAGTTTTATCAATTATCAAATGTCACAGCCTGTGATTCGAGGAGTTGGTGCCTACCTCTAACTAGGGATCTGGGCGCGAAAGGAATAAATTGTACAAAAATATCAAGAGATGTGATTTCATTAATTACGCCCGAAGGCGTTCACAATTACATAATAAACGCTTACAAACAAGCGGTCCGCACTAGTTACATGGCCAATATAGAGCGAAGAAGAAACATGTAGAAGAAAAATAAACCTTTAGAAGAAGAAGAAGAAGAAGAAGAAGAAGAGGTCCTAAAAAAAAGAAAAAAAAAGAAAAGGGGAGAGCCCCATTGACTTAGGAGGGGAGGTTCTTGGCTATAGAGGATTCCATTCTAGTTTTCGAACCACCCAAAGATGCAACCAGGTCGGGGGGCATATAAGGAGAAAGGCGAGACGCGAAATATTCTCCGAAATGCAAACGATTCCATTCTGACCCATCTCAGTTCTTGCGGCCTTCGGCATAATCCATACTTGACAATCACGTCCAAGCCCCCTTCATAAGCCTCTTCCATGCAACAATCATAAAAGTCCGACTCCCGACGACGCCTAACCATATCTCCCCGCTGAAAAACCAGCACTAGCTAGTAGTCTGAAAGGGAATCGTAGCCACCACACTTGAGCCTTTTATAGAAACCTCAACGAGGGAATCGTTTTCATGCATCAAATGTGACACCAAAAATAGAAAATTTCTCGGTAATGCACACGTTAGAACATACCAGCATTAATGGTCCGTTGTTCCCCACACCAAGCCAGTCACAAACGTTTTCTTTTTCTAGCCGAGGAAGACTGCCCTCCCCAGTCAAAAAAATGGGGGCATTGTGGGTATCAGGCCCAGGGCTAGCTTTACTATTCACCAGGCCCAAACACAGGCCCAAAAACATCTTTACTCGTAAGGAAGGCCCAAGTAGCGGGCCGGATCCAGTGTCGCCTCCTAATGACCGGGGACATAACGCTGGAGCTTATCCTCTCCTAGCTAGGAACTATCTCTACTCCTAGTCGAGAATTTTCCCTAAGAGGACGGTCGGCTAATGATTACTCGGTTGATTTCTTAGTCTAAAGATACCCCCTACTCGCACACATAACCATTTTGGAGGTGGTCAAAAACTTCTTAGGGCTGGGATTGCGGCCAACATCAAAAAAGGAAGAACGGGTCATGGCGCAAAGAACGCCTCTTTCCCCTTCCTTTTTGGAAGGAAATCACCTACTTTCCATGGAAATCAGATCATCATCCTCCTCTATAAAGGAAGAGAATCCTGATAAGGAATGTCGACATTCTTCTGAAAAATGACTCTTTGCTCTCAGTTCCACGATCGACTTAGCCATCGGAGAGGCGGCGGGCACACCACCGCCATTTTCTTGATTATTTTGCAAGTACATGCTAGCAGGTTAATGCTCCGATGATCCAGTGACTTCGAAAATTCAGGAGACTACAATGGTGCTCCAATAATATTGATTATGGATCAAACATGTCAAGCATAAATGTCTTGACTTGTACCCACAACCTCTCCATGGATGGGAATTTCGGGATTCACCCACATGCTCGTTTGAAATCATTGTTGTATTTGATATGGAATGTGGAATGACATTTGTTCAGGATGAGGATAGTGTATATCATTCCATATTCTTCATCAATAGAAGCTGAAGGATTTGAAGAAGGCTAACCATAACTCATTGTGTGAGGAGGAAAAATGTTAGTGTCATTGGATGAATCACTGTATTGAGTGTCAATGCTCATGGACTCAAAACTAACCGAAAATGAATCGTCATTGTGTTGTGTCATCCTTCGTTTGTCGACCTCTATAATGGCTCCAATACCTAAACTAGCTCTCCTAGACTCGTGGTCTTCATCTTATGTAGCATGTGTGAAATCATCTTCACCGGTGAATGGACTTAATGGTTATTCACTTTGTTGTTGATCACAGCAATATCCCACCATCATTTCGGTCTCCTTCCACAGCCATTGGTCCCCTCCTCTTGAGCTATCACAACCTTTAGTAGAAGCACACACTTAAAACTAGGTCTTTACTATGTTCACCACTTGAATCAAGGGTTGAGAAATGTAGCGAGGCTAAATGAGTCTCTCATGTCTTGACTGAAACTTTCACTACGAACTTCTTCAGATAAAACACACTAAACATCAACACATGCTTCTCGAACATATGTAACAATTTGTGGATCAGGATTTCCATCATCATCATCCAAATGGAGAGGAGTCTAACCCATTGAAATAATTGATTATCTCTTCTTCACCAAACTCGGCTGAAATGTCGAGTAAATCAAGGTAATTCTTTTTAGTAACTTTATCGGTCTCTGCTTGCATATCACGTAAAGCCGATTTCTTTGTTTTGTATGTATTAGAGCAAATGTGCTCCAATTTCTCTCACATGCTGAAGAAGATGCAATTTGGGAAATAACCTTAAGGGCTAAATTCCTCAATGTGGGAGCATGGTTTCCATACATAAACCACCATTCAGTTGCAATAAAAATAACTAACATTCAAAATCTAATAATAACATGGTAAAAGACTTTACTTTTAAAGTTTTAATGAGAAATAACACTGACCAGGAACCATTAAATCTCTTGAGGCTATTGCTGCTTGATCACTGAATCCTCTTTTCGCATCTCAAATCATTATATGCTATGAATTCAAAATGTACTTGTCAAATCAGTATATGTGTAAGTGTAACCAAATAAATTGAATCAATTAATTAGAATTGTAACCTATTGATGTACCTCATTTCCAAAATTACCAAGGCCTACAGTAGTAGAAGATAATCTTTCAAATACTTTGTGAACAACTTGGAGTAGCCTAGGGTCACTACTAACTCCAAGTCTATATTGAAATCTTAGATTCAAATAATATGCTACAAAAGTGATTTATAATTAGTATGTGATAAAAGGAAGATAATATGCATTGAATGTGATTATGATATTACTTAGTTACCTGCTGCATGAAGAGGATTTTTGAGGATTCTATCCCAACGATCTGCAATAATAGTTTTTACCCAATCTTTGGCTTTGAGTTGATGTAAATTTTGCTTCATTACCCAAATCAACTTATACACAAATAACATTATTGGGACGACTTCGAAATCAACAATGTGAAGAACCGTATATAGTGCCTCATAGATTGACACTAGCTTCGAGACCTTCTCCCAATATGTATGACCAAACATGAATATTTCAACTTCATGTCCAATGGTCGATCGACTAAGCTTATGAGAAGCACATTCATAACTAATAAAAATCTTCTTCAAATCAGCCCTCAGGGCGATGTAATTTGTTGCAAATCTTGTTGCCTCTAGATGCACAATATCTCCACCGTAGACCTTTCTCATTTTCGCAACCAACCAACCAACCATGATTGTAGATGAAGTTGGTGATTTTTCGTGCATTGGTAACCAATTCCAAAACAGTAGCTCTTTTACCAATGTCTGCAAACATCAAGTCAATGCAGTGTGCTGCGCATGGCGTCTAATATAAATTGTATTTCTTCATTAGCAACTTTCTCGCCTTCACAAATGTTGATCCATTGTCTGTAACAATTTGCACAACATTTTTTTCATCAACTTCCTTGATCATGTCCTTCAATAAACCATAAATATATTTGTTGTCTTTGATCTTATCAAATGCATCAACGGACTTGAGGAATATTGTGATTCCTTTAGAATATACCATGAAATTAATGATGCTCAATTTCGTGGTGTCAATCCATCCATCACACATAATTTTGCACCAATAGGTATTCCATATCTCCATTTGGACGTTCACATAATCTTCCATGTCTTTATACTTGATTCGCGTTCAAACCCAGCGTGTGTTCTTAAATCAAACAATATTTATAACCTAACACCTTGTACTGGCATAGCATAGCTACTATAATACAGTGGTTCTAGGATCGTCCATAGAGATGGGTTTTCTTTGTGTAAATGACTCACAGTGAGGCTCATACTGGTGATTTCATTTTGGATATTTGGGTTGTGATAAAAAGAGGGAATTTTAATGATTAAAACTAAAAATAAAAACTTACTAAAACATGAAAACAAAAACCTTGGAGTGTCGGAGCCCTAGGTTTTAGGTTCATAGAATAAATTAAAGGGTTTCAAAGTCTTTTTCGCATTAGGGAGGATAACATATAGTTTTCTCCCGAATCGGTTCTTGGTTTAGCTATAATAACTGACCCTAAATAAATATCCTTGAAAAATGGTATTTTCTTCCCATTAATGGTCTTGGACAGTAAAAAACATCTCCTTAACTCACCTTCCAATGGTCCATAAATGATAACTGACGAACATTAATGGATTTAGCGATATAAGCATCGATAAAATACGAGCTTACCAAATACTAACCATTTGAGGTTAATGAAGGGATCAACCTACAGAATTTGAAGAAACTAAGCATCATGAATCACCTTCCAATAACCGAGATGATAAATTATGAATGTCGATGAATACAGCGATAAGCATCGATAAACTGAAGCTTATCAAATACGGATCATTCGAGTAACGAAAGAGATTAAAAACTAAAGTTTGAAAAGAAACTGAAGTGATGCCTTTTCCAGCAGGCGGGCTAGAGGCGTGTAGGTGTCGTTGGTAGAATAGGTCCAGGTAGATGATCTGTAGGCTGGATGCGTCGGTAGGAGTGGGACTGCTCACTGAATTTGGTATCTTAGACTCCCGGATGTAGCACTCCTCTGCAAAAGCAAGAAGGAAAGGGGGGTCGGCGAGGGCTTTGCCCTTGGCGCTCCCGATTCGTCGGTTTCTTTACGAGAGAAAGAGGCGCTTGGAATTGAATGTGTTTGCGTATGAGTATGCAGTACCTTTCACCGATGGGGTGACCTTGTATTTATAGTAGATGTTCTACCAGTTGGATGAGTGGTCGGATTCATTCCCATTGGATAGGATATTTCTGTCATTATCGGTCATCAGATTTGGTAAAGGATGAGCGGTTTATTTAGGATAATCTTCCTTCCTTATTAGGGGATCCGGTTTGATGATGAGGCTATTTATTATCTTTCTTTCCTTATTGATGAGATTTGGTTGGATTTGCAGGATAATATATTATTGGGGATTATTCTATTTCCCTTATCTTTGGGAGACTTCCCATAATCGGCCTTTGGGCCAAGCGGATTGGACCTTCATTCTGGGCTGGTACCAAAAGGCTTGAATGCTAGCGTGAAAAGGCCTGAATGCTTCAATGGGCATATCTCTCCTTCGGGGTTTAGTGAGTGGGCCTGCGTGTTTCATTAGGTTGGCCTCTTTCTTGGGCCTGGCGAGTGGGCCTGTGAGCCTTATTTTTTAAACCCTATCAGTTGCCCCCCAGCCCTTGTGTACGGTGTACGTGGGCAAGGGCTGTAACGTTTCTCGCATCGGGTGCAATTTCCACGTGTCTGCTCGGAGTTGGATTAGTTAAGGCTTGGTCGCCATCATTGGTCTTATGATGATGATGACTCTTCGGTTTTCGCTCTCATTTCTCCCACTCCTTTCAGTTTCCTTCTATTTCTTTCGCAGACATCCTCTGTCTTGTGTGCCTCTGACCCTGAGACCTTTTCTTTGCCTTTAGCTAGTTCGAACTTCCCTCTCTCGGTCTTACATGCGAGCCTTTTTTGTCATGAGTCTTTCTGCGGCGTCTTTCTTCAGGATAGCACACATTGTATTCTAGGTCATTTGCGTCTTTATCTCATGGTTTCTTTCGACGTCTGACCCAGGCGCTAGAAGTTGGAGATTAGTGAGTTTGCTTTCATTATTTATTTTCATCATGGGTTCGAGTTGTTCTTCTTCTCTGCTTATCGATGGTGACTCTTCGGCTATTTACGGTTACGGATGGCGGCGGCGTCTCAGGCAGTTCGGCCCGAGGGTTCATTTCAGATGCCCTGGAGGAGCATAACACCCTTGGACAAGGTAGAAAAGTAAACTTGATTAAATACCCTGGGGGGTTAGAATATCTAAGATCTGGATTCGGCGTAGCTGGCTATGGGACCTAGCAGGTCGATCCCTCATCTGAGGCCACCTTTGCCCGGGCGTTACCCGGCCTCCCTTTGGCGTTCGGGTGTGGTCCCCTGACGTTTTGACCCTCTATGTGGTTTCCGTGCCTAAGATGGTGTGCTTCTTTGAAGTGGCCTTCGATAATGGTCTACGCTTTCCTCTGCATCCTTTCATAAAAGGGGTTTTACAACACTTCAATGTTTGTCCTTCTCAACTCGCACCCAATGGTTGGGGTATCTTGGTTGGTCTATTAGTTTTCTTTAGGGACAAGGGGCTCGGTGTCCCCAGCATAGCCTTGCTCCTTTATCTTTTTAGCCCGAAGGAGACCTCCGAGGGCTTCCTTTATTTTTCTAGGCGTTCTAGCGCTCCTCTTGTGATTTCCGATCTTCCCTCTTCCACAGGTTGTGGAAGGGACGCTACTTCTTCGTTTGTGGTCGTAATTGGGAATATGACCCTCTTGACAGGGCGACACCACAAGTTCAGTGGCCGGACCTTTAGAAAATATTCATGAGTGTTCGTTACATTTTGGATTATAACTTGTGTGTGGTCATTGGGTATTTCTGATTACATCTTGTCTACGTGCTTCTCGGGTGCTCAGAGTGATCGGTGAAGATAGCGATCATAGCGTTGGCGTTGGGCGAGTGTCCTCCTCGTCCCTTGCAGACTGTCCAGTCAGGCATTCTGGCCCTTCGAATCGGTCGGCTCGCCTGCGCTTTGAGGCCTTCGCCTCTCCAGCCTAAAGTTTCTCCCATTGGGCCCTCCGTTCTTTGCTGAGGCCTTCTCCTCCTTCCATCATGAAATTTTTCTGCCATTGGGCCCTCCCGGCGCCAAACCCACTGGGGGAACTGCGGCTCGGTGGAGCGTTGTCCGGAAGGAAGCCTCGGAGCGTGAAACGAAAAACCTCGGACTCCGTTGAGAAAGATCGGCCGACTTCGGTCAAAGTTCCGAAGTTGGGGGCATCTTCATCTTCTCCTTCTACTCATGCGTGGCAGGAGCGGGTGCGTCGCCTGCAGTTAAGGCTCCTACAACCCCTTGGGTTCGCGATCCCGGGTGCAGTGCTGGCTGCGGCGGAGCGAAGGTCCCATGGTGGCGTGAGCGGCCGTTGGCGGTCGCGCCCATTACCGTTTGGAACCCGCCACCGAAGAAAGTTAGGTCACCTTCTCGAAGAGCGGAAGAGTTGAGGAAGAAAGATCCGGAATCCAAAATTGGCGGAGACGGGGATTCTTTGCTTCTCAATGTCGAACTTCGCCCTTGATTTGATCCTGGAAATCCATTCTTAAGGATTCTGATCTCGAAATTGGTCTTGTTGCCGTTGATGAGCTTAGCCTATCTCAAGTCGCCTCGGTAAGTTCTCATACCTTATCGTATGCGATTCCATTTTGGGTTGACAGTGAATTTGCATTGGGTGTTGATTAAATGTTTGGGTGCGTGAGTGGCTACTCATTTGAAAGGGTTTAGCCCCAGCCAAACTAAAGCGAGGAATCATGCCATGACCGGGCTTGAGGCGGTGTGCGCCCTCACATCTGGCCCGGGGCATTTTGGGGCTGCTAGGGGTCGGGTAGCATGACCGGAGGCGGTGGGCTCAAATCCGATTTGAAGCGCCATGTCGGCCCGCACTCGGGTAGGTGCAGGAAGGCCGGGCCGGAATGGCTTGAGGTGGGCCAGAGGCGAGCTTCGGAGGTTCGGGATGATTTGCCGAGTACGCCTGAAATGACTTGCTAGAGGCTAGGGACGGGCTGCAGTCTGCCCAATATGAACTTCAGATGGTTAGGGATGAGCTTCTCACATCCCAAGGCGAGCTTCGGGAGTCTAAGGAAGAACTGCGTGCGATCAAGGACGACCTTCGTGATAAGACGACGTTGTTGGACGGGGCTCGTGGTGAAATTGCGAGGTACTTGACTCGATGAACGCTGGCGAGGGAGTGCGCGGGCTGCGTGGGGACCTTCATCGACAAAATGCTTTGGTGGCTCAGCGGGACGAAGTTATTGGAGGCGAGTAGGGCTTGTACTGATGGGTTTAAGGTGGCTTGCCTTCCCGGAAGAAGGATGTTAATGCCTATTAGGCACGGATGTCGACTTTGACCTTCACATGACGGGGAGGATGAGGTCCTTCTCTGCTGATTATCTTGGAGAGCCGGGCACCTATTGGGGCCCCTCCTTCCTTTGTCTGCTCCCTCGCCGATGCACAGTCTCACGTGCGTCTTCGCTGCTGATCATCAGAGCTTTTATACTTTTCTTTTTTTATATATATATATATTTTTGTTGGGCTGGGACCCAAGACATACATAACCTTTTCCTTAATGAATACTCATTTTCCTATATTTCTTCGCCTCTACTTGTGCTCTTCGCGTGTTACTAGCGATTTGGATTGACTGTATGCGCATAGTGCGAATTAAAGCGCATGAGTTAAGATGTTGAGCTCCTCAAACTGGTTCGCTGAGGCTCCTAGGCTTTTAGGCCTTATGGGCTGAATAGCCTGAGCTGACCTTTGGGCTACATGGCTTGAGGTGAGCAGTTGAGCTTTTCGAATTGTGTTGTTGGGCTCCTTGACGCTGATAATCCTGAGCTGATCTGACTTCATAGGCTGCATGGCTTATGCAGAGTAGTTGAGCTCGTCGATATTAATTTCTTTGGGCTCAGGTCCCGGGTGATTTGCACAGTCAGGCTGATTCTGGAATTTGTGTCCTTTGTGTAGAATGTTGAGCTGTCGTGTGATGGCCGGGCTCCGTCATTTGATTTTCCTAAGTTGAACTAATTCCCTAGGCTACTGGCTTTGTCTTGAGTAAACGAACTTCGTCAAAGTGAGCTCTTGGGCTCGATCGGGTGATTTACTTTGAGTTAGGCTGAGTTTTCTAATTTTTGGCACAATCTTTGAGTAGACGAACTTCGTCAAAGTGAGCTGCGGAGCTCCGTTGGTGATTTGCTTGAGTGGGTGATTCTTAGAGCGTTATGGCTTTTTTGTGTAGGAATGGTTGAGCTAGTCAATGTAATTCTTCCAGGCTCTGTCGGTGATTTGCTGAGTTAGGCCCGACTCTAAATTTGTATGGCACAGTAATGGGAATGGTTGAGCTCGTCAATGTGAGCTGTTGGGCTCCGTCGGCTAATTTGCCTGAGTTGAATTGATTCCTAGGCTGCATGGCTGAATGTTGAGTAAACAGACTTTCGTGCAAGTGGTCTCTTGGGCTCGGGTCTTCGAGGCCTTGGTGGCGATCAACTGGTGATATGACTCATTGGGGTGCGTGACTGTCTTGAGTGAATAAACTACGTCAAAAGTGAGCTCTTGGGCTCGGTATTTGAGGCCTTAATTGCGATCAACATGAGCGGTTGACTTATTAGGGTACGCATGGCTGTCTTGAAAATAGATGAACTCGTCGAAGTGAAGCCTCTTGAGCTCTGACGATGCCTTGTAGTGTGATCAACTGGTAGTCGACTCATTAGGCGTGGCTGTCTTGAGTAGATGAACTCGTCAAAGTATTTCTTGGGCTCGGTGGCCCGAGGGCCTTGGTGGCGATCGGCAGTGATCGACTCACGTGGCGTGGCTGTCATGATAGATGAACTCGTCGAAGTGAGCTGCGGGCTCCGGCGAGCCCTTGAGGCAATCCGGCTGATGTCAGACTCATTAGGGTACAGCGTGGCTGTGCGAGTAGATGAACTCGTCAAAGTGAGCTCTTGGGCTCCGGGCGCCGAGGCCATGGTGACGATCCGGCTGGTGATCGGAGCTCATTAGGCTCGTGGCTTTGTCTTGGTGGAATGAGACCGTCCAGTGGAAATTTCTTGGGCTCCGGGCGTTGGGAGCCTTGGTGGCGATCGACGGTGATCGACTCGACAAGCGGCGTGGCTGTCTTGCAGTAGATGGGCTTCGTCAAAGTGAGCTCTTTGGAGCTCCGGGCGTTGAGGCCTTGGTGGCGATCCGGCTGACGATCAGGCTCATTAGGCGGCGTGGCACGTGCGAGTGAATGAACTGTCGTGAAGTGAGCTCTGGACTCGGCGGCGAGGCCTTAGTGGCGATCCAACACAGGCCTGATCAGGCTCATTGGCTGCGTGGCTGTATTGAGTAAAATGAACTTCGTCGAAGTGAGTTACTAGGCTCGGCGGTATTTGAGAGCCTTGGTGGCGATCCGACTTGAGGCGTCAGGCTGATAGAGGCTGCGTGGCTGTCTTGAAAATAGATGAGCTCGTCGAGTGAGTTCTTGGGCTCAGGGCGGCGAGGCCTTGGTGGCTGACTGAGGCGATCGACTCATGATTCGTGCCACGGTGGGGTGATGCGGAATCAACAAAATTTATATTCCTATGTTCCTCCCTCTGCCCATTAGTCTACAGCTACTGCCGATTATAGCGATCCTAATTAGAACACGGGGATGGGTTTTCTTAAATAAATGATTTAGTGAAGCGAAATGGTGAATTAAATTTGGATTTTAAGGTGGTGATAAAGCAGTGGGTTGTTGGTTTGCAAATGAAATTTAAATGAAATAAAATGTAAAATAGAACCCTTGAGCATTGGGGCCCGCGAGGTTTAAGATCCTTGGCTGTAGGGGTCCGGGTTAATTTCCTCGCGTTGGGGAGGATGATATATGAGTCATCTCCCGACCGGATCTCATTGGCATTAAAACCCTAAACCACAATAATTTTCCTTTTTGATAGAAAGCATTTGTTGCATTTATGGTTCCTCTGATGAAAATCTATCTTGACTCATCCTCGATGATTCGTAAGGGTAACTAATGAGTCTCAATGGATACAAAAATAAGAATCCCTTTGAACCTAAAGATTACAGTATTGATCAAAGTGGATGCACTTCACGGTGAAAATCAACCCATAACACCTCGGTGGCTCATAAATGTAACTAATGGATATTAGTGTATCTAAATCTAAAATACACTAAACCCTAAAAAGCTTGCCAATGTTGGCCCAAAAGTACATCAGCTTTGAAACCCTAAAAATGAAAATTTTAGGAACGAAATGACAAAACTGTGCGTGAAAAGCGGGAACCACCCGGCGGCACACGGATCCTTCCCCCAGCTTGACCTTTTACTTCCAAAGAAGTGGTTTTGCGCTCATCCTCAAGTTGTCATCCTTGGAGGGTGTTTGGCAATGAAAAGGGAGAGAAAGAGGAGAGAAGAGAGAAAAAATGTGAACAAAAAAGGCTGCGCGTGTGCGAAAGATTAAAGTTAGGAGTTCACAAAGTTGTAGGGGCTTATATAGCCAACCCTATTATTATTGAATGACAAAAATGCCTAAAATATGGGATTACATTAAGGACAAAATGTTTAATTGATCAAAACGTGATCGTTTGAATCAAAAATACCAAAAACAATTTGAGATTTCGTATGCGGGAGAATTTCGCTAGCATGTAAAATTTCGCTAACTGCTTGAGTCCTACGAATGGCAGTGGGAGATTTCGCTGTCGCGATTAATTTCGCTAGCTAGCGAAATTTCGCTAGCCTAGCGAGAAATTTTTGTGAGATAGCGAAATTGGAAAATTTCGCTAGGCACGATAAATTTAAGCTAGTATAGTAAGCTAACTGTAAAATTCGATTTCGCTAGGATTGCGAAATTTAAGCTATGATGCCCAATTTTAGCAATCCCGGTAGCCACAGCAATCATAGCGAAAAATCTAAGTTGCTCACAGCTGCTTGTTTGCTCCGCTGCAATCCTCTGCGCACTTCTTATTCATCGCATATTGATTCTTATTTCGAATCTTGATATTTCGCCTCGGCTCGGTGAAATCATCGAGGATTCTCGCATTCAACACCAATAAGAAGCTAAGCTTGCTGATTGAAGTTCTCAAAAACCTGCAAAACTATCCAAAACAATCTCGAAATGGAATTAGTGAAACTAAGTGGACCTGCACACATCAATTGGCTTAATTGATATGATTAGTGCGCAAAAAGCACTCAAAACCTATCTTGAATAGGGCTCAAAATAGCACTTTTTGGGTACTAATCACACCCCCCAACCGACACGTTGCTAGTCCCTTAGCAATGTTAAAACAAAAATGGGATGCATGCTGTGCTTTTACAAAAAGTGTATTTGGGTCAAAAAGTGTATGTACGGATTAGCTTTACCTTTAGCATGAATAATTTACACCCTGTATGAAAACCGGTCATGAAAGAATAAAACCATATAAGAGCGAGTTTAGGGCAACATCGGTTCGAGGAAGTCAACTGAATTTCCACCAAAATCTAATTGTTCCTAATGTAACCCGGCAGACGATAAATGCAAAGCTATTCCACCACATGACTAGCTACGCCGTGGCCTTAAAGCTGTTGACCCGGCCTAAATGAAATTTGGCCCTAATGCTTATTTCTTCCTTGATTACGATGTGGGGTGCAATCGCTAAGGCTTCGACTTCACCAAAGTCGTGTAGCGAAGGTCCAGGTGACTCCCACGGCCAATTAAGGTTTAGGGCATCGAGCGAAAGGATGTGACCCGCAGGCTCTCTGGTTCACCGGACTCAGGAATGACTTGAGAATTAAGCACCTCTGACATACTAAGCTCACCTGGCCACGGGTGTAATGAACACTAAGTGGTGGCGCTCCCGGCCCGATTAGAAGGTTTAGGGCAGGGCTGAGCTTTCGCCATATACCCCTCGGACCGTGTTCGGGTTTCAAAGCTGACTTCACGGCACTACTTTTTTTTTTTTTTTTTTGGAAGACTACATTGGTCTTCATACATGAGTATCTGAGCCTATTATGGTGCGTCCATTTGGTCTAAGGCGGCTTTGCAAGGTGGATAGAGGTATATAGCTATCAACTATTAGTACAATACGGTGTCACGGTGGTGAATTAGCTAAGGGGAATGTTGAGGTTTGAATATCTTTGGAACTTCAATTGACCAAAAACTAAGTCATGCATGGAATTGATACATCATTAAGGTAACATACAGTGCTTGATTCTTGACTAAAGGTAAGAGCGCTGACAAAGACCAACGCTACTATTGGCTAATACTTACATCTGAACAATCTTATCTGAAAATAAGTGAGTTAATAAAAATACAAAAACAAAACAAAATGTGATAGATGCCACTCCAAATCTAACTTTCCCAAATAGAAATATGGCTGTGTCTCCTTTGGGTAGGGATTGGAAATAGGGAGTGGTCTGAGCCACCTCACTCGTGGTGGTGTATCATTAGTGGTCTGAAGGCTAACTGCCGATTCTTTGCCAGCATATCGAAGGCTCTTTGGACGACGGGCTTAGAAATGCCGAGTTCGGGCGCTCCAGTCGGTAGCACCAGAACCAACCAGCGTGCCATCTGATGGCGGCACTTGTGTCTTTGATGTAGTGGCGGAGGCATGCACGAGTGGCCACTAATTTCCTAATGTTTTACGGCCTGGCGGTGATGGTGTGGCCTTTGGTGGGTGCTTGGGGTTTGTGTTGGATGCGTTATGGCCCGGGATATATAGTTAGTAAATTTCTTGGCGGTGGGCATTTAGTGAAAACTTAGGCGTGCGGTGGGGTTCATTTCAAGGAATTGGTTGAAGGACATTTTTTTGGGCTTCCACTGCTTTTGTTTCCTTTGCCCTCTCACTTATAGGGGAAAGATTTCTTCTTTCTTCTCCTTGGAAAAGCTCTTGACACACGATATCACGAGGATTCAAACACTCCTTCGGATGAATTGATAAAATCTATAAGCTCCTCGTGTGGCTGTTGTTGACACTGTTCCTCTGCCATGGTGTCACTTTGGCACTCTTCCTCTGGTGGACATTGCTGCTGATCAATTAAGTCTTAAATGGAATCTTGCAGGTTGTCCCATTCATGCTCAAAATCATTGTTCAGCCCATTTAATATTTGGTCCAGGGAATTCTCCTCAGTATGGATTTTTTCACTTAATTGAGCATTGAATTTCTTTTGTTCATCCACAACATCACCCACAGTTTAGTAAGGTCGAATGGCTGCTCAATTGGAGAAATTAATTAATTGGTTGTGGTGGGCGAGGATTGAGGTATCTTTGTGGAGGCCTCAGGGGTGCACTCATCCATTAGTCTCTATATTCTCTCATAGACCTAGGGTTGGTTTCTCTCTGAGGGTTCTTTGCCCTTTATGGGGTTCCTGCAGTCCCTCGTATCATGTATGCTATAGGGTTACTCTCCACCTTGAGTACTCATTATCTTGTTCTTCCATTTGATTCTAGTTCGAGCCCAACTGGAACATGTAATCTATGAAATAAAACGAGTGACCTAAAGACAACCTATGACAACATTTTTTTTTTTTTTATATAGTGAAATGAACTAAAAAAAAAAAAACTGACAGTGAAACAATAAAGGAAAAATTCACGGAACTTGTGATGAGGATCACAAAGTGTTCAACAAGTCATCATATGCGCCAGGCACCATCCCGACCAGCGCCATTTGATTAGTGCCACGGTAGGGTGATGCGGAATCAACAAAATTTATATTCCTATATTTCCTCCCTCTTGCTAGTAGTCAGCTGCTACTTGATTATAAGCGATCTAGGGTCGAACACGAGGGATGGGTTTTCTTCGTACAAATGATTTGAGTGAAGCCAAAAATGGTGAATTAAATTTGGATTTTAAGGTGGTGATAAAAACAGTGGGTTGGTGGTTTGCAAACTGAAATTTAAATGAAATAAAATGTAAAATAGAACCCCTTGAAGCATTGGGCCACTGAGTTTAAGATCCTTGGCTAACCGAGAGGTCCCCGGGTTAATTTCCTCGCGTTGGGGAGGATGACATATAGTCATCTCGACAGGATCTTCATTGGCATTAAAACCTAAACCACAATAATTTTCCTTTTGATAGAAAGCATTTATTTAACATTTATGGTTCCCTCTGATTGAAAATCTATCTTGACTCATCCTCTGATGATTCGTAGGGGTAACTAATGAGTCTCGATGGATCTAAATAAGAGAATCCACGAACCACAAAGATTGCAAGTATTGATCAAAGTGGATGCACTTTGCAATGAAAATCTAACCCGCAACCTACCTCGTGGCTCATAAGAAATGGCAACTAATGGATATTAGTGTATCTAAATCTAAGAATACACTAAACCATAAGCTTGCAGTATTGTGAAGAAGTACATCGAAGCTTTAAACACAGAAATGAAAGTTGGGAGCAAATGACAAGGCACTGTGCGTGAAAAGCAGGGAACCACGGCTGACACTTGAGATCAACTTCCCAACTGACCTTTTACTTCCAAGGAGGAGTGGTTTTAGCCGCTCATCCTCAAGTTGTCATCCTTGGAGGGTGTTTGGCAACGAGAAAGGGAGAGAAAGGAGAGATAAGAAAAGAAATGGCAGACAAAAGGCTGCGCGTGTCTTTGAAAAGATTAAAGTTAGGGTTACAAAAGTTGTAGGGGAACTTATATAGCCAACCCTAATGTGTGAAATGACAAAAATGCCTAAAATATGAGATTACATTAAGGACAAAATGGTAATTGATCAAAACGTGGTCGTTTGGAATCAAAAATACACCAAAAGGCTTTCTGAAATTTGAGATTTATTTATCACGGGGAAATTTCGCTAGCATAGCGAAAATTTCTCTATGCTAGCGAAATTTCGTTAACTAATGAAATTATCTGAGAGATAGCGAAAATGGAAATTTCACTATCATGATGATTTAAGCTAGCCCTAACCGAAAATTTTTGTGAGATAATGAAATTGGAAAATTTAGCTAGGCACCGGTAGAGATTTAGCTAGGTAGCGAAATTCATGCTAGCAAAAATTCCCCAATTTATTAGGATTGCGAAATTTTAAGCTATGATTCTGAAATTTTCGCAATCCCGTGAAATTTCGCAATCATAGCGAAAATCACAAATTCTCCTGCTTCTTGTTTTGCTCACTTTGCATCCTCCTACGCACTTCTTATTCACATCACTTTGCCTTCAATTCTTCACTTCGAATCTTGATATTTCATCGCCTCGGCTCGGTGAAATCATCGGATTCTCGCATTCAACACCCGATAAGAAGCTAAGCTTGCTGATTGGAAGTTCTCAAAACACGAAACTATCAAAACAATCTCGAAATAAATTATTGAAACTAAAGTGGACACACATCAATTGGCTTAATTGATATGATTGAGTCTTGTAAAAGCACTCAAAACCCTATCTTGAATAGAACCCGAAAATAGCACTTTTGGGTACTAATCGCTCATTAGAACAGCGTGGCGTGTGCGAGTAGATGAACTCGTCAAAGTGAGCTGCGTGGCTCCGGGCGCTGTGGCCTTGGTGTGATCCGGCCTTAGCTGATCCCAGGCCTCGATAATAAATTTGCATGGCTGTCTTGAGTAGATGAGCTCGTCAAAGTGAGCTGTTGCGTGTGGCCATTCGACTTCTGATTTTCTCGGAAAGGTGCGAGCGTCTTTAATGCTGATTTATGGAGAATTTGAAACGCTTGTGCGAATCTTCGAGTGCTTTGGCCTTCTTATAATCGACTTCATTCTTTATGGAGTTTATACTTTGGATAATTACGCACTCTTTCCCAGGTGCGTAGCGAAATGCGCGAGATGGGCGTCGAAGTTTGATCGTCTTTCTGGGGGATCCATCGAAGATCTGGTTGATTTTATTTGGACTTACGCTTGTGGGGTTGTGTTTTCCACTAGTCTCCCCTTTATGGGGTCATGTTATTCCACCCCAGCCGCCTTGGGAATTAATGTGCGGAGAGGCGGCGCTTTCGTGCCGCCTTCTCCATTTTCTGTTCTTCTTTCTCTTCCTTCCCTTTCGTCTCTTTCTCCTTCTCCTTCATTCTCTCTTTCTTCCTTTCTTCTTTTCTTCCACATCTCATTCTCCCCTTTTTTGTTTCTCCTTTTCTTCCACATCTATTTCTCCCTCTTCCGCACAAACTCCTTCCATCTCTTTTTTTCTTCTTCTCCTCTTTTCCACCTCGTTTTCTTTTCCTCTTTTCTTCCTAAAGTTTTTTTTTTTTTTTTTTTTTGAGGCGCATCTTGTATACTTCCAGATGTAATCGATGGCACTGCGATTGTAATTGAAAGTAATCGATTGGAATAAGAGAGACTTTTCGCTATGATATGAGCTTTCTCATTCTATTGCATGTAATTTTTAAAGCATTATGTTATCTGCTTGGCCCTTGTGGCGTCTAACAAGATAACCAGTAAATGGTCGAATCGTTAACTGAAAATTGATAAATCTCCATTTAAGATTACAAACCAAGATCTATTGATAAAAACGTTTAAGATGTTCCGCATTCCAGGCATGCTGTAAAATTTTCCCCTCCTCTATTTGGAGCTCGTAATTGCCTGGTCTAACGACTCGAGATATGATGTAGGGGCCTTCCCAGTTGGGGCCCAATTTCCCATGTGCTAGATTCTTCCTTACTGGCAGGAGCTTTTTTAAGACTAAATCACCCGGCATGTAGCTCCTGGGTTTGACTTTTTGGTTGTAGTACCTCGCCGTCTTCTTTTGGTAGTCTTCTATACGCCTTAGAACCTGCTCGGGTTTTTCATCTAAGAGATCCAAATTTAGACGGAGAGCCTCGTCATTGTGCTCCACTGTTGCTAACTCGATCCTTGGGGACTTTAATCCGACCTCGGCGGGGCTCTTGCCCCCGGTCTGCAGAAATTTAGAGGCCGAATAGGAGTTTCTCCCAGATTCTTGACTTAAGTGTTGTCACCATAGGCCCATGGTACCTCGGGAGGTATTCTACCCATTTCCTTTAAGATCTTCGATTTGGTCTTCAAAGCGGCCTTAAGGGTTCTAATGGTGACTTGGCTGTAGTTAGACTACGAGATGTCTTTGGAGGCAGTAATAATTCTTAATTAGAGCTCGGCACGAAATCCTAATTTGGCGTTGTCGAGTGTTTCAGATTGTCAGAACACGGGGCTCTTGGGTACCAAACCTGCGTATGATGGCTCGCCACACAAAATTACGTATCTTGTTATGTGATTGTGGAAATTTAGGGCTCGACCTCGACCCACTTGGTGAAGTAATCTACTGCGACGATGATGAATATACATTGGCCCTTCCCAAGGGGCAGAGGTCCCAATATGTCCAAACCCCATTGTTGGAAGGGCCAGGGGCTTGTGATTGATGTCAAGGGTTCTGATGGGAGGCGTGAGATCTTGGCGTGCTCTTGGCAGATCTTGCATTTCTTAGTAGGTCGATTCGTCTTTGAGCCTTTGTGGGCCGAGTGTTATCCTGTCTCAGACCTTTCCTGCCAATGCTCGAGCTCCGATATGATTTCCGCATATACCTTCGTGTACTTCTCTTAGCACGTATTCAGTGTCTTTTCCCGCGATGCACTTAAGGATAGGTGTGAAGAAACCTCGCTTGTACAGGCTTCCCTTATGATTAGTGAACCTAGCAGACCTCGTCCTTATTTTAGGCACCTTCTTCCGGATTCGTCGGGTAAAGCGTCAGAGTCGTATATAATCCCAAATGGGGTCCGTCCATCTCAGCTCGGACCCGACCTGGGCAACCTCCACGTCACAGAGATCGATAGAGGGCTCTGCTAGGTATTCGACATGTGTTGATTTCTTTGAGGTCTTAGGTGGTATTGCTAACTTTGCCCAGCGTTGGCTCGGGAGTTCTACTGCTGCGGACATGTCGACTGAACCAACAATAATTTTTAATAAATCTCATACCTTTTGGAATGGGATCATCCTTCCTTTTGGCCTAGTAGGTGTCTTCTATTTGTCTTACTACCCATTTGAAATTCATTTGCGAGACCTCCTAATTTGGTCAGCCCGATCAGATGGGCGGGTTGGGGCCGTATGGCGACCTCATGCTCGGCCTCGTTGTTGGAGGAGCTTGAAATGTCAGAATGCGAGTGCGTGTTGATGTCTATTCCTTCTGGAGAGGTTAGGATTAGACCTGCTCCGCTCCCTTGTGAATTTGAGGCTCCATCTATAGAGAGTTTCCAGATGGAGAGGTCATTTATTGTTTGAGCGTTCTTAAGCGAGGTTAAACGAGGTGAATTCCATGACAAGTCATTCAGACACGCCCTTTTATTGCAGTTTTTGTCTTGTATCTGATATCGAACTCGTTCAACTCTATGGCCCATTTCATCGACCTTGAGTCTGGTTATATACTTGCTTCATCGGACATTACATTGGAACTTCTGTGGTATGAGCACGGAAGTAAGGCGGAGTTCCATTTCACGGTTACCAAGGCGAAGTGTTTCTCCATCCTTGGGTACCGCTCCTCTCAAAGCCGGCTGCAATAGTAAACTGGGTGCTGCACTCGTTCTTTGGCTCGACGGGGCCCATTTGGTTGAGAAATCGATACGGCTAAGTATGAAGTGAGGCTCCCCTTGGCGGGACTTACTAGAATGGAGGAGGAGGAGGAGGCTCAGTCGTTTTCAAATCTGAGAATGCCTCCTCACACTTGTATCCCATTAGAAAGGCCTTCTTCGGGACTTGGAAGAAAGGGTGGCATTTGTCACTTGCCTGGATACGAGCAGAGCCGCGGCCCGATCCTTCGTCGAGCCAGCTGAACTTCAGCATACTACGATGACGATGGCATGTCGAGCCGACCTTTATTTTATGCGGATTTGCCTCGATTCCTCGGTAGTTGACGCTGAAACCTAGGAATTTTCCGGTACGATACTCGGCACACTTGAGTGGATTCGGTTTCATGTTGTAATTTCGAATCTGGGCGCCTAGGATAGATGAGCTATGTGGAGCTGGTGTGGTGGATTACCTGACATGTCATCTATATGCGCCTCCATAGTTGTGCCTATGCATACGGAACATCGGTTCTGACCTCGTCACGTGTCCTAGTTCTTGAGCCCGACGGCATCACAAGATATGATAGGTTCCCTGCTTGTTTTGTGTGAGCGAGGTCTTTTCTTGGTCGCTAGGTCATGCGGATTTGGTTGTAAGCGAAGAAGGCATCCGTAAGCGAGGAGTTCATGGCGGCGGTGGCATCTGATGAGATCGATTCGCAGTGAAGCGTCGCTGGGCGCAGCATTGATGTACGTGAAGTCGATCTCAGTCGCCACTTCTTAGTTTCTTTTAATGGAAATCTGACGTTGGCTTCTTTTTCGGGATATTCTACCTCCTGATTGCTCCTTGCTGAAGGAGTTTCTTGACTTCCTCGTTGATGGCTTTTGTCTTTACGGCGCAGCTCCTCCTGCTTTTGTTTGATTGGCTTGAAGGATGGGTGCGATTCGACACAGTAGTGATTCTGCGCGGGATCAATTATCATGTGCTTTGCTTCCATGCGAATACGTCTTTGTTCTGTCTTAAAAAATGGATAGGGTTTGAGGTCTTAGCTAGCTTGGGCCCGGAGTATAGGCGATGTTCGAGTCGTCGTCCGGTAATCTGCAGGTTCCGAGTTCTTGAGGGCTCGGGTCAGTGAGCACCTGCGTCACGCGTGTCGAGCTCATCCCGGGTATATGTTGTCGACGTTTCTGTTTCATGGATCTTTGAGTAGCATTCCTGGCCCTTTCGTTGATCTCCTCGAAACCATTCCTGCCGTTTACCAGTAGGGAACTTGATCATCATGTGGTATGCGGAGGGGATGGCTTTTATTGCATTGAGAGAGTGCGCCTAGCAACATGTTATAAGCGGGGCGAGTACGGCGAGGAATCTTGCGCGTGGTCGTCTCTAGCATCAGAGTCTCGGGGTGAGTACCAGTTGTATTGAGCCTAGAGGTAATACCTTTTCCCCAGAGAACCCCCGCAGATGAGTGTTGACGGGTTCTAGTTTCTCCCTTCCGATGCCCATTTTATCGAAGGCTGACGAGAAGATGATATCAAGCCCCGAACTCAGATTGTCAATTAGGACCCAGATGGAAGGCTTGTTTTTGTTGGCCTTGGCTTGCATGAACTACCGAGTGGGTCGTCATGAGGTGTTGGCATCCCTCGGATCTTTAGTCGAGAATGTGATGGACGTGTCGGCCGTGGTAGTTTAGACCTTTGCTTGTATTTCTCCGCTATCTCTGTTAACATTCTCTAAAGTATAGATGGGCCTTCAAAAATTGAAATGTTGGACTCCGGCTTCTCCCCTGCGAATCCTCCTGAGGATACACGGATTTCTAAGGGTTGTTGGTCGTGAGTCGTCGTCTGCAGGGTGGTTCTTTGGCGGGAGCTGGTTACGGGCTTGATTCGAGGCGATTTTCGGGGGATATGGCGGTCGAGTACCCACGCAGTAAATTTTCTGTTCTCTCTTGAGTTGTATGATCGTCAGTCTGTTGTCCAGTAGTCCTGTGGTTCGTGGTACTTAGGTTATCTCTTGTGCGGGGTCGACTGTTTGAGTTGGCCACCTCTCGGGTATTTCGTTTCGTACTTCGGCGCGGGACACGTGATCTGAGAACATTAAGGGGTGAAAATTTGAGGCGAATAACGTCTCGTCGATCTTCGGATGCGGTGGTCAGACGATCTCAAGGTTCCCATGCCTTTTCGGGGACCGTTCTCCATCCTGCTTGGAGACTTTCGGTCGTTTTATGCATTGGGGCTTCATCTGATAAACATCACATCCATTTTTTTTTCTTTGTAAGGTGGAAGAGCTCTCTTTCTTGGATATGAGGGCTTCTTCACTTGGATTAATATCTTTCTCCACTTTTTACGAGAAGCACACATGCCATGCTTGCTTAGGGATTTTGGAGATGGAAAACATCAGTCTTCGGCGCACCGCTAAGCCCGGCAATGAATCACGGTGATCCTCGAACTTCCTGCGTCGGGTATATCTACCTTTAGAGACTCGGCATTGAATCTTTGGACATAAGACCTCAGGCTTTCTTGCGAGCCTTGCTTGATGGTCAGTAGATGATAACTTGGTTTCTATCGTCGGCCCCCAGTGAGTGAGAAGGCAGAATGCAAAAGGGCGACTCTCTACGAATGAGGAGAGATTGGCGGCGGTGGAAGCTGATAAATATATGCAAATTTGGGCCTTTTTTAAAGATTGTCGCGAAAGCTCTGCATAGCACGGATCTTGATACCCATCACGACTCCATCTAGTTTTGTAAAGTGTTAAGGTAATTCATTGGATCCTTGACACCGTCGAATCACTTCCACTTGTGGCATCTGAATTTTCTTCGGAAGAGGAAGTGAAGCACCTCGGCCGTGAAGATGATTGATTGTTGTACCCAGGTATCCATAGTGTCAGGAGTGCGTCCTCTTACTACCTCCTTCATACGGGTGGGCTCTTCGCGAAGGCTCTTGAGATCTCTGCTCATGATAGTGCTCCTTGCTCCCGGTGAGGTTAAGTGGTTCTTCGTTCACAGATATGCCCCTCAGGCGTTGTTTAGGTGCCTTCCTCTTCGAGGGGCCAGTGTGGTCCATGCCCCCTAGTTTGGTTAGATTCGGCTTCTTCTTCAGCACCTCGGGGGATGTCGAGATTGTGCTGCTCCTCGGGAGGGAAGTTGCTAGCCGAGCTGTGATATCTCCACAATGGGCGTTGCGTGCGCACGGTAAGTTGCTCTAACTCTTCTATCGGGCGTTAGTTGGTGAGACCAGTGCCTCCACCTCGTTCGCATTAACACATTGCTTCTAAAGTCTTGGGAGGTCGGCTATCTGCGTTGCCTGGTTGGTCTTGCATCCTTGGAGGATTAGTTGCTCCTTGTGTTCGAGTCGATACCATCGATGGCGAGAAATCAGGTTATATTTGTATAGGAATTGTCGTTCCACGGGTGGCGCCCGGTGATGATGCATTTTTCAATCCGGGCTTGGGGTGGGCGTGTAGGTGTCGTTAGTGGGATAGGTCCACCGGCGAAATTTGGTCTATTAGGCTCGATCGTCAGTAGGAATCAGGATTCTTCTTTGGACTAGTATCTGACTCAGGATGTAGTACTGCAAAAACAGAAGGAAAGGGGTCGGCGAGGGCTTAGCGTGGCTGCTCGATGCTAAGTCGGTTTCTTTACGAGAAAGAGAGGCGCGAAGGGGCGAGATGTGTTTGCGTATGAGTATGCATACCTTTCCACTTAGATGGGGTGGCCTTGTATTTATAGAGATGTTACATCAGTTGGATGGTGATTAAGTTCCATTCCATTGGATGGGATATTTCTGTCATTATCGATTATATCAGATTTAGTAAGGATATAGAAGAAGCGGAGTTTATTTTGGATAATCTTCCTTCCTTATTGGGGGATCCGGTTTGATGATGAGTTGTTATTATCTTTCTTTCCTTATTGATGAAATTTGGTTGGATTTGCAGGATAATATATTATTGGAGATTATTCTATTTCCCTTATCTTTGGGAGACTTCCCATAATCGGCCTTTGGGCTGGCGGATGGACCTTCGTGCAGGGCGGGTACGGCTTGAATCTTGCTGATGAAAAGGCACGGATAGCCCGATGGGCATGTCTCTCCTTCGGGGTTTAGTGAGTAGGCCTGCGTGTTTCATTAGGCTGGCCTCTTTCTTGGGCCTAGCGAGTGGGCATGTGAGCCTTATTTTTTAAACCCTATCAGAAACCATTAATGGTGGAAAATACCTCCGTTAAAACATGGAAAACCCCTGACTTTCATCCAAGACCTTCACTAGTTCCTTTACTCGAATGCAAGGTTTGCTCCAAGCTCTCACTCTTATCGAGGTTGTTTGTTTGTCGAGAAGGAAAGAAAATGAGAAAACGAAAGCAAAACCTGGCTGTAGCAGCTTTCTTGAATGTCAAAGTTAATTTCTTACAGTCTTGTTTGGGGTGTTTTTATACCACAGAATTGATTACAAATTAACAAATATCAACTCATGCTTATTACATGAGGGATAAACTAGTAAGAATAAAAAAAATACAAAAGTCAAAGTTCTTTGGAAGGAATTCACAAGGTCCTACTGAATTTATAGGGTGCAGATTTTGCGGCCATTTGTTTGTGATGCCCGAAGCAGAAGTCCGTTGACTACCCGTCAGCCGTGAAACTACCGTGAATGTCGGGTGAGCCCGACATTTTCTCCACTGCATCAGGCGAGTCTCCTTTGTGCGGGAGCTCTGCAGATACAACACACATATAAAACTACATCCCGAACAATCCCGATATAACGATCCCATGATTAAAAACTGACCCTTGGAAATAAATAAACCTTCTCATAACAATATCTATATCTAACTATATCCAATAGTTTCAAGAGTTGAGGAATTTTACTCTTGCTCTGACACATATATTAAAATTAGGGAATTATAATACATGTCGCCATCATAACCCAAAGCCACAATCCGGCACCTTCTAAAACTCAGTCTCTAGGATGATAGTCTCCTCATACGCCCAGCTCCTGTACTTTGTAAAATAATATCCCTCGGCAGGTGAGCTAATGCTCGATGTTGGAATCACCCTAAGTGAAATTTACTCTCCGCCTAAGTGCATATCTGATATTTCGAAATAAACACACATTAAGCGAATCGCTGATCCTACTTGAATGTCTAGTGATCATCTAGTACTAGAGTCCTCACGGAAACTCCCTCACACTCGCTTAAGCCTCATTATGAGAATTATTATGTTTATTTGTGGACCCTCCGATGTATATATATATATCGATTGGGTAGTGCCAGACGATTGATGTGTTATGGTATACCCTCAGTGTGTATATCAGGTGGGTAGTATAAGACCAGTTGATATTTTTAGTATGGACTACCCTTCGATAATTATCATTTTTTTAGACAACCCTCCGAAACCATTCTTTCTAGACTCACCTCATGCACTCACTCCTATCATCCTAGGGTGCCCTAGTGCATATGGAATGCATGATGCAAATTCCATTGGTCATAACACATGCAAATATATAATCAATATGCATATATTCCACATAAAAATTAAATCACACAATCATGTTATGTAATATCGCATTTCATCACATCAAAATTAGCTCAATGGTACAATGATCAAACCACGAGCAATTCGCGTTACTCGACCAAACATATTAATTCACAAATATTATTTTTTTGAACACTATTCTCGGGAATAGGTATTCTCGATTAATATTCACAGAAAATCACCAATACGTCAGTTCACGCATGGAACTCCAATTTCAAGATATTTAGGCCTCCATCTGAGCCCGACATACATTAGTACATAAATGCAAATTAGCGACTGACGCCGTCGACAGTCACGGACTGTCCACATGGAGTTTCCTAAAATTTTCCGCCCGGTTCAAGCTTTGGAACCGATCAAACGGCCCCTCATGGCCTCATTCAACTCAAACATTGTAAATACACTTAAAAAAAGTGTAAAACCCAAGTAGGGAGAAACCCCTACCTCTCGGAGTTTGTCAAAACTCCTCAAATCCGGTACCCACGCGAAGCCCTCTCCGCGTAAACTGACTTTCCCTTATTGTCAGAAGGCGTCTGTGGTGGATCTCCTAATCTAAAGAGAAAGGAGACGTTCTCTCACTAAAACTTAAAAGCCATAGCCCTTCAATCGACCCTCCTCTCCCCGGCGTTTTTGTTTGGTCTTTGAATCAAAGAGATGACACTATTGAGTTTTTGTCTTTTAACTTAATGATTCCAAATTACCATTTTGTCCACTTCTTTTCCAGTTTTAATTCGGCACTATCTCGGCGATCCATTTTCATCATTTTCTACTCATGCCACTTATGGCACATGAGTCGTGTTATATGTGACTTTCCTTCGCATTGAAAATCGTTTCACGGCACCGAAAAGCGATGCACAGAAAAGCGTGCCAACTCTGTTGTCTCGAATTCGACGAAATTGGCGTGCTAGCTAGATTTGTGAGGCGATTAATGGTGAAATCGTTTGTCATCAGAGATCGAGAGAATAAATTTCGGATTTTAACCCGAAATTACAATTTTGTAGCAAGTACGATTTTGCCATTTTTTCCAGAAATTGGAATTTCGAGTCCCTGCGAAAATTGCAACCCTTGTGAATTTTCTTTGAGTTGCTCTCTTTGCATCTTTTTCATCACAGTTCTGCTTTTGCCTTCTCTTTGCTTGTGAAACTCTGAATTCTTCTGCGATTTCTTCATGCTTGAAATTTGAATCCACAGTTTCAATATATATAGCCTGAGAACAACAAAACTTACCACAAAATTTGATTAGTAGCCTTGCTAGGTCCTTAACGTGCCAATTGGGTTAATTAAGCAAATTACTACACAAAAAGTGCTTAAAACTTGGAGTGTTAAGGGTATGAAACAACACTATTTGTGTAGTAATCAATACTTCATATCCAAGTATTTGTTTTTGATTTTATATGGAGATGGTGGCTCTAATCCCATGCCTACAAGTAGAATTAAAGGAATTAATTATATAGTTTTCAATTATAACATAAGATAATAATTTTATTAAAACCTAGAAACTGATTTTCACATACCAGATTGTTGCGCATCAATAATCATGTTTTTAAAGTGGTGAGAGTCTTTTTGCGAGGCGCAACACCCTCATATATGAAGAATTTATTGATTAGTCGGCCCATCGTTTCTTTTATTGTACCACCTTCGAAAAGATTTTTAATGCTCTTTTTTCTTACTGCCGAAGATTTGAATAATGATGGAACAAGAGGTAGTAATGGATCCGATTGTCTCACACTTTGAGATCTTTGCATGCACCTTGTTGGATTAGTCAATTATGAAGGCTTACCCATTGCAATATCTCAATTAGAAATCAAAGTGAATCCGTTTATTCTATAAAAACTAATTTAAGTTAAAGATTTACCCATTTTTCTTTTGCCTCTCGTAAATCCTTCTTCTTATTGTTGATTCCATTAACTAGCTTTTGATGCTTGACATTCTCCTCGAAATTCAGCTCTCATCAGGGGTCATGTCAACCAGATACAGATATACATCATCCTCCTCCTTCTCCTCCTCCTCATCCTCATCAATGAGATGTCTATAATGTCCCCCCATTGTGCCTCGTGATTCATTTCCAATTTACTTATATCTCTTTATTCTTTATTCTCTTGTACTTTATTTTTACTCTATGATTTGCTTCATTTCTTGTTTCACTTCAGATACATTTGGGCACTTTTTGTATTTAGGTGAGGTCATATGTGATATGTAATTAAAGCGAGTGATCCCACCACTCTTGTGCAAACCATAGTAATTTGTCTTGTCTGCGTTATATTATACGTATGCAATATTTCCATGTTGGATCTCAACTTCCATTATTACTTCCACTATCCATCCTATTAAATTAAACTTATATAAACCATATTATTATACTATTCAAAATGAATCTATTTTCATATAAAACTATAAATTTATAATATGCATACACAAAATTAACTAATATATAACTTAATTTCAGATGTTAACTAACATAAAAAATTAATTTATTAACATATAATTACTAAATTAAACTAATTTAAAATATGAAAACTTCATATAAAACTATAAATTTATAATATGCATACACAGTATTATCTAATATATAACTTAATTTAAAATATTAGCTAACATTAAAGATTAATTTATTAATATATTATTACTAAATTAAATTAATTTAAAATATGAAAGCTTCGTATAAAACTATAAATTTATAATATGCATACATAATATTAACTAATATATAACTTAATTTCAATTATTAACTAACGTGAAAGGTTAATTTATTAATATATTATTATTAAACTAAACTAATTTAAACTATATGAAAGGTCGTATAAAACCTAAATTTATAATGTGCATACACAATATTAACTAATATATAGCAATTTCAAAAATATAACTAACATGAAAAGTTAATTAATTAATATATTATTCTGAAATTAACTAATTTAAAAATATGAAAATATCATATAAACTATCAAATTAAACTAATATATAGTTATTTTAAAGAGACATCACTATTATTAAAAATATATAAACTAATATAAAGCTATATTATTAAATTTATAATACTATAAAAAACTATATTATTATTTAATTATATACTATATATATATATATATATATATATATTACATTAAACTAATATAAAACTATATTATTAAATATGTGATCTAATATATTTCTATTTTATTAAATTTATAATCTAATATGAAATTATCAAATAAAACTAATATGTAGTTATTTTAAAGAAGACATTACTATTAAATTTATAATACTATATAAAACTATATTATACAATATAAAACTACATTATTATTTAATAATATACAATATAAATTATATTACATTAAACTAATATAAAAATATATTATTAAATATATAATCTAATATATTTCTATTTTATGAAATTTATAATCTAATATGAAATTATCAAATAAAACTAATATATAGTTATTTTAAAGAAGACATTACTATTAAATTTATAATACTCTATAAAACTATATTATACTATATAAAACAATATTATACTATATAAAACTATAGTATTATTTAATAATATACTATATATGACATTACCTAAAACTAATATAAAACTATATTATTAAATTTATAATCTAATATAAAACTATATTTTAAATAAGCATTACTATTAAATACACAAAACATAAATACAATAATGACAATTTAAAAGTAAATTAACATAAATACATACCTTAATTAACCTTGTTGAAACTTGAAACTTGATACTTTCAACACCAAAATTTTCACTTTTTTTGAAAGATATCACAGAGAAATTTTTTTTTGAGTTAAATGAAGATTGGATATGGGTAGAGAGAAATTGTGATTGATAGGGTTCGAAAAATAAAGTTTCCATGAGCCTTTCTGGGCAAGAGAGTCGGTGACAGCTTGATGAGGAGCCCACCGTCAGCTGAACCCAAAGGGGAGAGACATGCCCATTTGAGCATTTAGGCCTTCTGGCATGACATTCAAGCCTTTGGTGCCCAGCCTGATAAAGAGACCCAGCAAGTTGAAGCTGAAGACCAATTATGGGGAAGTCTCACAGTGTTGAGAAAATAGAATAGCCCTAAAAATATATTGATACATGAATCTCACCAATAAGGAAAGAAAGACAATATTAGATCAGCATCAAATTGGATCCCCGATAGGAAGGAAGATTATCCCAGTAAAGCGCTTTCTTTCTATATCCATTGCAATCCAGATATCGAAAATAACAAGAAATACCCCATTCAATGGAGACAAATCTAATCACCATCAGTGGTTGAACATCTACTATAAATACAAGGCCACCCCCATCGGTGAAAGGTACGCCCAAAAACACGTAATACTAAACGGTCATGATCCTCTCTTTTCCCTGGCCCAGACTTTAGGCATCGGGCGACAGCGAGGCGAAGCCCTCGCGGACCCCTTTTCGTTCTTGTTTTTTTTTTTTTTTGCGAGGACGATACCTTCAAACCCCTCGCCGTCGACCTTGCGATCCTACTTGATCGGGCGATCCGACATCCCATTGCCCGTTGCAGTATATGTCCGGTCAACGAGGCCAGCTCGGCCAGTTCCGGTTGAAAAGGCATCATCGGTTGGCGCGTGCGTAAGAACGAACCAGTTCCTTTATAAATATAACTGATTTCTCGATTCTGCGTGGGCTGGTATCAACACGGAACCTGGCGGGAGCAACGTGAAATCCTCGAGGATCACGAATCCCGCCGGTTGCGTAGGCAGCCGGAAGCCTCGGCGGTTAGAAACAATACGAGGCCCAGCCTTGGATGAGGTGGAAGCACTCATACCTCGCAATCAACGTCTAACGGAAGAGTTAGAACAACTCACGAAAGCGGTCCGGCGACCGGGAGGCGCGACAAACTCGAAGGTCAGACATTCCCAGCGGGGGCGGCCTGATATCGGTACTCCCAAAGTGGCGGGCGAGAGTCCGGTCGAGCTCGGGGCGCACGAACCACATCAGTCCCGCCAAGGGGAGAGAGCTGACCCAGAAGCAACCTTGGAAACACGTCGGGAACGGAGAATTGCGCCATCCTCGGCCAAGGAAGCGGGGGAACAATCCTGGAGCAGAGGTTCGAGCCTCAATGGCTTCGGCCGTGAAGGAGGTGGTGAAAGGACGTGCTCCTGACACTATGGACACCTTGGTACAACAAACTGAGTCACCCTATACATCCAAGGTACTCTACTTCCCCTTTCTAGCCAAATTCAGAATGCCACATATGGAAGCTTTCGACGGTGCTAAAGATCCCCTCGATCATCTCAACACTTACAAAAATCAATTGGAGCTGCATGGGTATCAAGATCGGTGCGTCTGAGCTTTAGCTATCACCACAGGCCCGACCCAGCATGGTTCAATGGAACTCCCAGTCATCAATCTCCTCATTCAAGGAGTTATCCATTGCATTCGTCTCTCACTTCATTAGGGCGGGACGTATAAAAAGCGAGTTATCATCTGGCGACTATGACGAGCTTGCAAAGTGAAGTCTTATCCCGACGATTCAATGTTAGAGTCTCTAAAGGTCGATATACGTGAAATTCGCGATCCTTTGCGTTCATGGGCGCTTAGGGATTGAAGATTTAATGTTTTCCATCTCGAATCCCCCGAACAAGCATAGCGAAGGTGCTCATGAAAGCAAAGAAATATATTAGCGTGAGCCCTCATATCCAAAAAGAGAGCTCTTCCATTCACGAAAAAGAGCGGGTCGGACAAACGACGGGACCCAGCCCAGAAATGACGACAGAAGGATCTCGAAGAAAAATGGAGAAGCGATCTCGAAAGGCGGTGACCTCGAGTCGATGCAGGTCCATCGCGTCGAGAGCGGCTTGACCTTACGCGCGGTTTCGCATATGACCACCGGTGTCACGGGTTACGCGCTGATGCGAAGCGAGCAATTCTTGAGGTGGCGACCGAATGAAGTCGGACCAGCGAGGGACAACTCAGTATTGCGGTTCCATGGGACTATGGACAGCCTGCGAGACCGTACATACGGCTCGAGAAAGAAATAGAGTACTTGTCTGACGGATACTGAAAATCAGATCGAGTCAGCTGAGGAACCAGGTTTCCAACCCGGCCCAGCCACCACCTCGGTGACGGCGACTCGGCGCGACAATCACTAAAAATCAGATAATCACCGGGAGGATTCGCGGAGGAGGGAATCATTTCGGCTTTCGGAAGGCCACGTCGTAGCATTAGATCAACAAAGATAGCGGAAATTCAAGCATTGTCTAAACTACCAGCGACCCGACCGTCCGTCCACGTTCTCATTTCCCGGTCTGAAGGGCCAGCACCCTCACTTATGGCGACCCACTGGTAGTTACGGCGTAGTTGTGGCCAACAAAGCGAGTTCATCGGGTGCGCTGTCGACAGGATGATGATATCATCTTAACGTTAGCCTTTGATAAAATGGGCATCAGAAGGGAAAAACTAGAACCCGTCAACACACCTCTACGGGGGTTCTCCGAGGAAAGAGTATTACCTCTAGGCTCAATACAATTGGTACTCATTGGAGATCCCCATTACCAGCGACAATGCAATGAATTATACGTCGTAGATGCCGAGTCTTTCTTATAACATCTTTGTTAGGCGAGACCCTCTCTCAATCGCGATAAAAGCCATCCCTTCACGTATCACATGATGATCAAATTCCCTACCGTAAGCGAGGTGGGAATGGTTCAAGGAGACCAGCGAGTGAAGCTGGAATGCTGTCGGCATCCATGGAGCAAAAGCGGTCGGCTTGACATATACGTGGACGAGCTCGACATGCGTGACGAGGTACTCACTCGACCTGAGCCCTCAGAAGAACTGGAACCAGTATTGTTGGATGACGACCCTGAACATCTTGCCTATGTTAGCTCTAAACTAGCGGAAGACCTCAAAAACCGCCTTATCCATTTTTTAAGACAAAACAGAGACGTCTTCGCATGGAAGTAGACAGACATGGGAGGAATTGATCCTACGGTAATCACCCATAGGTTGAACATCAGCCCGTCCTTTAAGCCGATCAAATAAAAGAGCTTCGGCGCCGAAGGCAAAAGCCATCAATGAAGAAGTCAACAAACTTCTACAGGCAAGAGCGATCAGGGAAGTAGAATACCCTGAATGGCTATCCAATGTCGTACTCGTCAAAAAGGCAAATGGCAAGTGGCGACTCTGCGTCATTCATGACATCGATAAGCGTGCGAAAGGACTGAGTTTCCCTGTAGTGAATCGACCTCATCGTAGATGCCACATGGGCCATGAACTCCCTCGGTTTATGGATGCCTTCTCGGCTTCTAGCGGTCGATTATGGACGGGTGATGAAAAAGAAGACTTCGTTCGATGTGCCCAGAACTATTCTTTATCGTGTGATCTGGATTCGAATGGCAGAGCTACATATCGAGGAGGTTGGTGAATCGTGGATGTTTGAGGAACCGAGTTAGGCACAACTATGGAAGTGTACATAGATGACATCTTTGGTAAATCCACCTGTTGGGATCATAGACCACATCGTCTAAGCATTCAGATCTTGAGAAACTTCTGACATGAAACTAAACCCGGTATGGTGTGCGCGGTATCGTGGGAAATTCCTAGGTTTTCATAGTCAGCCCTTAGAGGTGAAGCAAATCCGGACAAGATAAAGGCGGTACTGCGACGTAACATGAGCATAAAGGAAGTTATTTCCTTTGTGGAAGGATTAATAGCTGCAGCAAAATGGAATTAGTATCGGAAGCGAGTGATAAATGTTGACGCTGCTGAGTCACGAAGAAGGCCTTTTGATGGGATACGAGGTGCGAGGGAAGCATTCTCGGCTTTGAACATGTCTGAGCTCCTCCCATCCTAGTGAGTCCTGCGAGGGAACTCCTCACCTATGCTGGCTAGTATCGGACTTCGACCAGTCTTGTCCTCGTCGAGAGACGAAAGCGTCTGACATCAGTTTACTATTGCGGTAGAACTTTGAGGTGCGGGAAAGAATTTTTAAAGATGGAAAAACTAATTTTTGGCCTTGTTAGCAGCATTTCAGGCTTCCGCCCTTATTTGGGAGCTCGCTGCCGAAGTTCCAACGGAATTCCCAGATGAAATGAAGTGTTACATAAACCCGAGAAGTCTCAGGAAGGGTGATGAAGTGGGCCACGTCGTGGCTTGGGTCGACGTCGGTCTGAGAAGGCTGCGATAAAGGGCGGGTCTTAGTGACCGTCGTGGAATGCACCTCGGCGACACCTTTCGGAAGCGCTCGAGCGATGAATGACCTCCCCATGTGGAAACTCTCCGTAGATGGAGCCTCAAATCTGCGCGGGGAGCGGAGACGGGCTATCTTGACCTCTCCCGGAAGGAATAGACATTGATGCCTTTCGGTTCGGTTCGGGCCTCAGTGTGAGTAGAGTATGAGAGAGGCCAGTCATAAGGGCCTCGACCTTTCGTCATTGGAAGTTGACCGGCGAGGGAGGTGCAGCTCGCGACTCCAGTTGGTGGAAAGACAAATAGAAGACACTACGAGGCTAAAAGTGGAAGGATGATCTATCTCGAGTACGAGATTTATTAAAAAAAATTCATGCGGGTTCGGTCGGACGTGTTCCCCGGAAGCGAGAACTCCGTAGACGCCTTGGCAAAGTTAGCTTGACCTCTGAGAGGGACCTCGGTAGATCGACGCTTGTCGAGATACACGAGCGAGAGCCCTCTGTCGATCTGCTGACGTGGAGGTTGCCAGTCGAGTAGAAGCTAGAGTTGGATGGACCCATGCGGGATTATATAATAGATGGACGATCTGCGACGACGAAAAGCGGCCAAAATAAAGGCGAGGTCTTCCGGGTTCACTAATCATAAGGAAAGCCTATACAAGCGAGGTTTCTTTACTCCTATCCTTAAGTGCGTCGCGGGAAAAAACATCGAATACGTGCTAAGAGAGATTGCACGAGGGTATATTCGGAATCATGCAGACTCGAGCATTGGCGGGGAAAGGTCTTGAGACAAGGATACTGCGGCTGCAATACTTTCGAGAGCCCATGACTGACTGGTTAAGAAATCTCACGAGACTCTTTGGAACCACGCCGAGATCTCGCCTCCTGCAGATGGCCTTAATCACGAGGCCTGCCTTGCGATGGGGTTTGGATATACTGGGACCTCTGCCCCTTGGGAAAGGCCAGTGTAAGTTCATCATCGTCGCAGTAGATTACTTCACCAAGTGGGGTGTAGGAGCCTTTAACCACAATCACATGAGAATCGCAATTTGTGCAGTGACTGTCATATGCGGGTTGGTATCCTAAGAGCCACAGTGGATAGCAGACAGTGATAAAGCGAATTGAGTTTGTGTGGCTGGAATTAGAGTGATACTCATTATCATTTGTCGCGATTCCTAGCAGGGCGGGCCGAAGTCACCATCAGAACCTTAAAGACGCTTTGAAGGTAGATTGAAGTTTTAAGGAAGGTGGTGAGTACCTCAAAGTGCTCATGACTAGGACTCTACAGTCAATAACAGAAAGCCCCATTTTGCAGCCTTGACTGCTTGAAGCGTTAGCCCACATTAAATTCGGATTAAAGTCCCCGAGGATCGAATTAGCAATGATAGACATGTGAGGCTCTCCATCTAAATTTAAGGCCTCTTGGTAAGCCTTGAGTAGGTTCAGCGTGGAAGACTACCAAGGAAGGCGATTTTCTGACAGAAAGTCGGACCCGAAACTACATGCTAGGGTGATTTGGGTGTAAAAATACGCCAGCGAGGAAGAATCCGGCTACATGGGAAGTGGGCTTTAATTGGGAGAGGCCCTATATCATATCTCGAGAGTCGTCGGACCGGACAATTATGAACTCAAACGGAGGAAGGAAAATTTCACAGTGTGCTTTGGAATACGGGAGACATCTTAACGTTTTCTCCCATGGTTTGTAATCTTAAATGGAATTTGTCAATTTTCGGTTCAGCAGTTAAGCCATTTCTTGATTATTTTGTTAAAAGCGTCACAGACAACTCATACATACAATGCTAAGAAGATTACATCTTGATAGAATGGGACAACTCATAGACATAAAGGAAAGACTCTTTATTTGATCGGATTACATTCGATTACAATCGTGGTGTCATTGGTTACATCTTGGGCACTGATCTGAGTGATTCTCAAAGAAAAAAAAAATGGGAAAAGACCGAAGGTGGAAAGGAAAGAGAGGATGGAGGAGTTTGTGCGGAAAAAACAAAGGGAGAATGAGATGTGGAAAAAAGATGAAAAAGAAGGAGAAGGAGAAAGGAGAAAGGAAGAGAAGAAAGAGCAGGAAAATGGAGAAGGCAGCCTTGAAATGCACCACCCTCCCCGGATGCATTCCCTAGCACGAAGCTAGGGAATAACATGACTCCATAAAGGGGAGACTAGGGAAAAACACAACTCCACAGCGAAGTCAAGCAAATTAAGCCCAGAATCTTCGGTGGATCCCATGAAAGCGACGGACTGGCGGCTTCATCTCGCCGCAGTTTATTGGCACGAAGAAGCGGAATATCACAAAAATTATAACTCCATAATGAAGCGCCACCGTGCCAGAAACCAAAGCACTCAAAAGTCACGAGCGTTCCAAATTCACCATAAATCGGCATTAAAGGCGTTCGCGCCTTTCGAAAATCGGAGTCGGTGGCGCGCGGCGACTCACTTTGAGTTCGTCTACTGCCGCAGTCACGCTACGAGGAGTCGAGATCGACTCGGGCTTCATCGCCACTCATTACGGCGCGAGCCCGACAGCTCACTTTGGCGAGTTCGTCTACTGCACTTGCGGTCAGCTACGAGAAGTCGGTCGACTCATTTGCCGCCACTTTCGGTACACATCGCCACTTTCGGCCCGCGAGCCGGGCCCGGCAACTCACTTTTGGCGGGGTGATACACTCTTGCCGCCGAGTCACGCTACCTAAGAGTCAGATCGTGGGCTACATCGCCACTAGGCTACATCGCCCACTCGACCACGGCGCAGGAGCCCTGCGACTCTTTGACAAGTTAAATCACTACACTTTGGGTCATGCACGAGTCGGATGTCATTATATCATGCATGGCTACATCTCACTCATTCACATGCTTACTCATTAGCCGGCCGAACCCAACGACTCACTTTGATGAGTTCGTCTATACGCACAGATCAGAAGATTTGCCCGGTCGGATATTTCGGTACCGCCTTCGCTCGACTACGCCAGCCGCTTTCGGCACACATGCCACTTTCGGCCATGGCGCGGAGCCCGGCGGCTCACTTTGGCGAGTTCGTCTACTGCGCGCGAGGTCCGCGCCACGCGGAGTCGGATCAGCTCGAAGATTTGCTTCGCCACTTTCGGCCCGCGGCGCCGGAGCCCGGCGGCTCACTTTAACGAGTTTGTCTACTGCACGCACGGGTCACTGTACATGAGGAGTCGGATGACAATTTACATCGCCGCTTTCGGTACATCACCACTCGCGACTACATCGCCCTTTCGACCCGGCTCCGACGACGGTTCACATAGGCGAGCTCCGCTCGGCAGTTCGTTGGCGACTGCGCGAGTTCATATTGGCGAGCTCGCGGCGGTCGCGTAGCGGGTTACATATACGATTCTTCCAGTTGCGTTGGCGAAGCTCTAGCAGTTCGCATTGATGAAGCTACTTAGCGGTTGGCATTTCTGACTGCGCCCGGTCGAGTTGGCGGTTCACATGGGCGACCGGTAGTTACGCATTGGCGAATACGCCTAGCGATTCACGTTGTAGTTCACATAGGCGAGCTCTTCCAGTTCACATAGGCGAGCTCTTCCCGAAATTCACATTGGCGAGCTCTACCCGGTAGTTCCGCGTTGGCGAGTTCACATGACGAGCTCTTCCAGCAGTTCACATTGAGCTCTGCCCGGTGGTTCACATTAGCGAGCTCTTCCCGGCGGTTCCGCGGTGGCGAGCTCTTCTCGGCCAGTTCACAGCGGCGAGCTGCCACTGACTCGCGTGTGAGCTCAACGATTCTACGAGGCCATGCAGCCTAGAGTCATTGCATTTCGGGCAAATCAGCGGCCAGCTTCTTGACTCGCATTGGCGAGCACCAGCGATTCTACACGAGGCCATGCGACTGAGTCATTTGTTCGAGCGGTATTGACCGAACCTGGCATTCTCGCATTGGCGAGCTCAACCATTCTCTGGGCGCGTGCGGCCCTGAGGTCCATTCCCAGCTTTCGGGCCAAATCAGTCGGCGAACCTGACAGCGTTGACGAGCTCAGCGATTACGGGCCCGCGTGGCTGAGGCCATTCAACTTAGCGAAATGTCGATGACGGAGCCTGGCGGCTCGTTGGCCAGGCTCGATGATTCTACCGCGAGGCCATGCAGCCTGGGAATCCCCTCATTCAACTCGAGCCATCGGTAATGAACCTGGCCTTGCGTTGTAGGCTGGCGGTTCTACGAAGGCGGGGCTCGAAGCCATTCAACTTCGAGGCCCGAATCAACGAGCCTGGCGGCTCGGTGGCGAGCTCGGCGATTCTACGGGCTATGCGACCTAGAGTCATCTCAACTCAAGCACTTGGTCGGACCATGCGGGACGAGTCGATTCAAGAAGGCGTCAAGAGCACCGTAGGCGGCGTAAATGAGGTTAAAAACAGGTATTCATCGAGACGAGGCTACATATGTTTTGGGAGCGAGCCCGGTAGCCGCACTTGGAAGGTATAGCGGGCGTCGGGCGGGCGAAGGCCCAGGCATCAAAGGAGGCGGGACGGTGAAGAAGGGAGTGGGCCTCGGCGGGGGTGCAGGCTCTCCCCGGGATAATCGACGAGAGAAGGACCCTCATCACCATAGATCCCTTTAGGAAGGTCGAATTAAAGTCGGGCCCGAAATGGTGGCTGGCCTTCTTACATGGCTTGAGCCGCGAGAGCCCATTGATTAGAAGCCTCGGCTCTCAGTCTTCCAATAACTTCGTCTCGCTGAGCCACTAAAGTTATTTGCTGGTGAAGATCCCAGCGCGACCAACCTCCTCATTCGGGCGTTCCGCGTTGTGCCTCGTTAGCCTCGAGGCAGGCCTCATCAAAGCGTCAGTCTTATCACGAGAGATAGATCTTTGATCGCCGCGCAGCTCTTCCTTATACTCTCGAAGCTCGCCTTGGGAGTGAGGCTGGGTCCTGCTCTGTCAAGTTCATATGTGAATGGGGCTGCGACTAGTCCCTAACCTCAGCAAGTCATTCTGCGCGCAGCCCCTCAGATCATCCGGACCTCCGGCTTCGCCTTCGGTCGCTCTCAAGCTATTCGGGCCTGCGTCTTCTACGGCAGGGCTGGCCCAGAAGTGGTATGTTTCAGATCGAGACAGGCTTCACGGCTTCCCTCGGTCATACGATTGCCTGGCCCTCGCCAGCTGGCTCGCTCGGATGTGGGAGGAAGCCACCCTGCCTTATAAGCCGGGTAGCTTTAGCATGAGCTTTCGTTTATTTTAGCCTTTACGGCCAAACCCGCTTCAAATGGTGACCACACACATCCGACGTAAATCGACATCCAATATATTTCAAACTCATCAAAATGATTAAATGTGTGAGAGTACGGGAACTTAGGAGCGAAGCCCCCTGGAGAGATAGGGCGGCTTCATCAGCAGACCGTATGACCAGACCTCTTAAGATCGAGAATCATAGAATAGGCGAAATTTGTACATACAGGCTCGACATTGTGAAGTAAAGAATCCACTGTCTCAGCCGCGGGGCTCGGTCTTTCCTCCTCGCCTCTTCTTCCCTTCGAGAAGATGACTTAACCTTCTCCGTTGGCGGGTTCTAGACGGTAATGGGTGTGATCATAATGACCTTTCAGCCCGCAGAAGGATCCTCTACCTCTGCGGACCAGAGATGGATGTGTTTAGAAAACTATAGGAGCCGTAATCCTTCTGGTTGTATGGATATGAGGGAGCGGGGAAGATGGGGATGCTGACAGACTTTGACTGGCCAGAGCTATCTTTCTCGACAGAGTGCAAGGTTTTTCATTTCCTACTCTGGGGCTTTCGAGACACCACCTCAGTGGGCAGCCCGGTTCCCCCCAGTAGGTTTAGCGTGAGAGGGCCCGGCCGGGAGGAACTTTTATAGTGGAAGGAGGTGAAGGCCTCAAAGCAGCAGATCGAGTGGACTTTGAACTCGATGGGCCGGGAACATCCGACTTGATCAGCTGCATGGGGCGAAGGACACTCAGCCCAGCATGGCTGCGGAGTTATCTTCAACAGCCCCGAGATGAATTCGAGCACTTGAGAAGCATGTAAGCCGATGCAGTCGAAGATGCTAGTGACCACACCGCGAGTTATAATAAGCGAAGCGAACCTCCACGAAGATTACCGGGGGTAGTCGAGCCATAGGGCATGAGTGTCGTCCTTATCGAAGGATCATACTCCCGATTACGGCCCGGTAACGAAGAAATAGCGTCCTTCCCTATGGCCTTTATGGGAGGAGGGAAGATCGAAAATCACAGGCGCCGACGCCTGAAAATGAAAGCCCTCGGATGTCTCCTTCGGGCTAAAGGTAAGAAACGAACTATCTTTGAACAAGACTGTCCTAAAGAAAACCGGCCCAGGACTAACCAAAATGCCTGACCAGTGGGCGTAGAGTTGAAGCGGGACACATTGAAATGCTGAAAACCCTTTTTATGAAGGGTCAGAGGAAGCGAGGCGGATTGTCGAAGGCCGCCGAAGAAACACCATCCTAGGCGAGACCATAGAGGGTCGAAACATCAGGAGACCACGCGAGCGCGAGGGAGGCGATACTTACGGAAAAAATGAAAATTTATATGAAGGATCGACCTTGCTAGGTCCAGTTCAAAAAAAGCATGCTGAGCAGGCGGATCTGATATTCAGGCCCCCGGGGTATTTAATCAGGCTCACTTTCCCCCCTTGCTCTCTTTCGAGGGAAGGGGGCACCTCGGGAGCATCTCGAGACATTGACCCGAGCGGTTGGAGACACCTACCGGATTCGTCCCAGAACTAGCAATAGCGAGAATCACCGCCGATAGCGAGAGAAAAAGTGACCGGACCCATAATGAAAGTGGATAATGAAAGCAATTAATGACCCGAACAACTCGTCTTGTCATGGGATAGAAATCAAGAAAACAAGATACGGTGAACCCGAAGTCGAGAAAGATTATCCCAGAAAATGACGAGAGAAAAGGCTACGCGCAAGGCTCGAGACAAAACTAAGAGAAGAAGTCGAACTGCGCTAAAGGCAAAAAGAAAGGTCGGAAGCGGTGGCACACACGAGGATAGAGGATGTATGCGAAGAAACAAAGGAAACTAAAGGAATAGGAGAAATGGCGTGGCAGAAGAGTCATGATTATCCCGCAGACAAATGGCGACCAAGCCTAACTAATCCAGCCCGGCGATTGCATGGGAGGTGGTGCACGGGCGAGATGCGTTGCAGCCGCTTTGCCGAACCTGCAGAGTACACACGAGGGCTGGGGAGCTGCTTTGATAGGAATTCGAAAAATAAGGCTCACGAGGCCCACTGCTAGGCCCGAGAAAGAGGCCAATGACGAAACGTGAGGCGGGTCCAGTTTGGACTGAGGAGAGACATGCCCATTAGAGCATTTAGGCCTTTCTGGCGAAACATTCAAGCCTTTGGTGCCGGCCAGAATAAGGGCTGACCCGATTGTTGAGACCCGATTATGGGAAGTCTCCCACGAAGTCTGAAAAATAGATAGTCCCAAAATATATTATTACGCGAATCTCACCAATAAGGAAGAAAAGACAATATTAGATCGACATCAAATTGGATCTGATAAGGAAGGTTATCCCAAGTAAACTACTCTTTCTATATCCATTATCCAATCCGGAGTGCTCCGAGAAAATAGCAATACCCCATCGATGGGAACAAATCCTTAATCACCATCAGGTTGAACATCTACTATAAATACAAGGCCACCCCATCGGTGAAAGATGCATAAAAACATATGCCCAGCGATTATGATCTCTCTTTTTCGCGAAGCGCTTAGGCGTCGGGCGGCCGCGAAGCGAAAGCCCTCGTAGGCCTTTACGTTCTTGTTTTTGCGGAGGAAGCGATACCTTCAAACGCGTTACCATCGACCTTTCGCGGCGATCCTACTTCGGTCGGGCGATCCAGCATCCCATTGCCCAGCCCACCAGTAGCCTTGATCCGGTCCAACGAGGCCCACACGCTCCAGCCCAGTTCCAGTTGAAAAAGGCATCATCAGTGATCAAATTGAATGATTTTAGAGGTATTTATAGATTTGTTGAGGTCAAACTAGCCGTTTGATTTAATTTTGGTGCAAATTTGACCGTTAGATGTTTCAACCGTTGGGATCAATCCATAACCATTGGATCAAGTCAAGATTTCAAATCTGACCATTGGATCGCAAATCCGATCGTTGGAGAGCATTCAAAATTCGAGTGAAATTTGGGCCATCGGATCAAAGCAAATTCAAATATGGCCCTTGGATCAATCAAAATAGTCGTTGGAATAATTTCAAAACAAGGGTGCAATCTAGGACATTCGATAATCTACAGGAAGATCTCGATCATTTGGACCTGCCCCAGATATATCTTTGATATATCACGGTATATCGATATATCGGCTTGATATTTTGCAAGAATTGCTACATCGTCTTCCTGCGCCGCGTGTTGCACAAACTCGATGTTTTCACGATGTTTCGGTTATCAATCTATATATCAGCAATATTACCGACATTTTCTCGAAACTTTGACCAATCGATTATCGATGGTCGATATCACTTCGAACCTCACTGATATCCGATATATCCGACATTTTTAACCCTGATCTAAACCACTAAGATAATGGAACTTTGAAGAACACTTCTAATGATGCTTTTCAACCGAAACTGGGCTGGAGCTTGTTGGAATTGCTGGGCCAGTCTGCTGACTCTGGATGTCGGGCTCCTCTGCAAAAATAAGAAACAAAAAGGATTGGCGGGGATGCAGATGCAAGTCACTTTTCCGGTGGAAGAAGATCATTGCATGGGAATGGTTACACAGCGTGCGCTCGCGATGGGGGTGGCACGGTATTTATCTTGAGTGATCGGGATAACCTAGTTGGATGATGATACGGATACTTCTCTAAATTGGGTGGGGGTTTTCTTTCCTTATCGTTCTTAGATTAATAAGGGATAGTGTTTGGAAAATTATTAGAAATATCCTACTTCCCTCATTGGTGGAGATTTAATTAGGGAAGTTGGGTACTTTTACTCAACTATCTGAGTTCTTGCCCTTTAAATATTCACGTCACATATAAGCGGGGTAAAGCGGGTCCCGACACGGGCCTTCGTGTTTGGACCTATGTGGTGGGCCAAGCTCTTTTACGTCGTTTACTAGGCCTACTTCTTTATCTCTTTTTAAGCCCGAAGTTTGGGGTTGTGTTCTGAGCCTGCACGCCTATAGTTTTAAACCTAATCAACTTCAAATTCTTTAAAAAATATTTTTTGGGAAATGAGCTTAAGGAGTCACATTACTTGGACCTCTCAAATTTGGGATCTTAATTAATTGATCTTGTTAGTTTCATCCCTTCTTTGAGGATGAGGTGTATCCACTAGAGGTTTGTGCATCGAGAAAATGGATCAAGTTAAAGGTTTTGGACGGTAAGACGGAGTTTGTTCTTGCTTTTTGTTGAAAGTAATTTGATTTCAACATTCAATATGTTTGTTTTTCAACTTTGGTTTTTTGTTAAAAACAATTTGCTTCTTGCATTCGGCTCGTTGTTTTTTTTGAACATTTAATTTCATGATTTATTGTTGAATTTTTTGATTAAATAGAAAAAATCAAAATACTCTTCTTTTTATTAAGAAAAAACTAGATATCCAAATATAAGAAAGTCATATACTTTATGATCAAATTAAAACTCTTATGATTGGTTTCATGCTAATTAAATAAAAACATATGTATTATAATTAAATAAAAGCATATGTATTATTAAATTTTTATTTTCTTAAAATTTAGATAAAAATTAAAAGATTAATTTTTTTCAAAAACAAAAAAACCAACTAAATACTTAATCCTATTAAGAATTATTAAGAATAAAAGTTCTATTTAGTAAAACAAATGCCACTTGAGTTTTTTTAGGTAAAATTGTAAAACCCGGGAAAATTAGAAATTTTCAAAAATGGCAAAATGATAATAAAAATAATAAATTGCCAAAAGGGTTCAGGGAAGCCTAGAAAATTCTCTAGATCTTGGATGACGAAACGGACTTCATCGTTGACGTCTCGCAAAATCTAGTGACCCAGAAAAGTTTCGTCGAATTCTGAGACAAGCGGAATATTTTACTATTTTCTGGATGATAAGCGGGGACGAGATTTTTACGAAAATCTCGGAAGTTAAGAAATGGCTTGGGCTAAGTTCATTTAAAATAAAGTGAACTAAAAAGAAATAAATTGTTTCAGGGCAGAAACGGACCCGAATGAAATAATATGAACCATGTATCTAAAATAATAATAATAATAATAATAATAATAATAATAATAATAAAAAAGGGATAAAAGTCAAATGGGAAGGAGAAGACGAGAGAAGGTGCGTGAGGTGAGAGAGTTTTTATTTTTATTTTTTTCTTCTCTTCGTTTCTTTCTCAGATCTACAGAAATCGGATTGTAGGTTTTCGTCGGGGCTGAAGGCAAAGTTGATCCATGCACGAGGGCTACGCATGTGTACCAAAATCTTGGAGTTTCGTCAAACTCCACGAGATAGGGAAATTTTCTACTTGTGTTATTTTTAGCCTAAAGGCCATTTAATAGCTTGGGATTAGCTTAGAGGCCTTGAAAGGCCGTAAATTTCAGTCCTCAATTTTTTGGACTGAGTGTAGGAATTTTTAGGAATTTTGGGATTGTTTATGGACAGTTCGGGTTGAATTTCGGGACTGTTTTTAGACAGTCCTAGCTGAATTTTCGGGACTGTGTTCAGACAGTCCATGCTGAAATTTCAGGACTGTTTTCGGGCAGTTTCGGACTAAGTTCGGGTTTGGTTTTGATCCCGAGATTGATGTTTTCGAGTTTTGTGGTATATTTTGGTATCATAATAATTCGGTGATGAACCAGAAAGGGACCAAGAGGTGTCCTATTTTATATGGGTCCGAGATTTGGGCAATTTTGTGTGTTATTGTTGAAAAAATAATAAATAACATGCTGTGTGTGAAAATATCATGTTAATATTTGCTTGTTGATGTATTAACATGGATTGCATGGATGTTAATTATATGTAAAAATTATAATTATCCATGGTGTATTAATGTTTTATGTAGCACTCATATATACATGTAACATGAAGGAAAATGCATTGGCATCATGCATTTCATATGCACGGTCACATCACGTCGAGTCGGGTGTGGGTGCATGGTCTTGTTATTCACCAGTGTTGGTGAATGGGTGGAGTGAAGCGCTCGGAAAATGGGACAAAATCCAAGGTTGAGACTCATGGATGTGTAAATTGATCAAAATGATAAATTACATGCTTTGGGCGAAGCAAGTTAGGGTAGATCCCCACCCCCCCTAGGGTGAAAGACCCAAATGTTATTCATGGTTAGACATGATTTCCAGCGATGTAAGTTTGCGAAAATGTTGGAAAGGCGTGCGGCGTCCTGCGGTGAAAACCCGAAAATCCGTGGCCCACAAAAGAAAAGAAAATCATGATTTGATAAATTAAAATTGGAGGGTTGTCCAATGGTTTAAGTCATTGGGTTAAATACCAATGGATGGTTTTCACACTTGGTATTTCAGGTGTGGGGGAGTCAATTAGGACTCGGGTTGTGAGCATGAGGGGTCACATCTCATGCATGACATGGAACATTTTATATAGTGTTGCATAAATTGTATGAAATGTGATTGATGTTTACGTATGTCATTGCATGTGCATTTTAGGCGAGGAGTAACCCTTGTAGGAAGTTATCACTCTTTGAACTGCTCACCGGAGTCGTGGGACCCTCTTCCAGTCTGAGGTCAGTGCCAGTGGATGACAGCATATGGGATGAGAGTTGGATATAGTTCATGTATACCTTTTTATAGTATAAAAGGACTGTTAAATGGACTGTTGGTTAAATAGTTTATCATATATTTTTGTATATTTATGAATTAAATATGCAGGAATGAGTCTCAATATATGAGACAAATGAGTGTAATATCGGGACACCCGATATTTACAGGTTTCCGCAGGTTGACGGGTTGTCAACGGGACCCTCGGGATAGAGGTGTCTCAAAAATAGTCAAGTAAACCTATATAACTTTATTTTCAAATTTTGATTTAGATTAGATGTATTAGACCTTCAGGTTTTTATCGTGGTAATTTGTTTGGGAGGCTTTATATGAGGCTTTCCATATAAAAAAATAAAATAAAATTATGTATATTGCATGTCTTTAATCTCAATGTTATATTCTTCAATATTGATTACTTCTGTGAATAAAACGATAGAACGTCAATGATGTGTTTTATTCATTTATGAATTGTAAGTGTATATTGTTTACAAGATATATTTGAAATTTAAAATACAAAAAATTATGAACTAAAAAATAACTCTGGAAACGATTAAAGCTATATACTAGGAAAAAATAAACAAATACTTGTTGAATAAAACAAAAAAAGTCCTAAATCTGTGCTTTGAATTGACTCGTTCAACACCCCCTCTCAAGTTGGAGAGGGAATGGAAATGTCAAGAACACCCAACTTGCGAAGTAGTCGAAGATGGAGTGTAAGCCTCAGAATTAGCTTAGTAAAATGTTAGCTAATTGGTCGTGAGAACGCAGGTATGATGGAGTAAGGAGACCTTGTTGAATTTTTTCTCGAACAAAATGACAATCAATCTCAATATGTTGGGTGCGTTTGTGAAAAACAAGATTTTCATCAATATGAATTGCAACTTGGCTATCACAATGGACAACAATGGGTTGTGAATGAGTGATGCCAAGATCTATAAGAAGATATTTTAACCATTGCAACTCGGAAGAAAGTGCAGCAAGTGAATGATATTCTGCTTTTGCGGAAAAATGATAAATAGTTGGTTGTTTCTTGGTTTTCCAAGAAATAGGACTAGAACCTAACATGGTGAAATAACCAGTGATGGAGCGACGTGTGGTAAGACAACTGGCCCAATCAGAATTAGCATATCTGATAAGATTAAGTGAGCTTGATGCAAAAAGGAATAATCCTTTACCAACAATACCTTTAATATAACAAAGAACTCTATTGGCAGCATCAGGAGATTGCACGAATTGATTAAGCGTGTTGACCGGATATTGAATATATGGTCGTGTGACGGTAAGATATAAAATGCGACCCACCAGTCGATGATAAATTGTCGATCAGGAAGATGAGTACCATCTACTGGTCTTAAATGGAGATGTTGTTCCATAGGAAAATCAAATGGTCTGGAACCTATCATACCAAAATCAGATAAAATGTCAATGGTATATTTTCTTTGACATAGAAAAATCCCTTGTTTAGATCAAGACACTTCAATACCTAAAAAATAACAAAGAGTGCCAAGATCTTTAATGGAAAAGGATTGAGCAACAAAATGTTTGAATTTAGAAATGGCAGCGTTGTTGTTGCTAGTGATAATAATATCATCAATATAGACAAGAACAAAAATTGATGTTAGACCTTTAATATATATATATAAAAAGACTATAGTCTGAAATGGATTGTTGAAAACCAAGACAAGTAAGCTTAGTGGAGAATTTAGGGAACCACTGTCGAGAAGCTTGTTTTAGACCATTTATTTAATTTGCAGACATGAGTCTCCCCTTTACGAGAGAAGCCGAGAGGAAGTTTCATATAAACTTCTTCACAGAGATCTCCTTGGAGAAACACATTGTTGACATCAAGTTGATCTAGAGACCAATTTTTAATGGCAGCAATGGAAATAAGGAGACAAACAATAACTAGTTTCGCAACAGGTGTGAAGGTATCATGGTAATCTATACCTTCAACTTGAGTATAACCCTTTGCAACTAAACGAGCTTTATATCCTTTCAGTTAGACTATCGAAGGCGATATTTAATTTTATGTAAACCAATTACAACTGTCGGTGATTTTCATACGGAAGAGAAGATAAAGACCAAGTGTTATTTGATTAAAGAGCCTGAATTTCTTTTGCCCATGGCATCACACCATTCAATAGATTTCATGGCTTGAGAATAAGATTGTGGTTCTTGATGTTCAATGATATTTGTTAAAAAAGAAAGATGAGAATGGCTAAAGGATAACAAAGAAAAATAATTGGCTAGTGAAAAAGCCGTTGAGAGAGAAATATGATTGCATATATAATCCTTGAGGTGACCTGGTCACCGACGATCTCGTGGAGGAGGCTTATTTGTTATAGAACTATGTTCTATAAAAGGAGAATTATTGGTATGAGTATCCTTAGAAATAAGTGGCGAGGTAGCAGGCGGAGGATCATGTAGATTTATTAAAGGAGAATTAGGAGATGGGGGACCGAATGTATTATCTATTTGAGAAGTAATTGGAATAGATTCTACTAAATCATTATAATGATCTACTAGGTGATGAAAGATCGATTGTAGAGAATCACTAGAAGAATCATTAGAAGAAATACTAGTAGGCATAACTGGTGGAATATAGTCAAAAGTTCCATCATCATGAATGGGAGTAATATTAATGGAATTGTTAAATGATGGAGATTGAAGTTCGCGATATGGAAAAATTGACTCATGAATATAACATCATGAGAAACATAGATTTGATGAGTTTTGATATCATATACATCAAGTAGATGTCGATGCTTACGTTCAACAATGCCATTTTGTTGGGGGGTCGTGACATAACTACGTTGGTGAATAATTTCGTGTTCATGAAACCATGTTTGAATTTGTTTAGAAAGAAGTTCAGTACCATTGTCTAAATGAACAATTTGAAGTTGGGGAAGAAGGATGTTCCCATTACCAGAATTGATTCAAGAAACTTTTGTCTTGAATTGGAAATTTCTTCGATTAAAAAAATGAACCAACATGTGGAAAGTTTCAAATTTTTGTTTCATTAAATAAATCCAAGTACACCTTGAATAATCATCAACAATTGTTAAAAGCGAGATCCATTTTTAGAAGGGAGCATAAAAAGGACTGAATGTCGACATGAGTAATTCGAAACAATGAGAAGAAACGAGAGCCAGGCTTTAGGGAAAGAAAGACGTGATTGTTTAGCACGTGGACACACATCACAAAAAAAAAATTATTTGGACTAATACTTGGAAAAGTCTTAACAAGAAAATGAAAACGAAAACTAGATGGATGACCAGGGTGAGAATGCCATAGGTCAAACTTATTACAATGCTTGAAAGAAAATGTGGAATAAAAAATGAAACTAGCATCTAGATAAAAAAGACCATTGCGAGCACTACCCTGACCAATCGCCATCTACGTTGCTCAGTCCTGAAATATGCATTGAGAAGATGAAAATAAGACATCACAATTTAGCGACTGTTAATTGAAATAGATAATAAATTGAATTTGAAAGATGGAATATGGAAAACATCTTTGAGAATAAGTGATGATAAATAATGAACTATGCCTATGTGTGTCACAGGTGCATGAGAGACATCAGGCAATTGAACTGAAATACCTTTATGAACAGTTGAATATGAAGAAAAAAATGAAAGAGATGTACATATATGATTAGAAGCACCAGAATCAATAATCCAAGAAAGAGATAAACAAGTGAGAATTGTACTTGCCAAATGAAATGATGATCCATTAGATTCCTCTTTAGATAGAAGTGCAAGAAGCTTGTTGTATTGTTCAGGTGTCAGTTGAATAGGGGCAGGAGCGGAAGTAGATGAAGGTGGCCCTAATTTCTTCACCTGCTTATCTAGGAAGCCATGAATCTGGTAGCATGTAGCAAGAGTATGACCATGCTTGTTACAATGGTCACAAAAAAGGCTTTGGAGCTTTCCAGATGGCCTAAAAGGTGGTTTATATGCATGGAGTGCTGCTGAATAAATTGTTGGAGTGGTGCAAATATTAATCTCTTGTTGTTTTTCTTCTTGGTGTACTAAATTATAGATACTTTGAATTGAAGGGAATTGATCCATTAAGAGAATTTGACTGCAAATAGCTGAAAAGCGATCATGAAGTCCTTGAAGAAACTCCATGGCACGATCTTGATTTTGTTGATCAATATAACTTTTAGCATGACCACAAATACATGAAGGGATAAAGAGAATGGAATTGAGTTCGTCCCATAAGGATTTGAGTTAAGTAAAGTATAATGAAACATATATACCTTGCGGCTTGAGGGCTGTAATTGATTGCTTTAATTGATAGATTTTAGGAGCATTTGATTGGGAAAAATGATCCTTTAGATTAGTCCAAATTTGTGCTTTAGTTTCAGCATACAAAATACTTGGATGAATCTCAAGAGAGACTGAATGAAGAATCCAACTGCCAACCAAGTCGTTACAACGTTCCCAATTGGAAATGTCGTTTTGTTCTTTTGGGACGGGCAAGGATCCATCAACAAAACCCAGCTTGCTTTTAGCATGAAGTGCCATTGTGATTGCATGACTCCATGATCCATAATTGTCTCTTGTTAAGAGAGGTGTAACAAGGATAGTTGAAGGACTATCGGAGTGATGAATGGCATATGGGTCTTGTTTGATAGGATTGGATGATGGTGGGATAGCAATGTCCGTATTGTCATCATACATGGTGAAGAAACAAGTGAAAAAAAAAAATTTATTGCTCTGATACCATGTGAATAAAACGATAGAACGTGAATGATGTGTTTTATTCATTTCTGAATTGTATATGTATATTGTTTACAAGATATATTTGAAATTTAAAATACAAAAATTTAGGAACTAAAAAACAACTTTGCAAAACAATTAAAGCTATATACTAGGAAACAATAAACAAATACTTGTTGAATAAAACAAAAAAAAAGTCCTAAATCTGTGCTTTGAATTAACTTGTTCAAGTCGTTCAACAACTTCGACACCTAGGTTATAAATAAATTCTCCCTAGTTAAAAATTGAGGTATAACATATAAATCTTTATTGAAAATTTTAATTCATAAATCACTCTACATGGGCTGACTTCCAATACACGTAAAGGGGGTGAAAATTTTTGCGTTAGGATTTGAACCCATATGTTTTAGTTCAAAGTAAAACATAATTTTTATTAAATGGTTATGTTTGGTTCCTAAAATAATATTAGGAGAATGCAAGAGAAAGAAAATATAGAGAAAAAGTGGACGGAAAAAAATAAAGAAAAATAAAAATAGAGTTAAATATCATATATTATTTTTACTTACTACTTCAAACAAAAAAAAATAAATTTTAAAAGACAAAATTTATTATTTTAACTTATTAATATAAAGATTAAATAATTTAAGAATTAGTAAATTCTTAAGTAATTTTATTTATATTTGTAAGTTTTTAAGTAATTTGATTTTCTTTAGGGCCATGTTTGGTTTTCGAAAAATTTGGGGGAAAATCAAAGGAAAGAAAAGCAATGGAAAAAATCGATGAAAATAAAAATTAAATTAATTTCATATAATATTTTTATTTGCTACCTCAAATCAATTTTATTTATTTAAACTCATCAACCTAAAGATTAAATTCCTAAGTAATTCTATTTATATTTTATTTTCTTTGATTTTTTTATCAAACCATCAAATATAAGAAAATTATTTTCCTTTGCCTTTTTTTCTTTCCTTTTTATTTTCCGAGAACCAAACACAACCCAATTTTTTTTATTAGACAACTAAGTATGAAAATAGGATTTCATCTAAACCCTAGCCGTCACTCCTCTCTTTTTCTCTCATCTTTTTCTCAACTAGCCTGCTAGCCCTTTTTTCTTAAGTAAAGAAGGGTTATTTTTTTTGCAATTTTGGCCTTAAATCACCCCTCTACATTTCTTTTAATCATTTTCTTCTCAATAAGGTGATTTTTTTCACATAGATCTAAGTTTTACTTTGTTTTTTTGTGATTTTGTCTCCAACTTGTTGCAGCGTGAGGTTGTGTAATCTTGGTACGACGACGAGCGATTCAGACATCAAAACATATTCGATTAGATAGAGAAGTTAAATCATGGTTGTCAATATGTTGTAAAATTGGAATCATAAGTATTCTCGTTATTATAGAATTATCAAATATGTAGGCTTTGAGCCGATTATTTATGTTATTAACCTTAATGATGCATCTGCTAGATTATTTTGTAAAATTCAAGAATATTTATTGAACCCAAAAACAATTGATCAACAATCAAAAGACCCAATAAATACATTACAAAATAATAAATTTATTGAACAAAAAAACATACCAATTCATACTAGGTAGAAAAACATACCTGTCATTGTGAGTACCATGGTCTTTAGAGCCACTACTCAATTGGCCTAGGTCCCGTTTAGCCCAACGCCCACTTAGCCTACAATGTGAAGCGGCCCAAGCCCACCTACCATATTAAAACTGAAGGACACAACCTAGACGAGAGAATCTAAAAAATTGTATGAGAGAGTCAAGGAGTCTTCCCAAAGGCCAGCTTCAGGGCAACCTATCTAGAGTTTTAAGTCCCCCAGCCGGCGATCCTGCCGTATATGGAAAGTTCGTTATTGATATATAAATAAAGGCGGAAAATACATAAAGGATATTTATCCACTAATTTTCTAGTTTCCAAATCCCACACTTCTCGGAGGAATAATCTTTGATAAGGTATAATCAGTCCTTGATAAGGGGAAATCAATCCTTGATAAGGAAAAACATATTTATCCTTAAAAATAGGAGATTCCTTTCTGAAATATGAGGGAGATTCGACAACCATTTTCTATAAATCAAGAAGATCCCCTACAAGGGAGGGGTATGCAATTCAACTGCACAAACCCTCTTCTTCTCCATCATTTTGATGACTTAATCATCGGAGAGGCGGCCGACCCACCATCATTGAATTGCCCTTTTTGTAGGTTTACATTGTGTCGCTGATGCCTCGGAGTTAGGCGATCAAGGTAACAACAGGCATGGCTTCGGAATTGTCGGCTGTCATTAGTCTCCCAAATCTACAAGGGATGAGATAAAAGAAAAACTAGGGTTGAAGATAGTTATTTCATTCTCCCCAAAGTGTGTTCTATCAAACGCTTGTATAATTCTAGGGCTCTATTTAATTATATATATAGAGCATAAGGGAACAATTAGGCTTTGGTCTAAGGGGCTTACCAAATCAAGGGAGAAGATAGAACCATAGGCCCATAGCTAGTTAATATTAAATCATCCCATAAATGACCCATAATTAACATGCACAATTATAAAATTAAAATTGTAATATGATTATGCTTAATCCATAATTAATAAATCAATCTAACATTCTCCCACTTGGACGACATAATCATAACTCAAATGATTTCTCAATAGATTTACATAGCCAAAGGATGCATAAATCGTACATAATCAGGCACTACTAATCAAAATCATAACTCAAATGCTTCAACAAGAGATTTACATAGCCATAACCAATCATATAAAATTAATACATCGAGAGGATGCATAAATCGTATATAATCAGACGTTGTTGATCTAGAAGCATTTTAATGAAAAGAGTATTGATTCAATAGAAAGAGAAAACATCATTCTATTATTCATCTGGTCAAAAGGACACAAAATCATAAGATAATGACAAACGTCAAATGTGCATGTAATAATGAAAAACATGAGCTTTCCTTACAAAATACATGAAAAGGCAAAACTTCCATTAAAATAAAGATTCTAGGCTCCTAACAATCTCATGCTTGGGACGTGTTCTTAAAACACAAAAATAGGTAAGCCTTTGGTTAGTGGGTCTACGAACATGCTAGTCGTAGGCGTGTGCTCAACTAAAATAAGGGACTCTGCAACTTTCTCTTTCCACAAAAAGAACACATGTGTGCTTAGAAGCGAAGCTCTCTTAGTGTTCAGAAGATACGAGTTGTGGAATTATCATAGAACAATTTCGATTGAGGTGCAGAAATGGGTGAACAACCTCAGCTGAAATGAAGTTTCATGACCATATTGCATGACAAGTAGCCTCATAACACGCCATACTCTACATGTAGCGCTTTAGATCAGGAGGGTGTAGTGCGATGTAGTAAAGTCGCATATGTGCACTAAGGGCTTCCTTAATTAGTTGAGTGTCATAGTAGTATTTTTTAAAGTTGTTTTTAAGGATGAAATTGTAAAGTTTTCAAAGAATTGTGACACTTTTGCAATTAAGGAAAGTGGAGGGGTGAAAGTACAAATCATGGAAACTTTAACTAGTTAAAGTTTGTCATTTTCTTGAGACTTGCAATTAAAAAAAAAATTAACCCATTTGGGGAAGAAATGGTCGTGAGCTTCACTTAGAGAGAAGGTGGCGATTTCTTTGGCTTTTTCTTCAGTTTTTGCAAGGGTTTTGGTCCTTGGAAGGTGGAAAGCAAGGTTGGTGCATCAATTAAGCAAGAGTTACTTCATTTGGGCAAGAATCAAACAAGGGAAAAACCAAGGTTGGTCATTCTCTACCATGAAAACTTGGTTATTTTTCAAAGTTAATGCATAGGTTTTGCTCCTTGCATGTTATCTTGCTTGATTGTGTGGTTGATTTCATGGTTTGAGCATGATTTTTAAGTGAATTCCTAAGTTAGGGTTTAAGGAACATAGATGCCCACCATGTGTTTGATTTATGGCCAAAGTGAAATCTTAGCTTAAAAAGTTAAGTGGTTGGCTTGAAATGTTGTTAAGGTGGTTAATTGTAAATTTTAATACGATTGGTTTGGAATTCCCAACTTTGTCAAGTTGAAGGGCATTTTGAGGATTTCCTTTAGAGTGCCATTCAGGCACGGATTTAAGGTCCTAAGTGCTTAGTTTGATGCCGGAATCGATAGGAATGGAAGTGGTTAACAAAGAGGTATCACATTTTCATCCCAATTTTACTAATAAGCATGTTTTTGGCCGTAGGGGTAAAAGGGTAATTTCTTTTCTGGATTTTATTTAAAAGTCTCAGTTTAGGGCCTCAAGAGAGTGTTTTGTGGCGAGCGTTGAATTTATTACGCATTGTAGCAAAATTTGCAAATTTTACCAGGCTCTCTTATTGGAATTGGTATGTGGGGGAAGAGTGGGAGGGTAGTTGGCGCTGGCCCAGGGGTGTGCGGTGACTACCAGTCGACATGGAAAATGCGTCTCGTTTCACGAGACATACATCTGATAAAGTGGCCACATGGGGCCCATACATCCATACTCATCAGAGAATAATCAACTATATTCTTATAGTTTCCGTATCTGTTTTACAAAAGATTTCTCCATATTTGCTCCGGCGCGTTTTGGCTCTGCCAAGCCTTCGCGATTAACGTCACGAGTTGATCCTGTGAAAGGGATCAGCAGGGTGACCGAAACAGTGGCACCCTCAGGTTGCTGCCAGGATATCAGGTAGTATATAAACAAGATACAATTATATGCACAATTGTCGCTTATTATATGAAATAATACATATCGTACATGGTCTGCGCAATTACTCGCCACTGAAGTCCCCACCCGACTCACTCACTTGGGCGCGAGTGTATTCGCTATTAGTCATGCGTATCTTATACCATGATAACCATTGAATGACCCTCAATTTTATTTATCAAATTCTTTTCCTTTTCTTTTTGTGGAGCCCCTGGCCGGGATTAGGGTTTTACACTTGAGGGCCTTGTATTTTCAACATTTCACGAACTTATCATGGAGTTCATGTCTAGTGAATACTATGTGGGACTTTCACTGGGGGGGATCTATGACTTACCATGGCTTATGTAATTTTATCATTTTGATCATTTTACACACTCGTGGTCTCTACCTTGGACTTTGTCCCATTTTTCCAGTTCCGCGACCCGTTCTGACAGGTGAATTAAACCTTTCCACCGCACCCACACACGACACGGCGCGATGTGGCCAGTGAATATAAAATGCATGATGCCAATGCATTTTCCTAAATTATTACATGCATAGACCAAACCTTTACATGAAACATTTACATCTGTAGACAAAATTATAATTTATACGCTATAATGCCTCCATGCAACGCGTATTATCACGTAGCGTACGTCGACATCGCATTTCCACCGCTGCGTGTCATTGGCCAACCGATGTAGCGCGGTGGTCGCCGACTTGGGACCATTGACGGTACCTCCATTATAGCAAACATGAACCATTTGGTTCCAATCCTTTATCGTCGCGTGAAGCAATGCCTTTAGAAAGCTTTCGGTTTAGTTCAAGCTCCTAACTCCCGCGATCGGTGAAGCATGTGAAACCGATCATGAAATCCGTACCCTTTAATCGAAAGCTTGGAACTAATTTCGCTGGCCTCAGCCATGACCCACCATTATAAAGCCTTTAGGCTAAAGTAAACAATGGAAAATATCCACACCTCTTGGAGTTTGTCGAAACTCCACTTTTGAGGTGTGCACCATTAGATCCACTTGCGTGCACCAATTTTAATGCTGACGTCAACGTCGTGCTTGAAGCCGCATCCTTCCTTTCCCTTTCCTCTTTCTCCTTTTCCTCCGCTTTTCTCTCTGAATTCTTTACTTAATTCCGTCTTAACTCTTTTATTCCTTTTCTTTTCTTTTCCTTTTCTCATTTCTCATCTCACATCTCTTTCGCTTCTCTTCCATTTCTCTTACTCATTGTCATTTTCTCTCCACTTTTGAATCATGATTGATCTTATTAGTCAAAGGAGGCAATTCCTCCTCATTCCTCGAGTCTCGTGTGTGGCCGTGATTTTCCATATTCATCCCTTATTTAACATTTTGTCATCCAATACATGGCTTCATGGTAATGGTCCGTGCATTAATTATGACCATTCATACTGTGAACCCAGCATTAGCTCTTGCAGTGTCGCATTTTAGGGTGTATGTGGCATCCCAACCTTGCCATTTGTCGACCTTACGCGCGCCAGCATTAAATCCGACCTTGGAATCCAGCGAAATTTGGCGTGGTAGCTAAATTCGGCGAGAGGCGATTTCAACGGATAAGTCCGTTTCGTCATTCGAGATCTAGAAAAATTCCGGATTTTCATCCGAAATTACTATTTTACCCTTTATCCAAGATTTTCTGGGGTTTCACAGTAGTTGGTCATTTCGACTTGAATTCTAGGCCTCCCAACTCGTAATGTGGTCCCCCGTCGAATTTTGTTTGAAACGGATAAGGATAGCTTAGGGTCGCTTTGGAAAAGTTTGCCAAAATTTGTGGTTTTTAAGGGGCTTTTTGTACTCAAGGGTAATTTGGTCATTTTGGCTTTATATAAATGTTGTGTGACCCTAATGTGACTTGCGTGTGAGTTTGGTTAAAATCGAATCCATGAAATAGTCGTTTTGTAAGCCTACGTTAAGTTTTACGTGATTACGCAGGAGATTAATGTTTTCGCCGTATTCTCTTGAGTGTGTAGGATAAAAGCGGAGGCGGAGAAATTGTGGAGTCGTGTTCAACTATTGTAAACGGAAAAGTGAGTGTTCTAAACTTCATTTTTAATACTAGTGTATTGTTTATAAGCCCAGTTTCACAGTTTGTTAGTTATGGTTTTAATTGTTAAACCATATTTTAAAACACTATAGCTTGATTTGTTAAACCATATTTTAAAGCTTATGGTTTTGATTTGTTAAACCATATTTTTATAAAAGCAACCAAACAAGCAATATGTTTTATTAAATGACAAAATTATGTTTATTAAGTTAGGCCCAGAAATCCACACAGTCTTAAGTAAGCATTACTGGTCAGAGGTATTTCGTACGTGCACGGGGAAGTTAAGACATGATTTCATTGCATTTTATATTGCATGGTCGAAAAACTTAGCTCATGCATTAGGGCATATTAGAGAATGTGCACGTCTTTGGTGTCGCTAGGGTTAAGCGGCTAGCTTATTATGTGGTGATGGAGCATTCCACCATATTTTACTGGAATAGGTGATGTGGACACGAGGTCTTGCTGCCGGCACGGTAGAGACACAGGTTTCCCTTATTTACTAGGGTACAGTAAGCAAGAAAGGCCTTAAGTGGTTGATTATTATATTTATAAGCATTTTTACATACGACTTAAATCAATCTTGCGGTAGCAAATAAGCATTTTACGAAAAGTGTTAGAAACTTTTATAGCAAGCAGTGAGTTTTACGAAAGTGTTTTGTAAAGATAGTTTTACAATTTTGAGACATTTCAAATAAATCAAGCATTTATAAAGCATACACTCAGGCTCTTTTAGCTCATTATTTTCTATATTTTCAAAATTTATCTTCCAGTCTGAGTCTGTGACATTTGGGACATATCGAAGTCCTCGACTTACAGATATTTGTGTTGTATTTACTCTTATTGTATATATTTATGAAAAACATAACTAACTTTTGTTAGAAAATACTTTGAACTTGTATAGTTGTGCATATGTATGTACATAGTTTTGTTTTATGAATTTGTGATGAGCTTGAGGCTATTTTGAAGAAGTGTTGTTGGTTGACATATTTTAGAAGTATCATTTGTGTTTACAGGTTTGGGACATATCACATATGCGGGTTGTTATGATCTTGAGGGTACATAAAATCCTGAGGATTTAGAAAAGAAAAGTACACATCTGAGGTTTCGACCAAGTAACACGAAACAGCCCTGGGGATTCTCTAGTCGTTGGAAGTATTGTCTGGGAGTTTCTGTGGGGTCGCCGACACATCGCCTGCTAGTAGGGGTGGAGGTGTGTCACTACCTCCATAGTAGAAGAAGATGTAAGTGTATGGTTGACACTTTTCCACGATACAGCTCCTTCAGCCATCATAAAGATATAATCAGAAGTGGACGTTTTATCATCCACGCAACCTGCACAATTGGAATCACTAAAACTAACCACTTCAAGAGTGTTTGTACACCAATATGTTAACATGAGATGCTTGGTACCCTAAAGATACCTCAAAACTTTCTTAGTTGCTTTCCAGTGGCTCTAACCAAGATCACTCAAGTACCTACCCAACATGCCAACAACAAAAGCAATATCAGGGCGTGTGCATGTTTGAGCATACATCAGGTTGCCCACAAGCGAAAAATAAAGGACTACTTTCATCTAATATCTCTCAATATCATTCTGAGGACATTGGCCTTTGGAAAATCGGTCACTCTTTACAATTGGTGCCTTACGAGAAGAACATGATTACATATTGAACCTTTTCAGAATGTGTTCAATATATGTTTGTTGAACCGATACTCAAAATGCCACTACAGTGCGATGCAAGTATGCGCATGCCCAAGACATAAGATGCTTCCCAAGATCTTTCATGAAAATGGCTGAAATGATAACTACTTTGTCTCAACCTACAAGTCAGTATCATGGTTGTGAGCAAAATATCATCACCATATAAAACCAAGAATATATATTTGCTCCCACTGACCTTCATATATATGCATTGATCAACGATATTCTCCTTAAAACCATTGGTGATTACAACTTCATCAAACTTGACATACCATTGCCTAGAAGCCTGCTTTAAGCCATAAATGGATTTATGGAGTTTACAAACCATTTGTTCCTTACCAACTTCCTCAAAGCCAATAGGTTGAGACATTTAAACATCCTCAACTAAGTCTCCATTCAAGAAAGTTGTCCTCACATCCATCTGATGCAACTCTAAATCAAAATGAGTCACTATAGCCATAATAATGTGTAGAGAGTCTTTAGTGGACACGGGAGAGAAGGTTTCCTTAAAATCAATACCTTCTCATTGACTGTAACCCTTAGCAACTAATCTTGCTTTATATCTCCCCTTAGCATCGTGATTGTTCTTGAACACCCATTTGCACCTAATAAGTATGCAGCCATCTGGAAAAATCTACCAAGCTCCACACTTTATTTTGTGACATGGAAGTCATCTCATATTTCATTGCATCGATTCAAAAGTTGTATTGAGGACTAATAATGGCTTCTCTATAGGTAGTCAGATATGATACATCACCCACATCATACTTATGCTCTTGCAAGTAGACAATGTAGTCATCTAAAATTACGAGCCTACGCGCCCTCTCTAACCTCCTCAAGGGTATATTCATGACTACATCCGAGGCTACTAGGTCTACATCTAGGGCTATTGGATCTACATCCTTAATTGGTTCATTATCAGACGTGACTACTAGTGATGGTCAACAACAGGGATAGAGATCATAGCTAAAGCAATAGGCATAGGAATAAAAACTAGGTGTTCTTTGAACACAATTTCTCTTTGCCTTTGGCTTGTACCAGTATCAACCTCAAAATAGATATTCTCTGCCTAGAAATATGACCCAGTGCTTGTGCCAAAAAAGAATAGAAGACTTTTTATTCAATTTCAAGTGCTTGGTGCTACTAATAGTATTAACATTAGGAGAAAAAGAAAAAAAAACAAACTATACAACCACTGTCTGTAAAGATTCCCTAAAGTGTTTCATTGTAATCAATAAAGAGGTTCAATATAAATTAACTTTTCCATTTCCAAAAAGAAAACTATATCCAAGTCTATCCAAAATAGTTACAGATATTAAATTTCTTTTAATAGATAGTATGAATGCCACATTTTTCAATTTAAAAAAAAAAAAAAAATTCTATACTGAGATGCAATCTAACAACTCTTAAAAAAAAAACAACAAACAGCAACAACTTGAACTCTTGTGCCATTTCCCATGAACATGTACTGCTCCTAACTAGTTGGACTCCTTCTGCTTATCATCACCTTTATTTGCTTGAAATACCTTAAACTTCATGCAATCTATCTTCTTATGTCCAAACTTGTGGCAATAATTGCATTTTCCCTCAAAACCCTCATTCTTAGGGGTTGCCATTACCCTTGGCATCAGTCTTCTGCTTCTTGACATACTTCTTCTCATTGGAAGCTATATTATAAGGATACTTTCTCTTTTGATCCCCACCGTCTTGGGTAGTTAGCATAGAAATACTCCTAGACCTTCCATTCTTCATATCCTCCTCCTCCTTAGCAAGGATAGCAGTCATCTCTTCAATGGTCCATTGCTCCTTCTAAGCATTATAACTGGATAAAATACCGTTAAATTGCAAAGGCAAAGTCCCCATGATCAACCAAACAACATAATCCGAGTCAAACTTCATACCAATGGTCTTAATCTTGTTGTAACAAGCTAATATTTTATCAACTTGTCCTCGTACTCCACTTATCCCATCATAGAAAGTGGAGTGAAGAGTATTCAGAAGCTCATTATTCTCATTTTTCGAGAACTTTGTGTATTTCTTACCAAGGGCATCCAAGAACTCCTTTGCATTCTCAGTCTTGGGAATGCTTTCATATATAGAGTCCTCCATATGGTTCTCCATGATCATGAAACGAGCAAATATTTAGAATCTTCTCGTCCTCGCAGAACTTGCTCGCTACGAGACTCGACAATGGGCTTTGAAGGAGTTTCAACTTTCAAAACCAAGTTCAATTTCATAATCGTCAAATTCATCATGAGAGATTTAACTCATTGCTTGTAATTAGTCTCTTTAAATTAGTGATGGCAGAGAACTAAGGAAAAATTAAAGCTGAAGAATAAACAAAAGAGCAATGTCAAAAATACATGTAAAACAAAGACATGCAAATTGTCCCATTCTCCGGCTTACTAAATGACCCACAAAAGTGGTCACAAAATGCTAGAGTCTATAAAATACAAAAAGACTCATACACAGGTAAGAGCAATTCACCAGCCAACACAACCAAATGCGTCAATTTCCCATCGATAAAGTAGTAAAATTGTGTGGTTCATGCCACTTAGTGAAATTTCTTCATCAAACTAAACATCCTGCAAAATAATCAAGTCATCGATAGAACAACTTCACTATTGTATGGATCTTAGCGAAATTGATGCGTAAAACGAGAAAAATAATAGTTGCAACATCAATTCCAAGAATATTCGATATGCTCAAACTCATGAGAGACAAGTTCATAAAGCATTCGATATTTATTAATTTTACCCTAGTGAAAAATAAGCATTTAATATTTTTCATAATATGATGCTATAAATAATTATAAATAGCATAAACATAAATTGCTAAAGCAATATGTGAAAAAAGAAACAATAAAAATATTGCCAGGTTGGTAAAATATTCAATTTTGTCCCAAAATCATATTTAATGCTTAATATGATTTTATTTTTTATTTTTTATTTTCCTACATCCCAACCATTAATAGAATTTAAAAAAAAAAAAAATTTGCCTATGCAGGTTCCCATACATGATGGTAATCAAATAAATAAATAAAAGGAAATATTCTAAAAGAATCCTTAACTCAACGGGACAAAAGAGAATAAGACAAAAACAAATAAAACAAGATTTCATGATTAAAATCTTAATAAGTACTAGTTTCATGTTACGTGTATCTATAAGATTTCATGATAGAAATCTTAATAAAACAAAAATATCTATATTTTTTCTTTTCTTTTTTTCTTTTGATTGACGTTACTGGTCATCAATTGTTAATCAAATAAAAGAAGAAAAAAAAATTTTCTTTAATTTACAGACATGACGAAAGTCAAATTCGCAAACCAATTTTGCAAGACAAAAAAAAATGTTTAGATGCTTTTGAATTCTAACTGAACACGAGAACATAAAAGAAAAAAAAAACCAAGAAATGGGAAAACATATTTGACAACTTCAACATCAATTAAAGTTACTTTGATACTAATTATTAGATTATTTTATAAAATCAAAATATTTATCAGAAACTCAAAATGAGTAATTAATCAAAGACTCAATAAATATATTATAAAATAATAATTTTATTAAATAAAAAAACATATCAATTCGTATCACGTAGAAAAACATACCTAATATGGAACCGAAATTATTGACTGTCATTAATCTCCCAAATCTACAAAGGATAAGATCAAATAAAAACTAGGGTTGAAGATTGATAGGGCTACAGAAATGGGCCAGGCATTTCATTCGCCAGCCCAAAGGAGCGGTGAGGACCATACCGCTTGGGTGTCCTTACATAGCGGCCCGAGCAGAGGCCCGGAAACCATTAGGCCCCAAAACATGGATTTGGGAAAAATAGGAAGGCCCATACTCGGCCGGTCAAACCATATCTTTACAAATAACGAAGATAAAATATTCCACAAGGCGATCTGTCGTCGATCAAGTCCTATTATAAAGGGAAGAGGAAAAGCAGAAGGTAAGCTGGTCGGATACCCCCGATAGGAAGGAGGATTACTCGAATAAACTCCTTTGACTAATCCGTTGCTAAATCTAAAAATTTGTTACATGAAATCTATCCTCGAGAGAACCCACAATCATCGTCGAGTGGATGAATGTCATTAAGCCTGAGCCGTTCCAACACTAAAAGATGCAGCTAATTACAGCAATCAGGCATCCTCTCTTCTCTCGGACATAATCGACTTGGGCATCGGACGACGCCCTCGTAGGCCCCTCTTCATTACGGTTCTTATTGCGGAAAGTGCGCATCGAGCTGTTGATCGACATTGCAGCAATCACCCCGACCCGACGATCCCTCAACGGTCTTGGTCCAACTGGCGACCCTGACACGGTCCGGCCCGAGTTCAGGTTGAAAAGGCATCATCGGTTAGCGCGATGCGTAGAACGAACCAGTTCCTTTATAAACATAGCGATTCCTCGATTCTTGATGGTATCAACAAGGAACACAAGCGAGTAACACTAATCCCGCAGGGACCACGGAATCCACGAGGTGATATGAAGCGGCGGGCCCAGGACGGTGGAAGCGTCTGGCCGATCTAAGCGAAGTGGAAGCGCTTCGCCTCGTCAACCCGGTTTGGTCGGGTGGAGGCGGCTTACGAGCGGATACAGCATCGGCGGAACCGGCAAACCCAGGAAGGCCATAACCTCCTCCCCCGAGAAGAACCACTTGGGCGCGACATTCCCCGAGGCATCGAAGCGACGGGGGTCTGTAGTCGAGCCCGGGCGTGGTGCCGATTTAGCCCTGGTGTGGAAGCGGCTATGCCCGGGAGGCGGCTCGTGAGCGAGCGGCCCCAAATCACCCTCGACTAGAAACAAGGGAACGGTCGTGGGACGAGAGGTTCAAACCTTGACAGGCTCATCAGCGTGAAGGAAGTGGTAAAGGGGCGAGCCGGATCTTATGGACGCAGCAGTGCGTGACGGAATCCGCTTCCCACGGTAGGGTACTACACTTTCAGCCTGACCAAAGTTAGTGCCTCGGTGAAACATTCGATGGAGTCAAAGATCCGGGTCGATCACATATGCCCCACAAAATCATATGGAGCTGCGTAGGTATCGGGACCTGTGCGATCTGAGACTTCGCCACTACGCTCGAAGGGCCCGACTTTGGCACAGTTGTCCAAATTCCCCTTCACCATCGTCATTGGAGATATTTGCTGGTGTCCTCCCACTTCATCAGACTGGGGCGTGCAATGACCGAGCTACCATGCGACCATCAGCGGATCGCAGGAAAGTTTGAAATCATATGTCTGAGGAGATTCAGCCGGAGTCCACACGAAGATAAATATTGGAAATGAAATTCGACATCACGACTTTCCTTCAGCCCCGGGGTTGGGCGTACAATTAAAGGACTGATGTTCTTTGTCTCGAGAAGAACCCTCGAGCTAGCATGGCCAGGGTCCTCTCAGCGAAAAAGTACATAAACGGCGGCGGGAGGCCCTCATATCAAGAAGGGAGAGCTCCTCGCCCATGAGGAGCAGCCAGACGGCAGCGAGGCGGGCGGCAGCGAGCGACCAAAGAAATCGAGATACGGGGCCGGGAGCAATCCCGCAAAGGTGGGGAATCTCGAAGGCGGTAGTGCAGGCCGCCATGGCGAAGGGCGGCGACATTACGACCGCAACTACCCCACTGCGACACCGATATCCTGAGTCTACGTGAGTGCAAGCGAGCAATTCCACGAAAAGTAAGACCTGGATGAAATGTCGAGATCACGCATTCTGAGGATAACCACCGTATGCGGGATTGCGGGGGATTTATGGACGCCGTGCGGACAAGCTGCCTTCTAACCAGAAATAGAATATTTGATCTGGCGGGTATCTTCGGTGTTTCATATCTCCAGGGAACCAAGCTCGAGAATCCTTTAGTCAGGCCTGAGAACCATAATCGGCCCGAACCGCGGTAGCCATCTCGACGAACCTTTGTTCGGCCTGCATTACAGGAAATCAACCAACGATCTCGGGAGAGTTCTTTGGAGGAGGAGAATCTAGTTCGGCTCGGGAGAGCCCTACGGAGCATAAGATCGACGGAGGCATGGTGGAAATATAAGCGATTATCAAAATTCTTGCTTGGTCGACATATCATCCACGGTTCTCATTTCGGATCTGGAAAGTTGACACCCCATGGCGACAGCTGGTGGTAAGCAATTGTGGCGACACCACGGTTCATAGGGTTTTAATCGATAATGGGTTGGTGATCATCTTAGCGTCGGCGCCCGACGAGATGGGTATTGGAAGAAAAGCTAGATCGGAGTCGACGCACATCTGCGGGGATTTTCGGAGAGAAGGTACTACGGATTGGGCTCGATTCGGCCCGGTCTTGACCTTAGGAGAACCCCACATGACTGGCGACAACAACAAGGACTTTGCCCCATAGTGGATGCTGCCTCGTCGGCCTATATTATCTTGCTAAGCGGACCACCCTCAACCATTAAAAGCCGTCCCACATCGGCATATCACATGATAATCAAATTCGACGATGAATGAAATTCGGGACCCGGTCAGGAAATCGGGTGGCGAGAGTGTTATAGCCTCCATGAAACAAGAAGCGGTCATTCATTGAGCGGCAGACTTGATATCTTGAGCAAGGTGCTCACGGGCCAGGAGCCCTCAGGAACTAGAACTTTTGTGCCCTTTGGATGGCCGACCCAGGAACATCTAGCCTACGGTGGCTCCTGAACTACCAAGGATCTCGAGGCCTCTCACTCGGTTTTGAGACGGAATAGAGAGCGTTTTAGCGTGGGCCTTGACGAGACACCCCGCACTAATCACCCATAAACTCGAACACCAACCCGTCCTTCAAACCTGCTAAACAAAACGCAGGAGTTTCGCATCGAAAGGCAAAGGCCATCAATGAGGATGGTACGTTAAGCTCCAAGCAGAGCGATAAGAGAGGTGGAATACCCCGAGTGGCTAGCTAACGTTGTACTCGTCAAGAAAGCTAATGGCAAATGGCGACTCTGCATCGACTTCACTGACATAAACAAAGTACGCCCGGGCTGACGCCTTCCGCCTCTGCATCTACCTCATCGTGGACGCACTAAGAAAGCCATTAACTACTCGCTTTATGGATGCATTTTCCGCCATAATCAGATTTCCACGACCCCGACCAAGAGAAGACTTCATTCGTCACAAAGACAAGGAACCCATCATATCGGTAATGCCGTTGACTCAAGTATCGCAGGAGCGACCTACCGTGAGACTAGTGAACCGATGTTCCAAAGGCGTATAGGTACAACAATGGAGGCAGCACATAGACGACATGCTGGTAAAATCGCTAAACTGATTCCATATCACCCATCTCCAGGCATTCCAGATCCCGAGGAATTATAAATGCCGAACCCTAAAATGTGCTCGCGTGTCAGCCGGAAAATTTCTGGGTTTCATAGTTAACCATAGGGGGATTGAAGCGAATCCGCATAAAATAAAAGCATTGCCTCTATTATGCCGTCGCCTTCAGAATAAGGAGGTCCAACTGTTATTATGAAGGATCGCCCTGCCGTCAGATCCGCAGCGAGTGATAAATGCCACCCTTCTTCCAAGTTCAAGAAAGCATTTCAAAGGACGAAATGGAAGAAGCATTCATGGCATTAAAAACATACCTGAAGCTCTCCTCCCATTCTAGTGTCTCGTTGAAGGAGAACTCCTCACTTTGTACTTAGTCGTATCGTACTTCTCAACTGGCAAGACTCGTCGAGACAAAGAGCGTAGTCCGAAGACCTAGCCATTACTACTGCAGCCTGAGCACCGAGGAGCTGAGGAGAGGGCACCCAAGAATGGAAAAGTTGGATACTAGCACCGGTGACTCCGCAGCTGAAGCTTCGCCCTATTTCCAGCTCACACCGTAGAAGTCCAAACTGGGCACCCAATGAAGTGTATTGCACAACCGGCTTCCTGGTCGATGAAGTGGGCCATAGAGCCGGGCTAACACATCAGGTACAAGCCGAAACTGCTATAAAGGACAGTCCTAGCCGACTCGTTATGAATTCTGCCCGATAGAGCTTGCCGAGCCCCACATAGTCGCAGGACGACCTCCCTCCCATATGGAAACTCTCTCGTAGATGCATTCTCAAACGCATTGTGGGGAGCTTGAGCTGGGGGCTTAATCCCTCACCTCCTCACCGTAAGGGGAGCAGATATTGAATACGCACTCAGGTTTGGGTTCCATGCTTCCAACAACGAAGCCGAGTATGAGGCCATCATAGCGGGCCTCAACCTCGCCCACTCATTAGAGGTCACCGCCTAGAGGTCCACGTTGACTTAACCGGTGGTCGCATCGAAGATACATACGAGGCCAAAGTGGTGATCACGGTTCGTATATCTCCAAAAAGGTCCGTGATTTGCTAAAAGTTTGTATTGGTCTCTGGCCGGCACGCCCCTGCATCAGAATACCCGAGCCGACGCCACAAAACTAGCCACGGCCTTGCAAGAAGACCTCAAGCAGTCAACGCCGTCGAATACCCAGCGTAACCCTCTCCTCGTCGACCCTTACAAAGATGATGGTCGCCCCGCAGGGATCCGCTGCGGTCGAACCGATGGACCCTATTCGGGATTATATTAATGACGAACCTCACTGCATCTAATCCAAAGAAGCGCTAAGATAAGAGGTAAGGTCTTCCAAAGTTCAATCACAGGTAGCCTTACAAGCGAGGATTCTTCACACCTTCCCGAAATGCATAGCGAGAAAGACACCGAGTATGTACTAAGGGAAGTGCACGAAGGCATATGCGAAATCATATCAAGCCTAACGCTACAGCGTGAAAGCTTTGCAAGGTGGATACTATCGCCTATGATACTTAAAGATGCAACCGACGAATAAAAGATGCGTATCCGCCAGAACACGCCTAAAATATCACGCCTGGCCGTGAGCCCCTAACATCAATCACTGCACTGCCCTTCCAGCAGCGGTGGGTTGGGGACATATTAAGTTTTGCCCATCGGGCAAGGGCCACAAATTTATAATCGTCGCAAAGGATTATTTACCGTACGGCTTCGAGCCTCCTTAGCCACAATTACAGAACAGAAGATACGCAACTTTGTGTGGCGAACCATCATATGCAGGTTCGGAATCCCAAGAGCCCTAGTATCAGATAATGGAAAACAGTTCGACAACACCAAATTCAGGGATTTTTGTGCCGAGCTCGGAATTAAAAATTATTACTCGTCACCAGCACACCCACAATCAAACGGACAGGCTGAAGTCACCATCAGAACCCTTAAAGCTGCCTTAAAGACCAAGCTAGAAGATCTTAAAGGAAGTTGGGTAGAATACCTCCCCGAGGTACTATGGGCCTACAGGACGACACGTGTCAACAACTCCTGAGACCCCATTTGCCCAAATTTTCGCACGTATGCAAACTCTATGGAGGCTGGAACAAAACCCAGAGCTCCAGTTAGCATCAGAGGAACAAAACGACGAGGCCCTGCGTCTGAACTTGGAACTCCTTGGATGAAAACGGAGCAAGGCTCAACAACAAGACGTAAGAGTATCAAAGGAAGACAGCCAGGTACTACAACCAGAGGGTCAAGCCCAGAAGTTACATGCCGGGGGATTTGGTCTTAAAAAAGCTCCTGCCAGCAAGGAAGAATCCAACGCATGGGAAACTAGGCCCCAACTGGGAAGGTCCGTATACAACCCGAGTCAGTCAGATCAGTACCAGAGCTCCAAACATGAGGAAAAATCTTACAACATACACGGAACGGAGCACCAAGCGCTTCCGCAGGCACCGGTTTGTAATAAAACCTTATCAATTCTTATGTGACGAGTCAGGCACACGCGGGTAATTTAGTATCTCAAACAGTCCGAGAAACATACATAATGAGAAAATTCATAAAAATAAAAGTCTCTCTTTATTCCAAATGAATCATATTCGGTTACAATCAGTGGTGTCCTTGATTACATCTCGAAAACACTCGCATAAAGCAAGTGCAAAAAAAAAAAAAAAAGAAAGAAGAGACAAAGGAGAAAGACAGAATAAAGAAAAAGAGGGTGATGTGAAAAAAGAAAAGAGGGAAAAGATGGAGACAAAGGAAAAGACAGAAAAGAAAGAGGGAAGAAGAGGTAGAAAGGAGGAGGAAGAAGATAAAAACAGAGTGCGGCAAAGGATGCACCGCCCCTCTCGAACGCATTCCTAGCAAAAAGCTAGACAAACACCACCCCACAAAGGAGACTAGGAAAACACAACTCCCACACATGAAGACCCGTAGTTGATCCAAAGGCTGCCGAGGAACTCCAACGAAGGCAGCCGAACTGCCGAGCATCCATCCCAAAGTAACTTTATCCACCCACCGTGAAAAGCGTAATTCCAAAAACGTAAGATACAGAGGTGTAACAGAGCCACCATTTATAAGGAGGTCAAAGCGCTCGAAAATTCACACAAGCGTTCCAGATTCTCCATAAATCAGCATTAATGACGGTTCGCCCCCTTTTCGAGGACATGCGAGGCGTTTCAGGTCACCAAAGCTCTTCACATACCAAAATCACGCGAGGCGCTCAGCCTTTCCACAAAGTCCTTCGCACACCGAAAGTCACGCGATAACGGTCGGCCCACTTTGACGAGCCTCCTCTACCGCACAGCCACGCCAAGTGTCGACCAGCTCATACATCGCACTACACGCCACCGTCAACGCCTACTCTGCGCCACGCCAGGAGCCCGCTACTTCACTCGACGAGCTCTCTACTGCAGACAAAGCCACGCCGCTCAAGAGTCGACCGGGCCAGCTACATCGCTATCCGGCTTGAACGCCACTAGCCACGCTGGGAGCCTGGGGCTGTCACTTTGACGAGCTCCTCTACCGCACAGCCACGCCGCTTCAAGAGTCGCACTACCAGCTACATCACTCCATTAACGCCCACTAAGGCCATGTACCCAGAGCCCAAATTTTTCTGCTCACTTTGGATCAGCCTTCATCGACAGCCACGCTCAAGAGTCGCACTGTACCATGCCACATCGCCACTCGGCCACACGCCACCAGCCACACGCCACCCCGCTTGAACGCCTTCACCAAGGCCACGCCGTGAGCCCGGGGCCAAGACACGACGAGCCCCCGTCGCACTCCGCATGCACGGGGCTCATTCTTAATATCTATAAATGACGAGGCTCATCCTTCCACCTGCCGACGAAAGCAACTACTATTCACTTCGACGAAAGCCCTTCGCTACACCTGCATCGACGGGCTCCTTCTGCATACCACTGACATTCCTTCGTCGCACCTGCATTTACGGCTCATTCTTACAATTCATAATGACAAGGCTCGTCCCTCAACTCATAATGACGAGCCACTACTATTCACATTGACGAGCCCTTCGCTGCACTCCAGACAGACGGGCTCCTTCCTACAAAGCATACTCACAAGGCTCGTCCCCCAACTCAGAATGACGAGCTCCAACTATTCACGCGACAGCCCTTCGGGCCGCACCCGTATGCACGCCCCTTCTTACAGTTATTACTCACAAGGCTCGTCCTCTCAACTCATAACGACGAGCCTCTACCATTCACGTTGACGAGCCCTTCTCGCTCTCCGTAATCGACGGTTCCATCGCGGCAATTCATATCGACAGGCTCATATCCTCAACTCGTAACGACGAGCTCCAACCACACGCTGACGCAGCCCTTCGCCGCACACCGCATTGCACGCAGCCTCTATCGTACAATTCATGTTGACGAGGCTCCGCCCTCAACTCAGATGGACGAGCCCTTCACTGGACTCCAAACAGTCGGGCTCCTTCCTACTATTTACATCGACGCTTCTTCTCAAAGAAATTTACTCTCAACCACACTCGACGAGCCTCCATCAACACTCTAAAGATGAGATTCACTGGCTCCAAGCATTGACGACCCCAACCACAAAACCAGCTAACACCTGTCAGACGACGAAGGCCATTGTGCCTGATCCGACGTAGCCCAATTCCACTCCAACCATATAAGGGGGGAACCAAGCCAGTTCAAACAGGATAGTATGCAAAATTTCAATGACACAATAAATTGCTGAGACCTTTCAAATCACACATGGGGCTCAGAAAAGATCAAAGATATCAGTCGAACACAAGCCAAAAATGGGCATTTATTGAAAAGAAGGCTACATTGCATCAGACTAAGATCAACGGATGGAGTAACCGGCATCAAAGCGGCAATGAAACCAGAATCGGATACCGGCATAGCAGGTGTATCCGGGAAATGCCCCGGAACAAGTCGCATCAAGACCCTCCGCCTCACTGGGAGGTCGGCTGAAATCTAGATCCGAGCACGCCCGAACGGCCTCCGCCGAAAAAGCGAGCCATCCGTAGTCTACACTGAGCACCAGCTTGATCTCGCAATTGTTTGATAACCTCGTCCCTCTGAGCAACCATGCTGACTTGCTGATGAAGATCTGCACGCAAACCACTACATTCATCGCTTCAGCCGTCTTGATAAATTTACAAATAAGACTACCTAATGCGCTCCAACAACACTTCTCGCTTCTCTCAAGCCTCGATGAGCAATCTCGAAGTTGTTTTTCTTTACGCTCAAATCACCGGGTAACCCCACGCAGCCTCCACCGAAGATCCCGTCGCACGCCCGAGGTGATGAGCTCTCCGACCATTTGAAGCTCATTCGACATATCTCAACCCTCCCGAAGTCCCGATCAACTCACCCCGCACACTGAGCTCACCCCTAACCTCCCGAAACTCCACCCGGCAAACTCGGCCTCCGGTCTCGCTCTATTTTTCGCCCGAGCACGAGCCGATGAAGTGTGCTTAAGATCGACTCGGCCGCCCATGTCTTCGTCATGCCGCGCCGTCCTCGCGTAGCTCGCCCGGCCAAGTAAGAGTAGCTACCGCTTTATAACCGGCGATCTTTCACATGTTCATTCGCTTGGCCTTGTTTCGCCGTGCCTTCAATGGGTGGCGTACCGTGATCTTTATTACGTACATAGTGTTCAAGACGTAACAAGCATGGAAATAAACATTACCACGTACTTACCGGGCTAATCCCCAAGACAACGCCAAAGCTTCATCAACCGGCAACTCTTTCGAACTCCCAACGTCAGACTCCAGGAGAATAGACGAGATGGCACCTGCCGCAAGCTCGGCACTAGAGAGCAGAGAAGCCCTGGTTGCACCAACTTTTTGCTTCGATTTCTTTTTCGCTCATTGCCCCCGAGGAGGTGACTCTGGCAGTTGTCGGCAAGGACTCACGAAGATAGCAGAGCCACACAAGCATGACGCAATAAGACTGGAAAGACCTCTTGGCCTTGACGACAGCTTAGGAGAAGACTCGTAAGGTCAAAACCAGGTGACGACGCCTGCTCCGGCCCCCGGGCGTGCAGAGGAGGACGTGACCTCAGATTCTAAGCTCGCCAGTGGGCGGCGATGCCCCCTCCAGCTCCCGCCAATCAGAGAAGAAGGAGACACCCCCAATTTCTGAACCTTGGTCAATCGCCAGTCCTTTCGTAGGAGTCCAGCCTTTTCTCTCTTCACACCCGGGCTCCTTGACGCTCCCAAACAGAATTAAATCTTCATGAGTGGTTAAAGGCCCAAAGGAAAACTCCAAGGGTAGAAAGAGGCGGGGGCCTCAAAATAGTAGAACGTGCAGGCAACAAATTAGAGGAACTAGGAATGTTTGACTTTATCAGCCCTGCATAGGAACGAGCAGAGCATTCCTCCAACGCTAGAGCCACAACAAAGATCTTCGCTGAAGGCACGAGCATCTCGGGAAGCATAAGGAAAGCTTAAGGTCGAGTATTCCGATCGCCTTTAGATAAATCAAACCAAAAGTAATGCAAACACTCACGTATAGTTATCGTGGGCGCTCCACGTCCCGGGCACACCTGAAGGTATCACCTCGCGCAGAGTCATACTCCTGGGCCATTGAACCGCTAACGAAGAAATATCGCCCTTTCCATGACCGGCAGTGAGGAAGGGGAAGGTCCAAGATCACTTCGCAGGAGACCTGCAATCGCCCGTGAAATAAATAAAACCTCAGAGCCATCTGATCAAAAAAGATGAAGGAACAGAGCCACATTGGGGACACCAAACCTCTATCCTTTTAAAAAGATCAATAAACTCACTAAATTTCAACCACTGGGAGCCAACCGAAGCGCAGATGCTGAAGTGTCAAGAACCTCTCTTTTATGAAGGGATGCAAAGGAAAGCTAAGACCGTTATTAAAAGCAATCTCAAAAAGCGCACTACACCGTGCACGAGGCGGTGTAAAAGGTCAAAACATCCGGGACCATATTCTGACACCAGGAGAGGCCGTAACGCCAAAGAAAAGTAGATTCATATGAAGGACCAACCCTACTAGGGCCCACCTTCGCGGCATGTCGGACAGCGGTCCTGAGGAAGTCCGACCCCTTAGGATATTTGATCAGGTTTATCTTTCTTTACCTTCAATTCTGCGGGAAGGGAGGCGCCAGAGTGTGCCGAGGCCAAACGACTGTCAAACAAGCGGGAACGCCCCCAGCCTGCCCGGGACCGGCGTCAACAGAAGAGTCATCGCTGATACGCAAAGAGGAAGAACGTTTTGGACCCATGACGAAAAAACAAGAGATAAACGGCTCCGGGACGATCAACCCTAGAGCCTCGTCATATCAATCAAAGAAACACGACAGGATTCGACGCCAAGGGGCTCCAGAATGAGGAAAATGCCAGAAAAGGACCCAACACTAAACAGACAAGAGAAAACCTGTAATCTAAACATGAACGCCAAAAATATAGCAAAGTGGGGAATTATGAGGCCAAAGGAAGTCGAACTGGAAGGTCGACAAGAAACAAGGAAAAACAAGGAGTATGAAACAAGCTAAACTCGAAGAGCATCATTAACGCACCACGTATGACGGCGTCGTGTTAATTAATCCACATCCGCGTACACGGAAATAACAACCGTCGCAGATTAATCACAGCTCTGCCCACGCAACGACACAAGGTTGGGGCAACCGATAGATACGTAGCCCAGCTGTGCATTCATTTGTTAGCCCAAAGGAGCGTGAGGACCACACACTCATCGTGTCCTTACATAGCGTACCAAATGTAGGCCCTGGGCCACAGCTCTAAACATGGATTTGGAAAATGTGAGGCCCATACTGCCGCCAAACCATATCTTTACAAATAACAGAAGATAGAATATTCCCTAAAAACGTCCTGGTCGTCCAATCAAGTCCTATTATAAAGGGAAGGAAAGCAATGGTTGTCGCTAGTCGGATACCCTAATAAGGAAGGAGTGATTACTCTAAATAAACTCCTCACTAATCCATTGTTAAATCTAAGGTCGACTACATGAGGAAATCTATCCTCCTGGCGAAGAACCCCTAATCATCAGCCCAAATCGATGAATGTCCATTATAAATACAAGGTCGTCTAACACTAAAAGGTACGCTAATTCTAAGCAATCGAGGCATCCTCTCTCTCGTACGTATCCGACTCTAGGCACGGAGCCGGCCCCGCGACGCCCGCCGCCCCTCTCATTCCGGTTCTTATCGCAGAAAGTGCCGCATCCGCAGCCCGTTGATCGACATCAAAGATCCCACCCCAGCCCAAACGATCCCTCAGCCTCGTCCAACCTAACGACCAACACGCTCCAAACTCGCCCGGCTGAAAAGCATCATCAAAGATAATTCTTTCTTTCTCCCTAAAGTGTTTTCTACCAAACCCTTGTATAATTTTAAGGCTTTATTTACTTACATATATATATAGAGCACAATAGAACAATTGAGTTTTACCAAAGCAAGAAAGAAGATAGAACCATGGGCCCATAACTAGTTAATATTAAACCATTTCATAAATGACTCATAATTAACATGTATAATTATATAATTAAAATTGTAATATGATTATGCTTAGTCCATAATTAATAAATTAATCTAACAACATCATCCTCTAAAGTTTATAGAGAATTTAAATCAACAAAATTATTTTTCTTTTCAAAAAAATTAAGAGAAAATAATTTTTTTTATCATATTTTTCTTACCTTAGTAATTTTACGTAACCAAATACAACCCTAGTATTTTTACCCTAAACTTATTTTATGGGTCCGCCAACTCCATTAAACTTGTTATTTCAATTAAGACAAATAAAAAAGTTAATAAATTATTTTCAGTTATAACATTAAGAATTTTTATTTGTTTTAACTCTTTTGAAATTGTTTAAGTTTATAAAATAATTTTAATTATACTTGATGTTTTAATTATTTTTTCTTATAAGATAATAATTATTAGAAAAAAATGTTTTTTATAATACTTTTTCTTTATGCTTTCTTGTAACCAAATATTTAAGCAGTTGAAAAGTATAACGAAGAGAAGTGTCTTTAATTTTTCAAACTATTTTTGCAAAAAAATTAGAACTTGTTTCATCATGCTTCTTAAAAGTGTTTACAACTATAAAAATAAATAAATTTGTAACTTATTTTCGTTGACATTCAATAGTTATAGTGGTGGTTCTAGGTCTACAACTACTCCTCCAACATCAACCACATTCTCCTCATTCTCTTTCAATAATTCTGGTGATGCTGGGTCTATAGTAGCTCCTTCAACCTGTGTTGCGTGGTGGTGATGGGTCCACAGCAGCTCATCCAACTAGTAACACATTCTCTTCATTGATAATTGCTTAAAAATTGCATTTTTAAGGAATTAATTTTAATATCTTCATGCTTTTTTGAATGGTAATTTTGTCTAATTAACCAATTATACGAATTATTGGTCCCCAAAAGTAAAGTTCCTAATTTTTCCATGAAGTTTGTACATTTTGAAGCATTTTAGGTATCATTGTAGCACTTTGGAAAAGGAGTAGAGATTCGGAGCATCTGAGGACGTTCCACTCATGTTTCAAGGCTATAGAGGTGAAGAGGGACGAATTGGGGACTTGTTTGAAGGCTTGAAAGATGGAAAAATACAAAGAAATGCAGCCGAATACATGTTGGCGCGAATTTTGCGCTCTCACTATGGATGAGAGCTAATTTTTTCTCTCACACCTAGTGAGAGTGAGATTTTCACTCTCACACTAGTTGAGAGCCAATATGTTTTTTTGGGCCCTAAGTCGATCTGATTTTATTCTTCTATTTTTAGACCCCAAAAGAGTTGTAAATAGTTGGGAAACTATGTAACTTACCTTTGATGACCCTAGGGTCAATCTAATATGTATGAGTAGAAAGGGATTAGATAAAAAACATATACTTTGCTTTTGGATTGATTTTTAGGTTGTAGAATCTTTGAATTCAATCTTTCAGTAAAAGTTCCGTTTTCTTTTATGCTTTGCACAAGTTTTCCACTGTCTGTGGCTGCTCTTACCCCTAGCATGAGTGAGTAAACTCCCTTCTTGGGGATAAATGTGAATCCAAAGCATGAATCCGAAGGATGATCAAGAGATACACACTTCATCCCAAAGGTATGTTAACTGACTTGTGAGGATCTCCTGAATAGGTTGGTTCTACAAGCCTATAAGGCGACATCCCTAGTTGTTGGGTGGACCTAGGGGTATTCCTATTAGTGTCTCTTAACCTTTTAGAATGCATGAACTTTGTATACTTAAGTGACTCATCGGATAGTTTGTTTACGAATTTCATCTGGTGTAGTCGAATTGATATCTCTTTCCTACTGATCGGATGGACAATTAGGAACTTAGGATTGGAGTAAGCAATTAAGTCACTTATCGAACTCAAGAGAGTTAGGATTATACCTATCTCTTCAAGACCACCCAGGCGGGGTTGAGGTAACTAACTATTTGTTGAATCCCCTATTCGAACGATCGAGACTCTCTTTATCTTTTTGGATCACCCAAGACCTAGTGTTCATGGTGAAGCACTAATCCCTAAGGCTTTCTTTTATTACTAAAATTCATCCTTTCAATCAACTCTTCTCTAAAAATCAAATTTTAATTTTTAATTAATTTTTCTTTAAAACTTTGATTGGCCTAGCCACCATAAGAAAGAATACATATCCCGTGGATGATCCTGAACACCATTACTACTATGGTAGCTTCAGTAACCACTAGTCAGGTAATTTAGAAATATAAATTTTGTGAATCTCTTGAACACCAAAGCCCCCATACAAAACTAGATTCCGGACGAATCACTCATTCACATTCAATACTTCTGGTGGTGCTAGGTCTACAACGGTTCCTCTAACCTTTGCTGCATTTTCCTCATTCACATTCATGGGTGTTTGGTTCATTGAAATGGGAATGGGAATGAAGAATCCATTTCCATCATTATTTCTTATGGAATGGAATCAATAATTTGATTTCATTATTAGTGTTTGGATTAGTTTATGAATCTTATATGGAAATGATCGTTTATTTCAATTTCATTGTTTTATAATAATACTAGGAATTGGAATGAAAAAGAAATAATTTGACAATAATGCCCTATTATGTGATTTTGTATAATTGATGAGTATCTTATATACCCATTTTACCTCCTTATTTTCATCAGTTTTTGAGTTATATATAGTTCGAATAAGTCCTTAATATCCAATTTTGTATTTAGGTCAATCAATGGTGCAAAGGGTGCAAATTTGAGAAGAATTGAAGATCATTCAGAGAATTCAGCAGCACAAGCACAATCCAGACTTGGAGAGCTTTCCAAAGAGCATTAGCTCATAAAATTTAGAATCTGTTTAGGCTAGTTTTAAGAGGAAGAAAGGAGAGGGATTTTGTTGCAGCTTAGGAGGTTTCACGCCATAGCGTGAAGTCCTCCACACTATATTGTGGGGGATCATCACGCTGTAGTGTGATGACCTCCATGGTGTAGCGTGAGGATCATCACAGTGTAGCGTGATGATCCTCACGCTACACCGTGAGGCACGCTACAACGTATCCCATTTTTGTCTTCTTTTTTTTCTTTTTAAATCATATTGTAGCACAGATTTGCCACGTTAGAGCATAAAGCGAAGCCAATGCCTTTCTGAAGCCCAATCCTTCTCAGATTTCAAGTATAAAGGAAGAGGATTAGGAAAAGGGCATTCGGCCGTAGATTGAAGCATAATGAGCAATGAAATTCGTCCACCGCTCTGTTTTATTCTTCTCATTTTCTCCATGTTTTTTCTCATCTTCTTCCATTGTAACTTCGACCATGTTGTTCTAGACTTTCTATCTAGGGTTTTGGGAGTAGTTTAACATCAACTACGGATTCGTTTGAAGTCAGAAATTCTGATGTTCGTTCCTTTTCTTAACAAGTGTTTTATATGGTTTTAACTACTTGCTTTTGATTGATCACTTTTAGCATGTTGAATGACCTAATATGAGTCTGAGAAAAGAATTTTAGGTTAGATCATGTATAAAACACCATGCTCTCACACAAGATAGAGATATTTGTCGATTGCATGTGATGTTATTGATTTCTTATGCTTAATGCAAACCGAGTTATGATGGTTTGAAGTAGGAATGCAGTAAAACCTTTTCTCAAGCTAGCTATTTATTGCTTGAGAAAGAATAGTTTGAACATTTTGAAATCCATCTTTAATAATTGAACCAAACATTGTAGACCTTGCTCACATAGTTGCTTTCATAGGAATTTTTCTAAGTAAACCCAAAACCCTAGGTTCATTTATTTTCATATAGTTCTTTATTGCTTGAATTGACTTTCGAATAGTTTTTCTTATGCTATTGTGAAGTAAAATTTCATCTCGTCGTTTACATAGTCCGGATAAAGTTTAGGGTATCATAATTACATTAATTGGTAACCAACTCTCTGTGGGATGATCTTTCATGCTGCCATTGTGTTGCTTGACGGCCAGTATTATCAGCTACCAGATTATACTCTAGTCATTTTCAGGATGTTTAGGGTAAATCTGCAAATTGTCAAATTGGGACACAAAAGTCCTAAGATAAAAAGATGTGAGGCTATTATAGAAATAACATAACTTGTGGAGCAAATAGAAAGGATTTGAAGGACGAGTTGATAAATGAAACTTAAGTCAAAGATGCATTTTTGTGGCCAAAAATGGCCTTAACTCCAAAATGAGGATAAGACCAAATTGGTCTCTCATTTTGAGCATTTTGGAGGTTCATACGTGAAGGGAGAAGAAGAAGAGGAAGAAAAGAAGAAGAAAAGGAAGCCAAGAAAGGTTTGGATACTTGTTTGGATTTGCTATGGTTTTGTTTGAATTTGCTTTGGGTTTTCTTTGGATTTCAGTTGTTCCATTTCTATGGTTTAGTTAGGAATCCATCCTAACCCTAGATTTGTTGAAAGTTGGGTCCGTAATACCCTATTTTGTACAAGATGAGTAAGGAATCCTCCCTTGGGTATGGATTCTTGGTTTAAGATGTATGGATACCAGTTTGGATGTTAGGAAGTTAACCTAACATACAAGTATTTGAATTAGGGTTTGGAAAAACACTAATTGATCTCTATGATTGGTATTGGTTGAGTTAGAACATACTTAGGAGGTGTTTTTCTGCAAAGTATATGAGTTTTCTTTGGTTTTTGGTTGGATTTCTAAAAAAAATGGTGAAATCATGCAAATCTGGGCAAGCTGTAGGGGTCCTACGCCGCGGCGTAGGGACCCCTCGCTGCAGCGAAGGTCCACGCCACGGAATGGCATCTCCACGCCGCGGCATAACTGAGAAGATAATTTTTCCATCCTCGGGTTCGCCATGGCATAGCCACTGTTCACAACATGGGAAATTGTTGTGTTTTGGTTTTGTTTTGTTATTCCGTTGCTCAGGACTTGTCTATTGGACTAATGAGGACCCTATAAGTGTATGAAAGGGCCCGTATGTTTTGTCGAGGGTAAAGTAAAGAAAAATTAAGGCGTACCACCATTGCTCGACGAAGTTGAAGGTGGCAAACTAAATGCCCTATGATAAGATAGTAAGTCCTTGGTACATATAATTGTAGAACATGCAGGCCCAGATGTTGGGCGATGACATACATTCACGTAAAAGCGACACGTCTGATTAAGTGCTTGACACTCATGCTAGTGCTACGACACTTTTGTTACGTGGGCAGGCATGTCTCTGATCAGTGCTTCGGCACTCCTAACTAGTGCTCGGCGCCACATTGCGATGGGCAAGCGCGTTTACGTCCGGTCGCCGGCCTCCCCTGCTGATAACAACGCCTCGATCTTGTCACCGTACAGCAGACTTGTTGTGCTATGTCCTACTCATTTCTTGTCTTGGTCTAGGTAAGTCAACTGGTTATATGATAAGAGTCTGAATAACGAATAAGAGTAAGTAAAGTACATCTTTACGTGCGAGATGTACCTGGGTTTCTGTCTGATATAGGATTACGTAGTACTGAAATTTTCCTATGAGCAATGTATGCTCTCTAACTCCTATGGGAGATTTGAACAAGTATAAGTCTGCTATAAGTATAAGTAGGTGTATAAGTTTGTTATGTGAATTCATGATAAATTATGATATCTGCTACTGAAAATCTGTTACTGCTATATGATTACTATAAAAGAGTATTGATGCATGTGTATGTATAAGTCATATGTTTCCCACTAAGCGTAAAAAAACAGCACGGGTTTTAATCCGTGTGGAGTGCAGGAAGGAGGGCGTCCGTGATCTTGACCTCTTGTTGAGCGGCACACTGGTAAGAGGTTCTCATCACTGGTGGTTCTACTCCCGATTATGTAAATGTAAATGTACAGTTTTTGTATATGTATATGTAAATGGGACTTAGGACTGTATGTGTTGGTACTATAAACACCACTACGATGGTAGCTTTATTTTGTATCCTTTTATATGATATTTTGATTCAGTTATAAGACTTGGGCCCAACAACATACGAAGCGGGTAAAGTCGATTCGAGTCTCGCGCCTTCATCCGCTGGCGAAGGTGGGCGTGTGGCTGCTACTTCTTACAAGGTGTGTAGTTCTTGTATGTCCCATACACCTTTCATCACACACATATTTTTGGCAATAGAACTTATGAGATAAATTTCTGTTACAAGTTTAAAAGTCAACAAGTTTTTGGCATCGTTGCTGGGGAGTTAGCGTTATAACCAATATCGTTTCCAAATACCTTTACTTTACCTCGGATATTTTTCTGGTTTTCTTTGTTTACTTCAATTTTTAACATCTCGTTCCTCTCAACTTTTGTGCTTATAGGTACTCAGTAGTGTTTATGCGAAAATTTGGTTGTGGTAACCTTGTTCCTTACATTCCGAAGTAAGAGAGACCTGTAAGAAGAATCTGAAAAGAAAAGAGAGAAGAAGCAAATTCATTGCAACAACCCATGGAAAACCTCCAAGTTATAAAAGAAGAAGAGGAATATGTAAACTCTAGAAGTGGGGACAGTGGCTCTCCAAGCGTAACCCCGATGACACAATCACCTAAAGCTTTGAGAGAATAGGCCTGATTCGTGCCACGGTAGGGTGAGCGAAATCAACAATATTTGTTTCCTATGTTCCTCCTACTGCCCCGTAGTCGACTCTTCTTGAGTATAGTGGTGCAGATTAATTCAGGATGGTTTCATCCTGAATGATTTGCATCGGTGTTTTGAAAATGGTGAGGCTTTTGTTTGGATTGTGGTTTTGTTAACGATGGAAGTTGTTTGTTCAGCGACTAGCTGTAATGGTTTAAAAGCAAAAGTGTGAAATGGTAACCTTGAAGGCTTGGGTCACTAAGCTTGATAACATGGGGTAATACGGTGTCCCTCGGGTTATTTCCTCGCATTAGGGCAATTGACATATAGTCAAAGCCAAAGCAGGATCTTTGTTTAGCTATAAACACAACCACAAAGCCGCCTAATACAGGTCAACCCAGTACTAAGCTTCAAAGTCCCATTCAGTTTGAAACCACTAGCATTTAACCTCATTCCCATGGCTCATAAATGACATCTAAAGAATGTCGGTCTCATCTACCATTAAGATGCCTTGAACCCTAAAACTATGGCAAGTATTGACGAAAAGAAAGACATTAAATGACATTAAACCTAGTTTGGAAAGCGGGAACCATAAATACGGTACACAGTAACAATCAAAGCATGAGACAGCCTTGGCGACCCCAGAAAACCAAACTACTTGACCCTCCTCTTCAAGGCTATGAGAAGCAGCCAAGCATCCCATGAGTTGTCATCCTCCAAGGGGTGTGTTTGGCAGTAGAAAATGAAGAAAGAGGAGAGAGAAGAGAGCAAAATGAGACCTAAAATGAAAGCTGCGGGAAAACTTTATAAAAATGAAAAGTTGCTTAGGAGTTCTGAAAGTTTGAGGGCTTATATAGTAAACCCCAAGTGTGAAAATACAAAAATGCCTAAAATATGAAATTACATAAGGGACAAAATGGTAATATATCAAAACGTGGTCGTTTGGCATCAAGAATTCCACTTACAGTGAGATTTCCTTTATGCGAGGAAATTTCGCTAGCCTAAGCGAAATTCTGAGAGATAGCGAAATTGAGAAATTTCGCCCAGGAGCAGTGAATTTATTACCTAGCGAAATTCCGCTAGGATGCGAAATTTTACGCTATGATTGCGAAATTTCGCAATCCCGGTAATTTCGCAATCTAAGCGAAAATCTTACATTTTTGCTCTTTGCATCCTGCAGCCTTCTTTCTTCACATCCACTTCACATTTCTTCATCTTTGATGGTTGAAAACACTTTGTGAATCCACCGGCATTTGTAAATATCTTGACATCAAACTCAAACTAATTGGTGAAACGCGCCAAAAAGCTGTGAAATTGCAAAAACAAACTCGAAATGGGATTAGTGAAACTAGGAGTAGGCACGCACACATCAATTATTGTAATCTTAGGTTATTATGCAAAAAAGCACTCAAAACCTATTGTGAATAGGGCTCAAAATAGTAACTTTTGGGCACTAATCACCCCCGACCGACCGTTGCTAGTCATAGCAATGCTAAAAATAATAATGTGATGCATCTTTGTGCTTTTACAAAAGTGTATGTGGTTCAAAAAGCGTATGTACGGGTAAGCACCTTTAGCATGAATAATTTACACCACAATATGAGAAACCGGTCATGAAAGAACAAAACCATATAAGAACAAGTTTTTTGGGCAACATTGGTTCCCAGGAAGTCCTTTGAATTTCCACCAAATCTAATTGTTCCTAATATAACCCGGCAGGCGATAAAATGCAAAATTATTCCACCCTGACTAGCTCTCTTGCCATGGCCTTAAACCGTGACCAACCTAAATAGGGCTAGCGACGCTCTTATTTCTTCCTTGATTGCTATGTAGGGTGCAATGCTAAAAACTCGACTTCACCAAAGTCCGTGTAACGGGGGTCCACCGATGACTCCCAACCAATTAAGGTTTGGGCATGACGAAAAGGATCGGCTTGACCCTGAGCTGCGGGCTTCACCGGACTCGAATGACCGAGGGTGGCACCTACAACACGCTAAGCTCTACCTGTACACGGTGTAAGCGAACACAAAGTCGATGACTCTGACCAATCAATGTTTAGGGCATCGGGCTTTAAAGGCTTTAAGCCGTATAACCTCGGGCCAGGTGTTGGGTTTCTTGGAGCAAAGCGTCACGGCTTTATTTTCTTTTTCTTCTTTTCTTTTTCTTTTTACTTTTTCTTTTCCTTTTGGAAGACTTCATTGGTCTTCATAAATGAGTAACACAAACCTGTATGGGTCGTCAACAAATTTAGGCGTCTTTGCAAAGTGGAAGAGGTATGAACCATGACCTAATGGTACAGCACAGTTGTGCGATGTATTGAATTAGCTAAAGGGGAATGTTCAAGGTTGAATATGTTGAAACCTCAATTGACCAAACACTAAATCATGCATGGAAATGTTCTAACATTAAGGTAACATTCGGGCTTCAATTTTTCAACTAAGAGCAAGAGAATATACAAAATGGAACAAAATGAATTGCAAAGCGTAGTAAAATGTAAATAGTGCTATAAAGCTTTTGATATAACCAAAATGGCTAATACATAGCAGTATAAGCTAAACATAACAAGAAAGTGTCCTTGCCTACTATTGGCTAATACATGAATCCTATACAAAATGATGAGTTGATAAAGTGAAAGCGTGCAAAAACATGATAGAAGACCTCCCAACTCTAACTTTCTCGGCCCGAAGTATAGACATGTCATAGGGGTAGGAAAGTTAGGGGCAGGAGTGTGACCTGCAATCTCGCGGTGGTGGTGGATCGAGAGACTCTTTAGCTGCTTGTGGCGGCACGTCTGGGAGAGTGCTGCGGCTGGCGTGGGCTGTCTCGTGGGTAGGAACATGCGGGAGACCGAGGTGACTCATGATCTGCAAGAGCATGGTATGACAATGCTCTAAAGTGGTCTCGGCTCGAGTCAATCTCCGATCCATCGATGCATGTGTGTGGCCAATGAGCGAGCGACATCCATAATGCACGCTGGCTCCCTCAGTGACATGAACATGCTCAGGAGAATGCTCTTGTGAGTATGAAGGCGAGGAGTGTCGGCTAAAGTGGGAGTGTAGGAGGTGGAGGAAATGGGGGAGATATATGCGGCGGGCTCCTCTCCACCTCTACCTCGGAACAAGATCATCTCTCTCCTCGGGAGTCCTCTACCTCCTCACAGTCCTGTCTTTGGAGGAGAAGAATCGGCATCTATGTGGCTCGCTCCGTGAGTGGGACAGGACATCTGATCCTCCTCTTTCTATACGAGGGCTCCTAGAATCCTAAATGCTCGAGGACTGGCTCAATAGTCGCGGCGTCAACAAGGTAGACTCGGCTCGACCGGGCCCTTGCGGTGGACCTTATCTTGAAATGCGTGAGCGGTCATAGCTGACTGGAGGGGCGAACGAATCCCTCGAGATCGGTCTGAGCCTCAGTATGGCTCCTCTGTTTGGACGTAGTCTTTAGTAATGAATAGGGTGGTCGGACGGTTGATCAAGAAGAAGCATCCCCGGGTGGGGCGCCTCTGAGAGTGCTTGGTCCGGCCGTAGTGTCGCAGTGAGTGACGGACCATCTCACTCTCTGTGTCGGTGAGGCCGTCCGTTAACCTCGAATTGGCACGCTCACGGTGGCGAGGCCTAAGGCAAGCGAAATGTCCCATTGCTTCGGAGTACTCACGGTGCGATCATCAGCCAGCAAATTGGGGCTCCGGTGGACTCGGCTCCCAGGAAGTCATGGAGTGGTAGGCGAAGCAGCGGGGATAGTAAATTGTCGCGGCGTCATGAGCGGCGGAGGGATCTTGTGAGCAACCTCATGGAGTCTCTAAGGCGGTCGGTCGTGAGCGTCGTAATATGGCTCCCCATGAAAATCTGCAGGTGGAGCCACATTCCCCGGAATAGGGGTCCGACGAATAATAACCTCTGATCCTCGAGCGAGGTGATAAGCGGGGTGATAGGCTCTCCTCTGTTTGTTGGTGTGGAAGCGGCAATCGGGCCTGGAATGATGAAAGACTCCCCGGACTGATGTACGGGCCCAGCAGAGCGAGCCCTCTGGATCGTCTCCCGGGCGGGACGGGGCCGAGTCAGTCTGATGCGATACCTCTGAACCCCTGAGGCTCCTCGGATTTGGATTAAAGGCTGTGTAGTTGTCGCCAGGGCACATCCTCTGCTTTCTGAGTCTTGAACGACTCGGGGCCTCGGTGGACCCACACAGTGCGATGCCATATCACGTAGTCACGGAGGGGGAAGGTATTGGGGCTCACGGCTGATGGTAACAGTGGAGTGCTCTCTCTCAGACTGGACTAGGGCTCAGGGCTGAACGAATGCAGTAGACCGGGGCACGGCTAGGAGTTTGGGTGTGGACGGGCACGCCTGGCAAGTTGATCAACCGCAGAGCCCCGGGCGATCTTCAGGCACCGAGCGCGTCTTGTGGCGGCGGAGTGCGAAGCGCGAGGCTGGCCTTCTTGCTAGGCGACCATGGGCCCGGAAGCGGGAATAGCGCGAACGCAGCGTGCGTGATGCAGTAGTGGCGGCTCTAGTGGCGGTGGCGGTAGCTCGGGGAAACGAGAGACACGGCGGCGAGGCTTCCGGAGGGAGGGGGAAGAAAGGATGAAGTGAAGTGAAGGTGAAAGGCGCTGAGCTGCGACAATTTTACCAATCTTCATTTATGGGGGGTCAAGGAGGAGGAGCTCCTTAACCCCGGCAGTGGCTTGTGTTGCAGCCTTCATGCTTGGTCCATTCTTGTTGATTTTCTTCCCACGAGGGTGATTTTGGGGCGACGATTGCTGCTTGGTGGTGGCGATAATGACTCCCAATCAGCTTGCTTCATCTTAGTTAGCCAATTCTTGCAATTTATGGATCTTTGGCTTCACGCGCCGACCAATTAAACGGACTTCATTTCTTCCTTCCTCATCACCACTCCTTGGTTTGTGCTTGTGTTTCGAAGTGAAAAATGTTGAGCTCGATGTCATGTTGCCAAATGTGAGTTGCATGACTCCATTTCGGCAATTGATAATTACAGTGGCAGTGGCCAAAAATGGTCTTCCCAGGATAATCGGCACATGATTGGGCCCACTTGCAATTGGCTCGGTATCAAGCACTCTGAGTCTCTTAGGTAGTAGAATTTGTCTACCTTCCCATGACTTACATCCTCAACTATTCCCTTAGGAATCTTCATTGATCTATCAGCCAATGACAAAGTGATGTTGGTAGGTTTGAGCTCCCCTAAACCCTAGCGGTTATACTGCTTGAGTATAGCGTAGGTTGCAGCCCAATCGAGCAATGCCTTGTCTGTCTGAGTCCCTCGATGTTGGCCCGAAATTGTGGGGATCTTGGATCCTTGTGTTATTTGAGGTCTTGCTTTGGATTATGGCCCGACTTGCTTTCGGTTAGAGGCTTTCTTCTCGATGCCCAATCCTTTTTGATTGTCTGAAGATCTTTCAAAAACTTTGCATAGCGGGGACTTGTTTGATGATGTCGAAAGGGTATGTTGACAGCCACCTTGGGGACTTCGAGGATGCACACTTTCTTTGGGATGCCTTCTTCTTACTTCTTAGTGCACAGGGAAATGGGGTGGCACGCGGTGCCATTGAGTCCTCCTTTGATGATCACCACTCTCGAGTTCGGCTTATTTTCCTTGCATGTTTCTTGGCTGACCATGGGCCTTTGGTTGCTCTGTTCTCTTCCACTCCTCAGAGTGATTATGGATTTCACTTCATCCATCCCTGAATTGTTGGATGAACCTACCTCATGTACCCCTTTTGGATTTGGCAATGTTTGGGAAGGGAACCTTCCTCTCTCCTGTACCTCCAGAATATTGTTGATCTTTGTGATTGAATACTGCAGGTTGTCTATTTTCTGATTAAGATTGCTCTCGAGCCCATCTATTCTTTTATTCAATGTACTTTCTACAGTGTCAATCCTTTGTGCCAATTGTACATTGATCCCCCTTTTTGCTCCTCCACAAAATTTCCTACCACCTTGCTCAAATTCAAGATGGCTTGTTCAACTGGAGAAGAGGATGGTGGTGGTTATGGTGAATGAGGAACAGCTGTTTGTTTGGCACACAGGGAGCACATAGGCGGGAGGGTTGGGTTTCGGGAGAGGTTGAGTGATTTTCAATTGGAATTAGCAGAGTATTACCATATGGGGCATTGGGTTGTAGCCTTGTTGACCCTCTGACATCTGCATATTCCCCTTGTCAAATCCTTCCAGCTGAAGGCGATCGGATGTTCTCTGGATTAAATTAGGTTGACAAGCGATGAATGGGTTGGCACATTGTAGTGTTTCGATCCTTTACGCACTTCATGGAGCCTCTTTCCTTCTAGCTCCTCCACACGCTTCCTAGCTAGGGTTGAGATTTTTGCTTTCATTTCCATGTCTGAAAGTCTGAAAGAATTCCTCCCCTTTGGTGTCGAGGGCCCACGCTTTTCTTCTGATTCTTACACACACACCCCTCTCTCTGGGTTTGTAGCTCGAAGTGCCCAATAGCCCTTGGTTTCTGTTTTTCTTCCTTCCACACGAAATCCATGGCTTAAATGCGGATTTTTACTCAAAAATCACCTCGCTTTATGGTTTCTATGATTGCTTCATGGCGGGGACATGCCATTATAGAGAAATGATTCACTTTAACATCCAGTGTCGAAACCATGATGTGGACAAGTATGATGGTCTCCATGAATCTCTCGACATTGGTAGAATTCTCGTTGTCATAGGCCGAGTAAGTGTAGATCACGCCTCTTATTGTTGGTCTTGGTTGCAGAATTTCTTGAAAGTCGAAGCTTGAAGATCGGCCCAAATTTCTAATCGTTCGGCCTCGATGAATTGAGCCATATTTTGGCCTTATCTTTCAATGTCAAGGGGAATGCTTTTAGCAGAGAAAATCATCGATTATACCCTCCTTAAAAAGTTGTACATACCTCCTCAAAATCCGTATGTGTGAATATGGATTTTCATTCTCATACCATGAAATGTGGGAGAGTAGGAGCCTTTAGGTAGGGTCTCAACTGCTACATCCTCATGAAAGGTATGATGCGGAAAGACACTCACTCTAGGAGGTGTATGTGTTCCTCATCGACCTATGTCTTTTGTTGGATTCATAGGGGTGCTTGTTGACTTTCTTCATTCCTCAGTAGAGAGGATCCATTTAGTCCTTTGTGAACTCACGATTTCCACGGCCTTGTTCAGTGGTGCACTCACTCTTTGCAATCTACGATATCCTCTGTCAGTCTTTGCATAAACACTGTTACACAAAATGAGACACTAAAGAACACAAACAAAGCAGTGAAAGAAAGTTCGGTCTTAGCTAGAACAAAAGCATTTGTAAAAATAAGAGCGTGCGATGCTTGCAAAGTGAAGAAAACTTACAGTTCTTGCACACTTAATTCAAAAAGGGCGAAGGTCACCTGCACACTTGTAATGTGGATTGCAAGTGCACATTAACTCATCATACGTGGTTTGGCACCATCAGCAGCGCCACCATTTGGTCGTGCCCACGGTAGGGTGAGCGGAATCAACAATATTTGTTTCCTATGTTCCTCCTACCGCCGTAGTCAAGCTACTGTAGGATAGCGGTCTAGGGTCGAACACGGGGATGGGTTTTCATCCCACGAATGATTTGCATCAGTGTTTGGAAAATGGTGAGGCTTTTGTTTGGATTTGTGGATTTTGTTAAAAACAGTGGAGGTTGTTTGTTCACTGACTAACTGTAATGGTTTAAAGTGAAGTGTGAAATGGTAACCTTGAAGGCTTGGGTCACTAGCTTGATAACATGGGGGTATTACAGTGTCCTCGGGTTATTTCCTCGCATTAGGGCAATTGACATATAGTCAAAGCCAAAACCGGATCTTTGTTTAGCTATGAGCCTAACCACAAAAACCACTCCTATTTGGAGTCGACCAGTACTAAGCATTCAAAGTCCCGATTCGGTTTGAAACCCTAGCATTTAACCTCATTCCCATGGCTCGTAAATGACATCTAAAGAATGTCGATTCATCTACCATTAAGAATCTGCTGAACCTAAAGCATGGCAAGTATTGACCAAAGAAAGACATTAAATGGCATTAAACCTAGTTTGGAAAGTGGGAACCATAAATACGTGCACAGCAACAATCGAAAGCATGAGACCTTGACCTTGGCTGACCCCAAAGCCAAGCTAGCAACCCTCCTCTTCAGGCTATGAGGCTTAGCCAAGCATCCCTTGATTGTCATCCTCAAAGGGGTGTGTTTGGCGGCCAGAAAATGAAGAAGAATAGAGAAGAAGGCAAAATGAGACCTAAAATGAAATATGCGGGAAAACTTTATAAAAATGAAAAGTTGCTTAGGGTTACAAAGTTGTGGGGGCTTATATAGTCAACCCCAAAGTGTGAAAAATACAAAATGCCTAAAATATGAAGAGTACATAAGGGACAAAATGGTAATATATCAAAACATGGTCGTTTTGGCATCAGAATTCCAAAAACACGAGTGAGATTTGTATGCGGGAAATTTCGTAGCATGTGAAAATTTAAGCTATAATTTCGCTAGCCTAGAGGAATTCTGAGATACCGAAGTGAGAAATTTGTAGGAACGGTGATTTCGCTACCTGGCGAGAATTTAGCTAGCCCTAGCGAAATTTTGTGTGAATAAGCGAAGTGGGTATTTTGCTAGGAACAGTAATTTAAGCTAGATAGCGAAATTTTGCTAGGATAACGAAATTTTAAGCTATGATTGTAAATTTTAGCAATCGGTAATTTTCGCAATCTAGCAATCTGTTTGCTGCGCATCTTGTAGCCTTCTTTCTTCACATCCACTTCACATTTCTTCATCTTTGATGGTTGAAAACACTGTGAATCCTCAGCATTCAACAAATATCTTGACATCGAGCTCGGGAAAGCAATTGGGTGAGGCAAGCAAAGCACAATGATACAAAAACAAACTCGAAATAAAGTTAGTGAAACTAAGTGGACACGCACACATCAATTGGCTTAATTGATATGATTAGTGCGAAAAAAGCCTCAAAACCTATTGTGAATAGGGCTCAAAATAGCGCTTTTTGGGCACTAATCAATGCCTGTCCACCCATGGGTGTCGCAGCGGTTATTCGAAGGCCAGCTATTCAAGCAAATAATTTTGAACTCAAGTCCATCACTTTTCAACTAATTCAAAACATACAGTTCATGGGTTTGCCACAAGAAGATCCTAACACTTATATTTCCAACTTCTTAGAAGTGTGTAACACTGTTAAGTATAATGGTGTCAGTGACGATTCTATCCGCCTTCGATTATTTCCTTTCTCTCTAAAGGACAAGGCGAAGCACTGGTTGAACTCTGAGCCTCCGGACTCCATTACTACATGGGCCGAGTTAGTCCAAAAGTTACTTGTAAAGTTCTTCCCTCCTGCAAAGACGACGAGAATGAGAATAGAGATCAATAAATTTTCACAACTTGAGGGAGAATCGTTTTATGAGGCATGGGATAGATACAAAGATCTCTTACGTAAGTGCCCGCATCATAGCCTACCGAAGTGGATGCAAGTTCACCATTTCTACAATGGTTTGAATGGGACAATAAGGACTCTTTTATATGCTTCAGCTAGTGGGGTACTTATGAGAAAAAGTGAAGATGAGACATATCAATTGTTAGAGAATATGGCTATCAACAACTGTCAATGGCCAAGTGAAAGAGCAACCCCCAATTCTAGAAGAAAAGCCACTCCCGACCCACCTAAGATACACTTATCTTAGTACCGCCTCCACATTGTCGATTATCATCTCCTCTTTGCTTTCTCAAACCGAAGAAGAGAGATTATTGAGGGTACTCGATGAGCACAAGGGAGCATTCGATTAAAGGTATTCGACCTTCAATGTGTATGCATCGCATCATGTCGGCGACAACAAACCTTATAAACCTGAGAAGGTTAGAACTTCAACAATCAAAGGTAGTGAAAAGAAGGAAGTACGGAGGCGGCTTGATGCTAGAGTCATTTATCACATCTCCTAATAGCACATGGATCGATCCGAGTTTAGGTGGTTCTTTGAAAGGAGGATGTCGAGTAGCGTAGAGCGAGAATAATGACTGGTTTCACAACAACATTGAGTGGATGGCGTATATGCGTGACTACAAAGTTGAACAAAGCTCTGAGGAAGGATCGCCCACCACCATTCATTGATCAAATTTTGGATAGATTAGCCGACCATGAATTCTATTGTTTCCTTGTTGGATATTCAGGTGACAACCAGATTGCTATTGCTCCAAAAGATCAAGAAAATACCACCTTCACCTGCCCCTATGGTACTTATACATTTCGAAGGACGCCAATTGGGTTATGTAATGCTCTAGGTACGTTTCAAAGATGCATGATGGCCATATTTTCAAACATGGAATAAAGGACAATTGAAATGTTCATGGATGACTTCTCTATGGTGGGTACTTCATTTGATAATTGTCTTGGAAACTTGGAATCTTTATTGGTTAGATGGAAAGAGAAAAAATTTGGTGCTTAGTTGGGAGAAATGTCACTTTATGATGAAGAAAGGCATTTTACTGGGCCATAAGATTTCAGAGAAGGGCATTGAAGTTAACAAAGCTAAGATTGAGACTATTGAGAAACTTCTCCCTCCAACTTCAGTGAAAGGAATCATAAGCTTTTTAGGGCATGTTGGATTCTACAAGAGGTTCATTAAAATATTTTCCAAGATTTCAAAGCCACTTTCAAATCTTCTTATTCAAGGAGCTCCTTTCAATTTTGATGAAGATTGCATGCAAGCGTTCTCCACTCTAAAAGAAAAGCTTATTTCAACGCTTATTGTGGTAGAATTGCCATTCGAATTTATGTGCGATGCAAGTGATTATGTCGTGGGGGCGGTTTTGGGACAAAGAAGAAACAAGGTATTCTATGTTATATACTATGCAAGTAGAACTCTCAATTATGCCCAACTGAATTATGCAACAACTGAAAAAGAGTTGCTCGCAATCATGTTCGTCGTTGACAAATTTTGTCTCTATTTGATTAGGAACAAGGTGGTTGTCTACACCAATCACTCGGTGATAAAATATCTTATGGAAAAGAAGGATGCGAAACCAAGACTTATCTGTTGGGTCCTACTTTCTCAAGAGTTCGATTTGGAAGTTAGAGACAAGAAAGGTACGGAGAACCTGGTGGTTGATCATCTCTCTATATTAGAGTTGTCGAAATGTGATGTGCTTCAGAAAGTTCAAATTAATGAGAATTTTTCTGATGAACAACTCTTCTCTATCTCTCATGTTAAATCAACCACCTAGTTTGCGGACATTGTTAATTATCTTATCGTCGGAGTCTTACCTTCAGATTGGTCATCCCAACAAAAGAAAAGGTTCTTCTCAGTTATGAAACATTTTTATGGGGAAGATCCAGTGTTGTATAAGCATTGTGTCAATCAATTGATTAGAAGATGTGTTCTTGAAGATGAGATGCAAGTCATTCTTCATCGTTGTCATTCTTTGGAGTGTGGGGGTCACTATGGAGAAAGTAAAACAACCATAAAAGTGTTGCAGTGTGGTTTCTACTGGACCAACTTGTTTAAGGATGCACATACATTCGTAATGGCATGTGATAGATGCCAAAAACGGGTAACATATCAAAGAGAAATGAGATGCCCTTGAACTTTATCTTGGAGGTTAAACTCTTTGAAGTATGGGGAATTGATTTCATGGGGCCCTTTCCCTCATCCTACAACAATCAATACAAACTATTGGCGGTGGATTATGTGTCCAAATGGGTCGAAGCCATTGTAACCCCTACAAATGATGCAAAGGTGGTATTGAAGTTTCTAAAGAAGAACATCTTCATAAGATTCAAGACCCCTCGAGCCATCATAAGCCATGAGGGAACCCACTTTTGCATCAAACAGTTTGAGGGCACTTTTATTTGGGGAAATGCGAGAGTCGAAGCACGAGAATGGCTTTTGGCATTTCCACCCCCTCAAACAAATGGGCAAGATGAAATCTCTAATAGAGAAGTGAAGAAGATTCTTGAAAAAATAGTGAGTTCTTCTCGAAAAGACTAGGCAATGAAAATTGATGATGCACTTTGGGCATACCGAATGAATTTCAAGATGCCGATAGAGATGTCTCCCTATAGACTTTCTTTTGGTAAGGCTTGTCACCTTCCGGTTGAGCTAGAACACAAAGCTTATTGGGCTATGAGACAACTTAACATGGATTTAAAAGCAGTGGGGGAAAAGCGATTGTTACAATTGAATGAACTTAAAGAATTCTGGAATGAAGCCTATGAGAATGCTAAACTCTACAAAGCAAAGGCCAAGACATGGCACGACATTTATATTGTTCGAAAGGAATTTGAGCTGGGACAACAAGTTCTTATGTTCAATTCAGCTAAGGTTATTCCTTGGGAAACTCAAATCTAGATGGTTGGGGCCATTTACGATATCTCAAGTCTTTCCTCCTTGAGCCATTGAAATCAAGCACCCGGAGAGAGGATCATTCAAGGTCAATGGGCAAAGGTTGAAACCATATTATGGAGGTGACTTCAACACAAACAAGGCATCCATACTTCTTAAACTGCCATAATCGGAGTACATTGAAGCATATGTGTTGAAATATTGTGTTGTAATTGGTTGTTCGTATAATGCCATTGAGATGTAGGAAAGTTGAGCTAACGACATTAAACAAAGCGCTTCTTGGGAGGCAACCCAAGCTTGGTAATGTTTGCTTCACCTTTCTCAATTTTTGTTTCCTAGATTCTTCATTTCTTATATTTTTCTTATTTTATTTTATTTTACTTGATTTTATTTTATTTTCTTATTTTCAATGTGATCTTGTTTGGTATGTTTTTGTTCTTGAATTGTAAGTTGCCATTATCCTTGAGTTGATTCTAAGGCCAAAATTTTGGAAGTCAAAATGTATGTGGATGTTGGAAAGGAGATCGAAAAATATTCTAAGTGTTATGGTGCAATAACTTGAAGATTAAAATTAGAGGTTACTTACTATTGAGGTCCAAGCAATTTCACACTACAATGTTGAAATCACAAGTTGAGGCATGAAATTTTGGTTGCTCTTTGTATCATCATAAGCCATTTCATCTTTGCATTGAAATTTCACCTCCCTAGCGTCAAATCTAAAGGATGGATACAAGGCTAGTGCGCGAATTCTCAAAGCAATTTCACCTGATGTGAATTTGAGGCATGGAAAACAGAAAATAAGCGAGGGCATCAGTGATGTTCATCACGCTACAGCGTGTTGCACCACTACAATGATGTGCCACTTGGCCTCTGACATGGCGTCCATCATGCTAGAGTGTGAAGCTGTAAATCCTTTACAAAAGTTAAAATATTAACTTTTAACCTAATCTCTCCTCCTCCTCCCTCACTTCACCCTATACACTCTCCCCTCACCCAAAACCCTATCTTCCATTTTCTTCCCCCATTTTTCCATCTTAACCTCCCAAACTCCATTCTCCATCTTAATCCTCACTCCACACATCTCAATCCCTTTTTCCATCTCTCTCCTCCACTTTAAACCCACCCATCCCAACCTTAGTCGTGGACAAAAACCAACCTCCCTCTCCCATTGCCCACCCATTCCAACCTCAAACATGGGAAGGAAGGAAGGAAGGGTGGTCTCCTTGTTAATGGGCACCTTAGAAGAGAAATAGCTCTCTTGTTGTAGTTTGGTGACTTCTAACAAACTTGGTACTTTATACAAAATTGATTTTTGAAGTTCACACCACCTAATCAATGAAATGCCTCAGTGAGCTGTAAAGCTTCAAAGTGCCCCTATTTGCTACATCCCTTCCAAGCAGCTTCAAATAGCATCTCTAAGGCTTGGTATAACTCTTCACTGCACATATTCACTGCATGCCCCAAACCCCATCTTTCTTTGGAACTAAAAGAGTTGGAACAGCACATGGACTCATGCTCACGAATAATCCATAATTATTTATAAAGTTCCATCGGCTTTATACTTATACTTCGACTTGTTAAAATTTGGGGTTCATTCGATAAATGACCTTGTTTGGAAATTGTAAACACGGAACGAATCTGTGTGATACTAGATATTCCTCATTGATGGTAATCCGGTAGAATATCATTTGGAAACAGAATCTTTGAAACTCCTCGACCGTAGCATGATAAATCCTTGAGCAGACTTGTTGAGGAATTGAAGCATCCATAACCAAGATAGCATAAATTTCATCTTGATTAGCCAAAGCATGCTCTCTACTTGTGAACCTATAAGAAAAGAATTCTCAATCTCCTTAGGAATTTTCAATCCTAGTTTCATAGGTGCTAACATAATCCGAACACCATAATTGATAAAAGAATGTGTATTTTTGAAACCATTGTGAGAACCTTAGATTGTGCGCGGCGGTCTTCCCACAGCATCAAATGGCAGCATGCATCCATTGAGAACAACATCACACGGACTTCATCCTTATAGTTTTACCAACGGAAGAGCCAGGCTTTTTGCCTTTCAGCCCCATTGCTCTTAAAAACCATTAAATGACTGTATGGTTGAGGTGAGGCTCGATCTTCAAATTCAACGAGAGTGCCATCTCTTGCATTACCACGTTAGTGCAACACATCGGAAGCGTGTTAAATCACTTTTCTTTGTGGACTGAGTATGTGGGGAAAATGTTTATCTCACGGCTATGCTTTTTCATTCTCTTGAATCACATTGAGGCTACTCCTAATCACCAAAGTTTCTCCTTCATCTGCATATGCAGTAAATTCTTCAATTTCCCCATCTTCTTAGTTCACTTCTTCCTCTTCTTCTTCCATTAAAGCTGTCTCCAATAGTCCCGCTATCCTTGGTTAAAGAACCAGTAAGCAATGTGACCATACCCTTGACATCTATAGCACTTTCGGGCAGAATTGGAAATGCTTAAGGGCTTTTGCATTGTACCTTCATTCTTCACTTCATTTTTGCTAGAAGTTGAACCTTTATCAAAAGGTTTGTTGGAACTAGAAGCAACACTTCCCTAGTTAGAACTCGCTTTAGGGGTTGTCTTGGGTGAATACTTCCCTCATTGTTGTTCAATGGTGATATCAAGTTTTCTAACATCCCATTAAAGGCCGATAGAGCAATTTAATTACATCAGAGAAAGCTCCTCTTTCAAATACACTCACGAGGAACTGGCTGATGAGTGCTCTCAGTTCTTTAATATCGCGTTGATCAAATGTTCCAGTTCTCATATATACGCACGGACAGATTGTATTGCTTAAAATTATAGAACTCTGTGTAATTATCTTGTTTATAATTTTCACTCATAAATCTCTTCTTTAACTCCCTTTTCATTTTCTCCCAGGTCTAAATAGGTCTCCTTTCTTCTCTACTCCTTTCCCTCTTAAGATTCTCCCACCAAAGTGAAGCATAGCTCTTCAATCTAATAGCTGCCAACTTCACCTTCCTTTCCTCAGAAAATTCTTTAAATTCAAAAATTTAAATTCAGCGTGCTAGCCAATCAGAAGGGGTGCCTTGCATTTTTGCCATCAAATTACGGAAGTTTCGCCTTCTGTCGCACTTATTTCTCGCCCAGGCTGCCTTCTTTGCCTTCAGCCATGATCCTCATCACTTGGAACCATTATCAACATAGGCCAGTTCTGATCTTTCACCTCCCCCGTGCTTCATGTGGGTTCCTTGAAGGTTGGCCAGCCATTTGTTGTTGTTTCGAAAATTGTCTTTGACGGCTGACATCCTCCTCGATGTCTGCAATCTCGTCAAGATCATAGTCAATTTCGCTGCACCCAGACATAGAAGAAATGGGATTTCCACGCCTTGCCATGATGAAATGCAAGAACTTGAAAAGATAATTATCAAAGCAGCACAAACTGAAAGCTCTGATACTAAAGTGATGCAGGCAGCGGAAGTATGTGGTAGGGTTGATTTCAAATTCACCACTTTGAAGATAAGAAACACCACTCGCACCACTCAAAGGCATCCACCCAAGAGATAAGAAACTAAAAGAGAAACACAAAGATTGAAATCTGAAATTTGATTAATGATCAACAAACAAAGATCCTTCAAAATTCGTTTTTCCCATGCCTTATACTTGCAACATCCCTCCAATAATAGGAAAAGACATAGATAGAGTTCCGAGAAAACACTTAAACCAAAACAGACCACAAGGAATGTATTTAAACTAGTTTGACAACTAAATATGAAGATATGACTAGATTTGATGTCTCACAGTGGCCCATATGGTTAGAAGAAACATTAAAATAAATAGTCGATTTGGTCGAACTATGTTTCAGACCTTGATTATAAGTGGGCCAATCCAACGAGAATTAGACTTCATTGGGTTTTTCTTGGCTAAGCTCACATTGGGCTTGGGTTGTTCAAGTGCATCAAATAGATATTTTAGTCACTATAATATCAAATTTGTAGGTTTAATGCTAATTTATTATGTCATTAACTCATCATGTATAGTTTTTAAGGATTTATATCTTGGATCTATTGATCTATTGTAAGTTTGAATCAATAATATTATTTTTTTTCTTTCAAAAAACATAAAAGGGAAATATAAAATTAGAAAAATAATATTGAAAAATAGAAGGCATTTTAGAAAAACATAGATTTATTATCTATAAAAAATAATTAAAATGTTTGAAAATAACTTTTTAAATTTTCGGAAAACGCTTATTTATTGCAAACATCAGTTTTAAGAAAACCAACATTGCATTGACATGTTAACGATATTTTCGATTTTCGAAATTTTAAAAAATCAGCAACATTTCATTGACATATTAACGATATTCTCGGTTTTTGAAATAAAAAAAAAAAAACCCACGTTTCATTGACATGTTAATGATATTTTCGATTTTCGAATCCAATATCAATTCGAAACTATCGGCCCAAAAATTTAAACATTATCTACCACAAATAATATATTATAATACTCATGTTCTACTATATTTTTAAAACCAAATTTTAAATTGAATGCTAATTACCTTTTTCTTTGCATATTTCGTGGGATTTGTTCCTTATATTACAATGGTGGAGCCATTATAGGTCGGGGCATATGATCCCCTTAAATTTTTTATCCCCCTCCTGAAATTTTATAGTATGTCATTGAATTAAATTTTATATTTTAATATGGTGTGTTTTTTATCTTTCCTTATATTTTTACTTTCCATTTTCCTCTTTATTTATTCGCCCCAATCTTCTAGATCTGGGGAAAGAAAAAAAATCTTAAAGAAAATTATTTTTTACCATGTTAGTTTAAATGCTGGAAAATATAAAAAGTAAAATCTAAACATAATCAAAATTTCACATATTTTAAAATTTCTTAATCCTTATATAATAGAGATAAACAAAGAAAATGAGTTCAATAAATATATAGAATTAATTATTAAGCTTAAATATATTTTTTATTTTACTCCAAATTTTTTTCCTTCCACTTTTCCACTCTATTTTCTTTCCTTAGTATTTTATTTGGGTTTCACATGGAGCTAATGGTCCACCGAAACTTTTCCCAAAAAAAAATTCTCATTTCTATAATTGTTATTATACTAAAAGCTCTAGCCACCAAGTTAACAAAATAACATGTTAATTTAATACAATTTATTAATATAGAGTTTATGGTATAATGAATCATATATTTATTGAAAATTATAGACTTATATTACATATATATATATATATATATATATATATATATATATATATATATATATATATATATATATATATATATATATATATATATATATTAAACATTGTTTTATTTATTATTGTTATAAGGAAAGATGTGAAAGACATTCAATTTATAAAAGAAATGTTTGCCACCTTTGTAATATAAATACTAATTGCCTTAAACAATGAGATTATATGCAAATTTGGGTTCCCTAGACACTTATAAATAGTCTTTTCTATTGTATTTAATAGATCAAAGTAAAGAGAATAAAACTTGATTCTCTCATTCACTCTGTAGATTTCTTTATCTAAATTTCTCTTCATATTTTCTTTGGTTTACAACACGTTATTGTCACAAATTGCTATGCTCTAAAGGTAATTCTACGATCTCAAGCCTATTTAAATTTTAAGTTTTTATTTTATTATATATTATCAAAACCTGAAAGAAAATTATTTGATTTTGGTTATAAGTCAAAATCTTTATTCTTTTTATCAATTTATCATATACTTGATTCTTGTTATTCTTTTCATATATCAATAGTTTTTCATAAAATCAAATCTCACAAAATTCAAGTTCAAGACATTTGATATTTGGAGAAGGAATCGTCTATCTTGGATCTTTGATGCTTAATAAACTATTGAAATTTTGATGAAAAGTCATCAATCTAGTTCAATTGGGTTTGAATTTATTCCCTAAAGCGAATACAATATCATCCCAAATTCGTGGGCATGGATGAGGATCAGTCATAGTCATAGTCATAATCATGGAAAAATTCTAGATGCCATATTAATAATCACTCAAATCCTTGGGAAATGAAAAGTATCACCACCAAAAGTGAATTATTATTGATGTAAAATGGAAAGTATATTATATGAGATAAACCTTTCAAGAATCACGAGAATAATTATTATAGATGTTGTATGCAAAGACATCAATTGCATACTTGTTGTATACCTAAACATTTGGTCTTTTACCAAACATCAATAACAAAAAAAAGGAAACCAACATAAATAAACTTTACTAATGCTAATGGGTTTGCCTTAATATTCTATGATTTCTTTGGAGGTCTTAGTGAAAAGACCGACTCTTCAATAAAAGGTGAAAAAACTACTATTTAATTATATGTCTTGTCTATTTATTATATCAATTCAAATATAAGCTTTGTTATTTATATTATGTTTTGTTTTAATTTTAGTTGTATCTAAAATCAATGTGTTATTGAATCTCAAATGAATGAAGGTTGACACTAACAAGTGTCAGTGTAAGTACCATCCTTGGTACTTCAAATTTAAATAAAGGCTCTAGAAGAGGAAATATAAAGACTATTAAGTCATATATTGTTGTGAATTAGAAGTTCAACAACCTAAATACTTTTATTCTTTGGCATGACATGCTAGGTCAATTTGAGTCTCCAATAATACGTCGAATCATAAAATACTCACACGAGCATCCATTAAAGAACCAGAAGATTCTTTTGCCCAATGAATGCTTACGTGCTGCTTACTGGCTTTACAAATTATTATTTTAATGAGATCATGTTCCCACCATTAAGGGAACAAAAGTCGATTCTAGAAGAATGACAATAAATTACATGGAATGCACTTATGATGTTTCATCTTGATCCTCATATAAACCAATGTGAACTAAAAGTTCAAAGAATCATTCATTTGCAAAAACTTGCAAAACTAATTACCAAATGCTTTCATTAATAAAGAAAGTGACCAAGTCACACATTCGGATTTTTAAATATTCTAGCATGGATTGATGTCCTTGTAGAAAAATTAGTAAATGAATCTAAGATATGTCTGAAGCGTGAGAAACCTATTAGCTCAAAGATATAATTCCTCGAAATAGGAGAACACAAGCAAATCTTAGCGCTCATGAAAAAGAAAAAAAATAAGACAAAAGGCCCCTGTAGAGGCACATAGTAAACGAGAAGGCCCTATAGAGGTACATAATAAACAAAAAGCCCCTGTAAAAGCATATGATGAATAATAGAGGTACATAGTAAATGGGAAGTCCCTATAGATGCACATAATAATCGGAAAGCCCCTGTAGAGGTACATGGTAAACAAAAGGTCCTTGTAGAGGCATATAATAAACAAAAGATTCTTGTAGAGGCATGTAATAAACAAAAGGTTCTAGTAAAAGCACATGGATGAACAACAAGCCCCTGTAGAGGTACATAATACATAAAAAGTCCTTGTAGAGATACATAATAAACAAAAGGCCCTAGTATATGCACATAATGAACAACAAGCCCTTGTATAGGTACATAATAAACAAAAGACCCATGTTAAGGCACATAATAAACAAAAGGTCCCTGTAAAGACACATTATGAGCAACAAGCCCCTATAGGGATATATAATAATCAAGGAACCCTTGAAGAGGTAGGAAATGCATAAAAAGCCCATGAAGAGGCACAAGTACCTGAAAATTGTGAAAACTTAATAAGTTATGTGCACAAAGGAAACAAATGAGATCGAAATAATGTTGTTGTTAACAATATTTTTGCTTTCCAAGTGGCCTTAAACATCATACAAAATGATGAAGATCCCGAACCATAAAATGTGAAATAATGTAGAAAAATAAATGATTGGTCAAAATGGAAAGAGGCTAAGCAAGTAGAACTACATTCATTAATAAAACGATAAGTTTTTGGACTTGTAGTCCAAACACCTACATGTTTAAAGCTTGCTGGGCACAAATGGGTATTTTTAAGAAAGCACCCTAATAATCTCTAAAGGACTGGATGCGAGTCTCACAAATACTGTCAAAGCATATTTATATGGATCCATAGATAATAATATATACATGAACATCCATGAAGGATTTAAATTACTTGAAGCAAATAGTACAAACCCTCGTAACATGTAATCAATCAAGTTACAATAATCCTCATAGGGACTAAAAAAATTCATACACGTGGTACAATTGCCTTAGTGCGTATTTATTAAAGAAAATGGTGTGTGAACAACCCTATATGCTCGTACATTTTTATTAAGAAATCACAAACCCAATTTGAGATTATTGTTGTATATGTTGATGATTTAAGCGTTTGGAGCTTTTGAAAGTTCATGGCCTGAAAATATTTGAAGAAGGAATTTGAAATGAAAGTTTTTGGAAAAACAAAATTTTATCTCGATTTGCAAATCAAACATTTTCCAGCTAGAATGTCAGTTCATCAATCAACACATATTAAAAAAACCCTAAAACGTTTTAATATGGATAAAACATATTCATTAAGCTCCCTAATCGTTGTCTAACCACTTGATATGAAAAATGACTCATTTTGTTCTCGTGAAAATGATGAAAATTTACTTAGTCCTAAAGTATCATATTTTAGTGCTATCTGTGCACTTATGTATTTTGCTAATTGTATTGTCCATATATTGTTTTTTCTGTCAATTTATTAGCCAAATGTAAGTATTATTCCAACTCGAAGACATTGTAATGGCATCAAAGATGTACTACGTTATCACCGTGGAACTACTAATTTGAGTCTATTTTACTCAAATGGGTCAAAGTCACAATTACTAGAATATGCGGATGCGAGCTACCTTTCAAATCCACACAAAGCTTGATCACAAACCAGCGAATACACTCAAGTGATAATCTAGCAAATTTGTTCATAAAGTCATTGTCAACCTCAACATTCAAGAAGTTGATATACAAAGTGGAATGTCCAACCAAAGGGCGAAGCATGAGGGGGTAGTATAAATGGATGTTAGTGTCTTTGCTGACTCTTTTAGCCGTCCCAGAGTTTTGTCTACCATTGGGTTTCTTGTCAAGGTTTTTAACGAGACAATCCCAACAAATTTTCTTAAGTTTCATAATGGTCATTCAAGGAGGAGTGTTATAAGAAAAAATGTGAATGATAATCAATTTACAAAAGGAATGTTGGCTATCTTTGTAAAGTAAATATTAATTGCCTTAAACAGTGAGACTACATGTAGACTTGGGTTCCCCAAACACTTATAAATAATATTCTCCTATTTGTATTTAATATATCAAAGTAAAGAAAATAAAACTTCATTCTCTCATTCCCTTTGCTGATTCATTTCTTTGAATTTCTCTTCATATTTTATTTGGTTTACAACAATTACTAAATTATGCCCCCTTAATATTTATAATTTATTAAAAAAAATTACTGCTAGATTATGCTCCCCGAATAAAAATTCGGGTTGCGCCACTACCTTATATTATGTAAAATAAATAAATAAAACTAATAAAGTTCTTCGAGGAAGGAAGGGTAAAAAAAGCTAAGTTGATTTTTTTTTTTTTAAAGGAGTTGCACAGTGTAATTGAGGTGTAGAAGAGGTAGTATTTTATTAACACTTGTTTATTTTAAAAATAATTTTTAATTAGTATAATTAGAATATATTAAAAATGGATGTACTATATATATATATATATATAAAGAAGGGAGAATGAGAATATCGAATTGGGAAACAGGTTGGCTCGACCCATTTTGGCCCGATACGATCGGATCGCATGTCAAAATGGGTCGAGTCAATTTGGCCAATTTTTATTCCGATCAAGTTTTAATTGGCCCAATGCGGCTCTATGCGGGCTAAATGAGCCAAAATATTTTAAAATACTAAAATAATAATGTTTGATTTAGGTTGATGGTGATAATTGTTCTAAAACTGTTTGAGAAACATATTTCTTAACGTTTTGTAAAATAATTTATTGTTAATATTTTAAATATATTTTTTGTTTAACATTTTATACATGTGTATAATTATTTTTAAAGAAAATTTTGAATAATAAATGAAAACAATTTAAACCTTACAAATGAAAACCAGATATCATCCCTCTCCTTCATCTCTTTTTTCCGTGCCAAAATGGATTGGGATAAGCCAATGACACAAGAAGAGCTCCAAGAACTCGAATCTGCATTTCGTTCTAAAATATCATCCGTCAGATCTGCATCTCGTTCTCCATTGAATTTGCATTTCGTTCTAGAACTTCATCTTCAACCACAACTACTTCCCAAGAGATCGACAATCACCGGAAGTTTGTCACCTCTTGCCCAATTCTATTGGCGCCCACCAACGTCCCAACGAGCTCAAAGGGAGTGATTTAAATTCATTTCCCCTGTCTCCTTACTCCACAAGTCGATTATGAGTATATTTCGTTCTCCTTGTCAAGGTAGATTTTCCTTGCTTTCATTTCCATTGTTCGGTTGGTAAGAAACAGAAGAAATTGACAGGAAATCGTGGAAAGGAACAAAATAGGGCAAATTGTAACTTCCATTCTATGTTCAACATTGAATCCTTTACCAAACAATTCAGTCATTCTCTTGTTTCTGGGAAATATAGAAATGGAAATTCCGAAGAGAATGGAAAATGAAAATCTGAAGATGAATGATTGTTTTGAATTCGATTTCTTTGGCTAGCGCATGCAGAGCTTACATATAATTTGTTGAGAAAACTTAAAGAAAACAAAAGAAAATCATTAAGTAACAAGAAAGAAAATAAATGGAAGAAGTGCATGGCCGAGAACTGACAGCCAACCTCACAATGAAAGAGGGGCATGTATTATGAAATGATGCTTCCTCTTTTCTTTTGTTGGAGTGAGCGGGCGTCATGGTGAGCAGGTGAGGGGAAAATGTTATATTATATAATCATTAATTAAAAAAAAAAAAAAGGGGACCACAGTAGGCTGGTTCGGCCCTAACCTAAATGGGCTCGGATTTTGTTCGGGCCAGTAATTTTCAAACCAATCCTCTCAAAATTCAGACTAACCCACTATAACGATGGGGCACATTCCATATTTCCACCTCTAATATTTATTTATTAAAAATCCTACTTAGAAATAGGATTTGATTTCCCCCTTAGTGTTTATTCAATTCCCTTTTATTTAAATTTAATCCAAACATAGGAATTAGCTAAAGGGGTAATGAGATCCATATTCCACCTCTCGATTCCTATGTTCCAAACACCCCCTCAATGGTACCGAGTCTACAGTAGTTCTCCTCCAACGTGTGTGTGCCGCATTATGGTGGTTGACGTTCAATGGTTCTAGGGGTGGTGTTGGCATACAACGATTCCTTCAGCCTTTGTTGCATTCATCATAAGGTTAAACCAGTTTGACATAAGCGTTTCTATCATTCGGGTCTATTGGTCTGTTCCTCAAGTGGTGCCAAGTAAAACAAGAAATTGTTCTTTCAACATTCCAAAGCAAATTTAAAGAAAAAGAAAACAGAAAGTAACCAACAAATTGAAACTCATGAAAACCCACAAATTACTCACACATACTCGACAAACATTTTTGTTAATGGTTGGTGACTCAGAATTATATTTGACTTTATCCGAAAAGTTTCATAGGCGCATAATCATGAATTTTTTTGAGATTCGGGTAGGGCTCGTACTAGAGCCGTGTAAAGGCAATGTGAGGACCGTGCAACATTGGTATGCTTAGATTTTGTATATCTATATGTAATGTTTTAAAAGGCATAAGGTGTCGTAAGGAGGCAAGGTCAAGCCTTAAGCCTTACGAGTCTAGGCATGTTTATGAGAAGCCTAGGTGTGAAAAGGCGTTTAACAATTATATTATTAGTTTAATTACTATAAGGCTAGTAAATAAATAAAATAATTTATATTTTAAATATTAAAACATCTATCCTCAGAATCCTGTATCTTTGTATGTGTAATAAACATGAATTAACATGTAATTGATCATAATAGATTTATGGAAATTCATGTTTCCCAAGTTTCCAATAACAGATTAGTTTCAAAACATATATATTACAAACCTACAAGTACATAATAATTCCTATATTATTATATATTTTAGCTATTACCATAATCTAATTCTTGTCTAATTCTTTATCTGACTCCAATTCAATATCTACATCTTCATCCAACTTATCTTCCGTGTCATAAAACAAAAATCATTTCTTTGGAACCCTAATTTCAGCAGGCATTTCTAACCTTTTTAACTAGTAACATACATTCTCATCATCATCATTTCATCATCATCCTGACCTTGACAATCTATGATTGTGCGTTACTAGCATCACTTGCTAGTAGAGTCTCTAATTTATTACTCTTCTTTTTCTTATTCATCAACCTTGCATTAAATTGAACATAGACTAGATTGTTCATCCTTATGGTGTCTAGCTAATCTATTTCTCTTCTTAGTGGGCACTTACATAAGAAGAAGTTATAAAAATTTAGTATACTTTATAAATGATTAAACTAGTACCTCATAACCACGAGCAAAGTAATAATTTAATATTTAACAATGTAATTAGTACTTACCCCTTCAAAGACACTCTAATTTCTTTCACACCCCGATGAACTAGTAGTTAAACAAAGGATCCTTTTCGCCATTATTTTCAAATTTGGTGTTTCATTTCCATAGAAGTCCCACCAATTAACTAGTATATATATATATATATATATATATAAAAGAAAGAGAGTGAGGAAAAGAATTATTTATATAATATGATATATATGTGTGGTGTGTGTTTGTAATATATTAACATAAAAGAAAAAAAAAATAGAATAATATCAACATACCCGGATTATAATTTGCATCATTGTTCTCACATCCACTTACTACTAGTTTTTTTCCACATGCACCTTCTTTTTTAGTGTACCTTTGTAATTCGGTATTTATCACATTGTGTTGCATTTGAGTATTTGGAAAGAACTTCTTAACACAAATGATCACATTATTTGTTATCAATGGATCATCTTTGATACGTGAGTTCTTGAAGAAGTAAAACGGATTCAAAAAGTAAGTCGTTGTATGAAGTGGACTCATAAGACGATCCTTGCTTTTTGCATCAATAATGCTGAAGATTGGCATATAGTCACATTCCTTCTTCTATATCTTTTTAATGTCATCCTTTGCCTTTAGTAGCTCTCCATAAACAAAGCCCATTGCAGGCTTCTCCATCAACAAGTATAACACTTTCACTAATGGAGTGAATACCCTCAAACACTATTCTATTGAATTCCAAAAATCATTGGGAACAACAATATCAAATGCTTCTTTTCCCTTTTTGCACCTTGACCATTTGGTGTTATCCCATTCTTTGCTTGTCGTCATATTTCTTAATTCTTATTTTTTTATCAAGCAAATTTTGCAATGTTAGGAAAGAAGTTGCAAACCTAGTGACTCCCAGATGAATAATCTCTTTTTTGGTAAACATTCTCATCAATGCCAAAGTCTTATGATGTGCATAGATGAAAATAGTGAAGGATTCAGCCTTATCTATTACTCCTTTGAAGCTAGGAAGTTTAGAGATTCCTTCAAGCATGAGGTTTATGGTATGAGTAGCACATGATGTCCAAAAGATGTTGAAGCCGTTCTAATATTAACTAGTGAGGACATAATTGGAAGCATTGTCGGTCACAATTTGAACCACATTTTCATGCCCAATATCTTTAATACATTTGTTGACATAGTCAAATATGTATTGACTGGTGTGAGCATCATCTAAAGCTTCCTTTAAAGAAAGAAATGTGGTTCATAGTTTACAATTCACACATAAATTCAAGATGCTTCTTCTTTTTCTATCATTCCAAGCATCGATCATGATAGAACACCCATTATTTTTCCACTGTTCTTCTTGCTTCTTGAGTATTTATTTTGTTCTCTCCACCTCACCCTTCAAAATTGGCTCTCCTAGTTAATATTGAGAAGGAGGAGTATAAACCGGGCCATATTGACCAAGAGCTTCAACAAATCTTTTGAAGCTATCATTGTCAATGGCATTAAAAGGAATCCCGGCTTCATATACCCATCTTGCCAAATATTGATGAACTTCAAGTAATCTTTTCTTGAAAATTACATCATTAACATTTTGTTGTTTCATTTTTTCTTACTTACCTCCTTAGAAACATATCAACTTTGATTGACCTTGCAAATTGATCCATGACACCCACATTAATAGGTATTTTCCTTTTCTCTCCCTCGATAATAGAAATTTCTTTTTCTTCTTCTTCTTCTTCTTCTTCTTCCTTTTTCTTTTTCTTCTTCTTCTTCTTCTTTTTCTTCACGTGTAGACAATGACATAATCACATCATCTCATATTCTAGCAACATTCACTAGCTTCTCTACCTTTTTAGACTTGTTCTCTTCAAGTGCCTCACGACATTTGGCTTTTTGCTCCTCACTTGCTCTAAGGCATGGTTTCACACCATTCCCCTTGATACCAACTATGTGGACTTTGTGCCTATTAATTCCCGCCTATGTAACTTTACCACATAATACGCATTTTACATCCTTAGCATTACTAGGATCTACAAGAATCGCGGTTTCCCATCTAACATCTTCGGAGTCTTTTTTTTAGTTCATTGCCACTAGAATTAGATGTAACGAAAGAATTATTTTGTTTCCTTGATTCCTACGGAATTTAATAATATGTGCAATTTAAAATTTTAATTCAATAAAACAAACTAACATTACTAAATAAAATACAAGTGTAAAACATGCATATGAAAAAAAAGTAACTAATTATCATTGTAATAATCACAACTCACAAGAGTTTTTTTAAACTAAACTATAGCACCCCCTTTCCGGTCCGAACCAAATGGCGAGTCCGAACCAGATTTGGGATGCTCGTTTAATTCTTCTTATTTACCTTTTTATTAAATTTTATTTTCAAAAAATGTAGCCACGCCTTGGCCTTGCTGCCGCGAATCCGGCCCGACCCGACGAGAGCGGTCAAGACGAGCGGGTTTATACGGCGTTTTCATTTATCTTATCAAAACATTCTTTATGTCTGTTTCATTTTAGGGTTTCATTACGAGCATTTTCAAATGGTAGGCCCATAAGCATTGCTCTTATACAATTCGTTTACAAAATAGCGTATCTTGCCTTTAAGCGATACAAATACAATAGTTCGAGTTTAACTCTTTGTTTACAAAATGTCACACATATTCAAAAGAGAATGATATCATGTAATGGGGTATATGTATCTGTGGCAACTTTATCCCCATATTCTGCGACACTTGATCTTGCCGCCCGTTCTGTTTTACCGGCACACAATGCGTAGATAAAAGCCTCACATTAGCGTTTTCATGCTTAGTAGTTCTATCTGATTCATTAAATTCGATTTAACATGACATGCATTTATCAAAACCATGCCTTCTATAATAAACCTTCACTTTTTACTTCATTCTTGATCAATGTAAACAATACTCATATAATCGTTTTCACTATACTTTTATCAATTTAAGTTCGTAGATCATTTATAAGTATGCCTTTTCATAGGCAACAAATCATTCAACAATTCAATTCATGATCAATGTAAAACAATACTCATACTTATTCATTTTCACATACTATCAATTTACGGTTCATAGATCATTTATAAGTATGCCTTTTCATAGGCAACAAATCATTCAACAATTCAATTCATGAAATTCAAACATACACTCTTAAAGATGTGTTTAGTTTACAAATCTCATTTTCACTCATCAAAGTTTGTTATTTCACTTTGTTTATACAATTCACATTCATGACGGATTCCATCGGTGAATCCTGTTTGTTTTTTTCATCCGGTAATGTGCTTACACATTTAACAATTTCGGTCTCCCATCATGATGGATGCCGATTGGTGCACCCCACCATGTGGTCATTTATAAATGCTATACGCCATCAAGACGGATGCTGATTGGTGCATCCTGCCAAGTGGGACATTTCTTCAATGCCATATACCATCATGATGGATGCCGATTGGTGCATCCCGCCAAGTGGGACATTGGACAATTTTGGTTTGCCTTCATGACGAATGTCGATTGGTGCATCCTGTGTATTTGCTGTTGTTATCGATTCAATTCAGATGTCGAATTGACCAATTCGTTTACGATTCAATTAATCACTCCGTCTGATTAATTGTCAAACATTTCAATTATCACATTTTCAAATCCATGCACTTTAGAAATGTCATTTCAAAGATATACTCATTTCCATATAATCATTTCAAATTTATTTGGTATACTACCACAAAACACTTGGAAGTAAGGATAGAGTTCGGTGAAACAGGCAAAAGTTGTCGGCTCTCATTTCCTTCCCTTCAATCTGAAGTCTTAGGATAGGTGATCCTCACCCGTCCTAGTCAAATAATAATTATGCCACTCTGGTGGATAAACAATTATTAAACATTTTTTTAGTGAATGACGATTGAAATTTTCATTAACGGTCTTGGGTTAAGACACTAGAATTACGCCGAGCGAATACGATACGTTTTAGTTTAGTTTCATTCCATTTTATTGGAGGTTCGCAAGCAGTACGTGTGAATCTGATGTTCGGAAAAAATCGTGTGAACAGTAATACCTTTGTAGGTGGCATGAGCGCAGTGCGGCGTATGCCTTATGAAGGGACTCATTTTTATTTGACCTTTACATTTTTATTTATTGACCCACTTTATAACCCGACCCATTGTGATGAGTGATGGCGTGTGGCGAGAGCGAGGAGTGAGGGTGTGAGCGAGGCATAGCATAACATATGCTCGGCATGTAATAGTGACACTTCTTCTTGGCTCCGTAAATGTTGCGATTTCTCTCCTCCTTTTGCGATTTCACCAAATGCTCAAAATCTCAAAACAAAACATGGGAAACTCTACCAAATATCGATAATCAACTAACCTTAATGAACCATGGATGGATTAGTTTTCTATTGACATCATTTAAAAATCGGGGTTGGTTCTTACCTCAAAATCCTATGCTGCCAAGCCTTAACTTTGTTCTTCCCTTCCTCTTGAGATCTTGCTGACAATGGCAGCCCCGCACAAATCCTCTTAATCTTTGCTGGAAAACCTAGCTGTGGCGTGAGCCACAGGGTCGGATTGTTTATCTTAGTCGACTAAATGGAATACATGTAGCCATTGAGGTGTCTCAATGCCACCAGATGAAGTGTCTCACCTGCAGGGACTCAAATGTGTGATAAAAATATTACATTGAGATTTATACATCATACTCCTGTCGCCATAACCTTCTCATTACAATAGTTCCAGTTCATTACACTCTCATATACCAGCACATATCATAATGTTTCGCTTATGTTTCACAAATATCTGTCATGGCATGACCATGTCGGCCTTTCTTCTCAAGGATCTCTAGTGGCGTTGTCTTCTTAGACCTCTTTGTTACTGAAAGGGGATCCCGTGATGGAGTGACGTGCCGATGGTTGAATTCTCTAAAGGTTACTCACAATCGCGTAGTGGCATTAAACATCCACATTCCATCTGATTTACAGTGTTTTGAATGATTTGTATGTCGTAGAAATGTTTAATCTTATATTTGGTGACCGGCGACTCCCTCACACATGCTTATGCGATGGCGTGGGTAGTCATCAGGTAACATTGACGCCATATCTGAAACCTTTGTCGGCTCTGACACCCATTCTGCAGTTTGCGATGGGTAGCCCGATCTGAGTCGATCTAGACTCACATCCACTCATTCTAAAGTCTAAGTGATAAACATGATCGGTAATGTTTCTTTTGACAATGAGGCTTTTGACTTGCTCTGGGTCTCTTACCCCAGCTTTTGGGATAGCCTTCTTCCGATCTCACACCGTCTGGGACCTTTGATCAATGCATGATTCTTGCAAATTCGGGCTTCGCCTAAGGGAGATTAACATTTATAACTGGCAGCCGTAGTATTAATTACTTCGTTTATGATTTGAGCCTTGGTACTTTTATTGGACGTAGTCCCGAAGAAAAACTTCGACAGACCGTTCAAAGTGCACATAAATGCTGATGATTACGTTCACCTGTCAGATTCAGTGACTCATAAACATTCATTTCATATAATTCAAACAATCATGTTAAGGCGTAAATTCGCATGCATTAACATATCAATTTCGATACATTTCAAGCGTTTCGTTTAAGCAATAACAATTTTATCCTCACACACATCATTCTTTGCTCCTCGTATTTAGCGAGCCCCACATCTGACATTTTCATGGACCATGTTGGTCGACAAGCAATCTGAACTGTTTTTATGATCGATCAAATGTGGGTTTATTAATGGATGACCCATCTATCAACATCAGGTTCCATGGTGAGGCGAAATTCATAATAATTTAAAACCTCATGACTGGCCATTTCATGGATTTTAGGCGAAATAACATGGAAAGGCCACATATAAGAGTTATTATAAACTTTCCACTTCTTGTGTAAAAAATGGAGTCTGTGGGTGGGGATGAAACATATGTAAAATTGAGTTGGGTAGTGTAGGAAACTGGAAAGTGGGAGAGCCATGACATTAAAATCTCTGTCACTCTCTGTAAATTCTCACCTCTTTTCAGCCACACCCAGGATGGGTTAGGAGAGATGATGGTCGAAGTGGGATGTCATCTCACTTACAGTATTATTAACATTAAAACAATTGGTTCATATATCAACCCATGTGTGATTGGTTTCATGTGTTATTGTGCCTTGTGTGTCATTGGGAATCGTCGTGGGCGCCCGACTCTCATTGATGGAAACTCGTCTGCATGGCAAGTGACTGATGTTGACGCTCAACGTGCCGATGTAAGTGTAACTCTTTCTCGATCTTACGGCGTGAAGTGTTATACCGAAATTGAAGCCGAAATTCAGCGTTGTTAATTGCGATTGTGAAACGGTCGACGGTGAGTCATTTCATCTCAGATTAAAAGAATTGGGTTTTAGTAGAAATTTACCGATTCTTCTGTATGCCAAATCTGGATGTTGGGTTCGTCTTAACTTTCTCTCTGGCTCTCCCTCGTTTTGCCTGGTGTGTTCTTGATCTGTTGGATCTTTATTCTGCCCAGGTGTAAGACTGTCTTGGCTGCTGTTTCCATTCTGCCATACACCTGTGCTTTTTTTGCACTTTCCTCCTCTTTTTGTGCATTTTTCTTATGGTGCTCTTGTTGGCCATTGTCATTTAGTTCTTTTATTCAAATTTATTCTGTTCTTGGCCACTTGGGTTCTATTTTATAAAGTTCAGTTTTTACTTTTATTGATTTATTGCAGTGAGGTTGATCATTTCTCATTGCATAATATTTAATCATTGTCTTTTGTATTGATTTTCTTTGAATTTTACTGTCAGTTTTAGGCGGTTCATTCAATTTATCTTTTGAATATATAATAAATTATTATAAAAATTCAGAGTACTTTTGAAGTTAATATGAATAAAAGTTTAGTACACTTAATAATCTCTTTACACTGTCAACACTGAAGACAATAACATAACTAAAAAATACCTTATATGTATATTAACCTTTGAAATGCTTATATATTAAATAATTCTAACCCTGATTGCTATTAACTTTTTACATCAATAACAAATAGATACAATTGTCATATCTTAAAAGAATAAAAGAAGATTAAAAAAAAAAACACTGAGAAAAGCCCTTGAGAAGAAGAACAAGAGTAAAGAAGAAAGATAATATTAGGAAAGAATAAAAATGAAATGAAAACAAATACATGAATTTTAAAAACTTTATATAATGGAAGAGAGGGACCTGTAGAAAGAACTTTTTATATTTTTTAGTTTAACATCTGTGCGATCAGTTCACCATAGTTTCCTTTATGGTTTTTTTCTTCTTTTTTTTTTTTTTGAAAAATATAATGTACAGTTACAAGTTAATGGGTGATTGAGGAAATGACTTTTCTCTTTGACCCATTTAAGCATTTAAGACATTGATCTCCATATGGAAAAAAAAATTGCATTAATTTTATACATAAAACATATTATTTTCATTTGTTCTTCTTTTGGATTAAATTTTCAATATCATTTATAAATTATATATTCAGTTTTTCTTCTTTTTTTTGTTTAAAATAAATTAATCTTAAAAGTTTCCATTTTAAAATCTTTTTGTACTAATTCTTATCAATTATTTTTTTATTTAGAAAAAAAATCGAAAATAAAGCTCTATATTTGGCTCTGACCTCATAGGCGATCCAACATCTTCTATTTTAAACACCACTAATGAGATGTTATCATGTCATACTGGAGTGTTGCTAAGGCGTTGCCTGGCATGTGTGTGCCTTACCACAAACAGCATACCATATGTCCTTTCAGCTGGCACAGAAAGGGCGTATTTGTCGTTTATTAATCCAGAAAACAGTAACGAACGGCGCAGCCTTATTTCGCGTAGCGGTTCGGAGGTTGATTCTTCAAAATAACTGTTGGTAATCCTGCCTTTATATGCCGATTCTGCTATAAATTTATGCTAGCAAAAAATTACATATTCTGGCGTTCGTGTGCGATTCGCGTAAATATCTTGAATAAATATTCATATCCTTTTAACGGCACGAACAAATAATCGAATTAGCATAAACTCATCAATTCGTAGATCCATAACGGTTCCGAGATCAAATTTGTTTCTGCAGCGATATGTTTCTGTATTTATTGCAGCGGTCGTTGACAAACTTGTTGGCTTTGTGAATACCTTGTGAACACCGGGTAACTCGATGTCACATCACTGCAACCCAATTCTTGGGATTGTAACACGGCGAACACGCATACCCTTACAGGCATAAACGATCATTTCCATATAAAAATACACTAGACTATCTCATAAATGATGCATCTGAGTTTGATCCTGACTCTTTTATATACATGTCATAAGTTTGCTCGAAAATAAAATACAAATATGGCCAAGCGCGCATAGGTTTCCTTCATGGTTGGGTCCCGGATGAGGTGGCGCTGCCTGACCTAAAGGGGGTCCCACGTGAGTGAAGCAAAGCCGGTAGAGTAAGCTCATGAGGTTACTCGCTAAGTGCACATGCAATGTCGTGTTCAATAATACACACATTGGCAGTAAACATGCAAGTCCATACCTGAAATTCTACATGCTATGAATGAGATATGACTCATCATGCCCATGTCCCGGGTCCTCATCGACTCCCTCACATATGCATATGTCAAATGTGAAAACTCATCATTGGTGTTTCACCCAATGACCATTTTTCCAAAACAAAACCCATTGGATATACCTCTAATGTCCATTTGATTTAATCAAATCCCGTGTGTTTATGCATATGTGGAGCCTGGTTCGGATCTCGCGCGAGACATTCGCGGCATACTTTCACGCTTGCCCTTTTTTTGGACTTTCACCATCGGTTCTTGTCCCCGAACCCGATCTGGGTTTTTCACACAGAATTATCTATCCCTTAACTGCAGCATGCGACGTCATTATTTTCATGCTATGCAACCATGAAGGACTCATTTTGGGCGTTGTCCGTTAGAGCTCACCATCGATTCATCGAATGATGAATGATCATAACCCTGCACACACACCCAACACAATGCGGTGTCCGTGCATATGCAGTAAAAATAATCGATGCATGTATCATGTTACATGTACAATGAACACTACATGGAACAATTTATAAACCGTACTTCATGCTAAGTACCATGGATAATTATATCGAAAACATATAATTTACATCCATTCATGCTAATATATATAACACACATATATCAACATATTTACAACACATTCAACATGTTATTTAATTTCTAGCAATAACAAAAAAAAAAAAAAAAAAAAAAAAAAAAGCGTTCGCCAAACTTGCGTTCTCGGCCATAAATCAGGCCATGCTACGTGTAGAAATAATCACGGACTCGGTCAGAATTTACCGCTTTGTTCGTTTTATTTATTTATTTTTTTCAACTTTCAAAATTTGTCATCAGCGGCTATAAGTTCAGCCATTAGCGATCCCAAACTAAACTGCGTTAGAAGCGGTTCTGGCAATCACACACACACACACCTTCCTGTGCATTTCGGTAGTCCGGAACCAAAAGCGGCTGGATCACGAGCCTTGAAACCAGGTCTAGACTATCCAAAAAATAGTCTCAATGTCCGAAAATTCAGTCCCGTGTTTGGGTTGAACCACATGGCCATTTATGGCTCTTAAATAAAAAGGAACCAGTATAGGAGAAAAACCCTACCTCTTGGAACTGACCCGAAAGATTGGTTGTTTTCCACCTGTGCTCTCTGATTCGTGAGCCTTTAAGTTCTGGGACAAATCAGCTCAAACCATGGCTGTAGGAAAATCTTTATCCTCTTTCCCTCACCCTTTCCTTTTTCTACCACAGTGCTTTGATTTTCCACTTGGTTTTATCCTTTTCTTTTCTTTCTTTCCTTTTCTCTTTTCTTTCTTTTTACATTTTTTTCCTCTTTTTTGGTTTTATTCGATTGTTTTCCATTTTTTTGTTGTTGATGCCTCAGTGAGGCTTTCCTCTCTGTATCTGCGTGGCCATGTGTCTTCACATGGTCCGTGTATCATGCCATAGTAATCACGCGGACACATGCTTTAGGTAATCACCTTCCACCACACATTCTCATGCCATGTGTCATTCTCGTGTTCATGTAGCGGCCTGGTCTTGCCTGGCACCACCCGTGTGGCACACACGACGATGCGCGAAAAGTGAAATTGATATTTCAGAATTAATGAAATTGGCCCGGATAACTAGATTTCATGGGAGGCTGGAATTCAACGGTGGTGTTTATCATCAGTCTAGAAAATTACCAGGTTTTCCTATGCCTATTGTGGCAAATTACCGTTTTGCCCTTTTTCAGAAAAAATTGAATTCTTTTCCGGGTTTTACATGGGGATCATAAATTCTTACCATAAATCTCTTTGGAAGTGTCATCTCATTATTAGCTCAAAACTATTTTACAAGAAAATTGAACCAAAGGGTAAGGACTTAGTCTGATTACTTTTCAAGTCCAAAACACAATATCTCAACAAATATTTCCAACTTGCGATTACTTTCCTCAATTAATCATTAACCCAAAAATGAAAAATACTATCAAAACTCAATTGAATCTGAATTTTTTATTCTACATCAGGTAAAATCAAAATCTAAGTAAATCGAGAATTCTTATTACATACTAACAATTTCTTTATCTTATATTAAAAATCTAATATCTGAAGCTATGTAAGAGAGAAAATTGTATGTTTATACTTATTGACATTACATTATTATCACCATCTAAAGTTCTTAATAACTTATTATAAAATTCACGTTATATGTTCCCATTTGTTTAATACATAGATGAAAAAATCTATTAGCTACTAAGGTAAACTTTCATATACAAACACATTAAACCCAAAACCACAAATCATCCTATATCCTACTTCATATATGATCATCAAAATTCTGCCTCAAATCTTTATACTTTTGCCTTCTTTTAGGATGAATCATAAGCTTAAAGCAATAAAATTCTTTCAAAAGTTGTTTCAAATTGTTTTTCATCATACATCACAAGGGCCAAAAAATTTTAACAATCTTCCCAAACAAAGAATCATCTTGGCTTCAAACTTATATGCAATAATTTATCCAAATGATTTCATTCAAACTAAACTCAAGCTAACTAGGAATATGGAAACTCATCCTTTTTCCAAAACAATCAACAAATAAAACGTAGCAAACTCCTTAATTCATCCTCAAAATCAAACAAAAACCTTGAGGTTTAAGGAGTATTAAGACAATTCACATATTCTTCTTACCAATCGTCATAAGATAACTTCAAACCACCATATTGTCCATAATGACATGTTCCATAGAAGTGACAAAATCAAATCATAATTCATATTGGTAAAGGTATATCAACTAAACCAACAAACAATGCTAGGGCAAAAGAGTGTAATGAACTTTGACTAGTCACCAAGAAACCAATTAGCCAACTTAGACTTGGAAAGAATACTAAAGCCCGCAGCGAAGGGTAGACCTCAGCGAACACGTCTTTGACTATCCTCGTGGACAAACTTACACAAGTTCTCATCAGATCATAAACTATAACCGATACCACTTTGTCGATCCACGAAACCCCATCACTGGAGCATAAAGCGTCATTTACACCTCAGTGGGGCTCAAAGTGCGAAACAACACAAACCTTCCTTTCTTGTAACTAGATTGAGTCTAGTGCAAACACTTATTCGAGTATTAGGCAGCTTCTATATGTACCAATTCTCATATCCAAAATTCCATACTAACAAAAATTCTCTAACTCTCAACATTCATGTATGAATTAACATAAATGTCTCAAGAAAAATATCCATATCCTTCTAACCAACTCTGAGAACAAATAATTTAAATGAACATAAACTCATCAAATAAACAAGGTCCATAACGGATTCCAAAATCAAATTCCTAATAATAATATGATTCCCATCATAACCAATATCTCCTTGCTAAATTAAATGTGCCTGAAAAGATGTCAATGAATGGGAGTGAGCTTAAAGCTCAATAAGAAATACTAATATAGATGTTTTCAATCATATAACAAATATAGAAGACATTTTTCTTTCCACAAAACCTTTGTATTCAAATGTGGTAGAACATTCAAAAATTTTCATTAAAACATTCTCAAATCGATTTCATATAATATATTATCTAAACAATTTCATATCACATTCGACTGCAACATTTTCATACCAATCCAAAAATCGAATACATTTTTCCTTTGGTCAACAAATATCAAATGGTGTCCAACCATGTGGGACTTTTCAAATAGTGCCTAGCCATGTGGGACTTTCAAATAGGTGGTTAATGTGAAATTGTTCCTTACAAGGTGAATGAGGACAAAATACTAATAGTCTTGTGTCTCTAACTGAAACCCCTAGAGGCTAAGGTTCAAATCAATTACATAACTCACCAAAAAATGTAAAGGTCAACTATTATTTCCATTGACAATGACCGAATAGAGTCAACTATTATTTCTATTAACATGACCAAACTAAAGAGAGCCAAAAACATAATTTCAAAATTCAATTCATAAAACATAATATCTCCACAATTTTCCACTTTCATAACAAAACAAATCTTGTGCTTTTCATCACAAAATCTCTATTTGATCCATGGACAATCAAAAGAATAAAACATATAAGTTTTTATAATTCAAAATTACATAAAGACAAATACGACCATATTTTTCCAAAAAAAAAAACTATATAGACCATGCAACAAAAACATATAAAATGTTTTTGCAAAGTTGTATTATCCTCTATCTCAAAATTACTCAAAGCCTTGAAATAACTAATCGAAGAATTTCACCTGAAAATATTTAACATAATAAGGAAGAAACTATCATCATTAATTATTTATCTAAAATTATAAGTTTAGGGATCCTACAACTTTCCTAATTTGATATTCTTAGCAACGATACTATTTTTAACTTTCTAATCCATAATAATAAAAGTTAATGGGGTCCTAAATATTTGCAAAATTTACTTTGATTTATAAAGTTTATTCTATCAAACATGATTTTATTATTTCATTTTCAAATGATGGCCTTAAATTATGTAGTTTTTAAAAATTTTACAAAACTCATATTCCTTTTGGATCTCATTTCAATAATTTATTTATTTATTATTATTTTTTTGTACTCTTAATTTATACTAAATCTTTTACTATAAAGAAATACTATTAATAATGTTTATGTTATATTATTACCTAATAATCTTCTCAAAATCTTATTACTTTAAGCATTTATCACCGCGTGCTTAGTATTGTCGCCAGGTCTAAGTTCGGCCGTTAGGCGGATCGAGCGGGGTTGAAGATCTTGAGACTAAAGTGGGACTCTTTACCTGATTTTTTTTTTTTTTTTAAAAGTCAGTCTGGTACTTGTGGGTATGGCCCATCTTATATGAATCAAAACATCATATACATATTGAGCTACCAGGATGGTGTCCATCAAAATCTACAGACACATATAACCTTGAGTCCCATTTACAAACCACAGCTGTACTTACATTTACAAATCGAGCACGGAGCCTACATGTAGTGTTGAACCCTTACAGGATGTGTTGACCAGTTTGTATGGGATGTTTTGCTCCCTACAGCGGATTAAAACCAGTGCTAAGCTTTGCAGCAGTGAGGCTTCACCTCTGGCTGCCATCTGAGATAACGTGCGGTGTCGAGAATATTCGAGGCATTCACATGTGGGCACTCCTGATTACTTGAACATCTGGAGTTTTACTTGTTGAGTTAATACTTATCCGTTGATCTTATACTTACTGGGGAATTACACTTATAGGAACTATCATATTTGGATCTTCCTACTCACCCTTTCATTCTTATCACGGTCTTGCCTTTGCAGCATTAGTATCTTATACTTATAAGCGGACTTATTCTTATTCGAGATCTTTATACTTGTTGAGGATCTCCCGAAAGGACATATCACTGACAATCGGAATGATACTTATCATGGGATACATGTTGCTCACTTATGTTTTGTATCGGACATATATCTTGAGTCTCCCCGAATGACATATGTCAGACTTATGCGATACTTATCTCGGACTTATACTTATTTTGATCTCCCATAGGATTCTGAGCTATGCCTCTGAGGAGGTACCCCGTCAAATATGGGTATTTATATCCTATCTCGAGATCTCTCAGTGGAGTTTACGAACATACTTATTCTAAGGAGTTTACACTTGTTCGGAGGTACCGAAGGTATCATAGGGTCTGGGGAGCGTGCTCTAAGTTCTGAAACTTAATCTTATACGAAGTGCGTTTGAGTACTACTTGATCAATTGTCTGCTCTGATACTAACTTGTTTTGGTATCATATCCGCTCTGTAAGCCCTGGAGTTAAAGTATACCTATGCTCATGCGGGAATTACCGTGGTACTCTGAGGTTATCCTTATCAGAAACTTATACGAAGATACGTAGGTACTACGAGAATTAATCTAATACGAAGTGCCGTAGGTACTTGAACTTATATTTATACAGAGATACTTGGTATCTTGTACTTGTACTCTGAGCCTATCGCAAATGCTTCACGGATCTTCTCTTTCTGGGGAGTTATTAGTGCCTGGATCTTATCACAATGTGTGGAGCATATACATGTATCTCGGATTTTGCCATGTTGTTACGGATCTTATACATGTCTTGAGAGTATATGCATCTTACGGATCTTGCTGCGTGCTTGCCCAGACATTTCTTGTAAGTGCAGTAGGTACGATAAGTCGGGACAGATCAGAATCATATTACATACAAGGTCAGATCAGACGTATGTAGATACATACCAGATATGGACATTAGTCCACATGCATGGAGTACATATCTAGCAATAGATACATATACGGAAGTAAGCCTTGAGTTCTGTTGCACTTATCTTATTTTCTGGAGCGTGCATTTTACCGATCTGAGAGTACGTCAAGGTACTAGAGCTTATACTTATTTCGCGTCTGAGAGTACCTTTGGGTTTCGGACCTGCTTGTTTACGTGCGGGGTACCAGTGTGAGAATCTTCTTTGGACTTATGTAATCGGACCTCCAGTAGGGGAATTCTGAGTTTCTTCTTATCTGAGGACTTACGGGCTTATTATCATTCGAGACTCGAAGTAGGAATTCTGAGCTTAATCGGATACGAAGTACCGGGTAGGTACTCTGAGGCGTGTCGGATCTGGGGGTGCTCGTAGTGCCACAATGAGGAACTTAAGAATCTGGAGTACCCTAAGTACTGGACTTGTTCGAATGCGGGTACCGTGGAGTATACTGAAGCTTAATGGGATACAGATTTTGTGGGTACCCTGAGCAGTCTGAGAGGAACATTGAGGATCTTTACACTTATTCTTTAGTGATTGTGCTTATCATGTCTATAAATACCTAGACCCGATTATAAGAAATATGGGTAGGATGTGGTCTGATAGTGCAGAGAAGGTGCGATCTGATCTTGGGGTGTCATTAACACCTCTGGGCTTGATGCACACTTCCCGCCTGTCACTGTGGGGGGGTATTAAACCTTTGTGAAGATGCCGTTAATCGAAAGCGTGGCTAACCATGGCCCGAAAGGTAAAGTAAGCGTGAGGTGTCGGCAGCGAAGTGAGAGTCGCGAAGCACCCGGCGAAGTCTTAGGGCACCAGCGGGGCAATCCGCTCATTCATTCTTGGTCTGGTAGTGATTTGCTGTCTTTCGAACTTCTGCTGTAATCACGTTCTATGATCGACTTGTTTTATCATTCGCGTCGTATTCCGAGTTCATAGCCCGGTTCGTTTCATGTTTCATATCATTCGGGTTTCATGCCTATTCCATATGGCATTTTTGAGATCAACCTCTGGGGAATACTGATGTATTCACCACATCGCTCATACCATTCTTGTTCTCGATGAATCAACTTTGCACTTAGAAATATAGATTATTCCAATCGGATCATCAAACTCAAGTTATGGCATTTTTATTTTAACTATTAGTTCAAAGTTTATCAGAAAGGACAGTGCAATATTCATTTCCAGTGCCTTGTATCCATATGTGGCACTGTGGTTCTTTAATACTCCTTTAAATTTAAGGTGCTGAGTTCTCCTCAATTGGAATCCTTTTTTTTTTAAGTGAGACACCGAGGCTTCGAGATGCGTAAGCATTTCGGACTACTCTATGAACATTGTTATAGGGTGAAACATTGTGACCCACTTTCAGTGGTACAGTGCAAGTCATAATTTATTGATGTCTATTTCTATATGGATGGTTCCTTGAAGTCTTTTAATTAGCATGAATCACTCAATCGGTTAAAAATAAAACAGATTATATTTAAAGCCTAAAAGCTCTTTTGTCAAGAATAAGGAAAACGAGCAGTGTAAAACCACTATATATATGACACACTTTGGGGTTACAGTGTGTGTTTTTCAAATATCTTGTTTGGCAAAATCTCTGTCAGAATGTGCATTTTCCTCCCATTTCCTGGTTTTGTACTCAAATCAATTCTCTTTAAACACACATCTAAACCATTTCCATTCACCTTGAATCTCTTTTTCATCAATATTCTCTTTGAATTTACATATCTTTCTTCCAAAAATTCATATCAAAATCCTTCAAACAATTCTAATATGGGTTGAACCCATACACAAACCAAACATGATGTTTAGTTAGGGTTTGTTCTAAACCCTAACTCAAGACTCTCGATTAACCATGAATCATCCTAAAGGAGAGGATTACATGATTATCTTGTACCATATGATTTTAACCTAATTTCAAGAAATCAGTTTAGAATGAATTCTAACAAAACCACAGATTTAAGACAGTCATTAACCATACAATTATGAACCTTCACATAAACTTGAAATTTTGTTAACATTCATAGTTCCATACCAAAATCAAGCATCCATACCTTGTTGTGGCTTGATCTTAGCTCCTCAGCCTTCTTCCTCTTATCTTTACTCTTCTCCTCCTCCTTGAGTTTTTCTCACTCCCCCGAATGAGACCCGACTTTGGTCTTTTTTAAAACCCATGTTTGCTAAGGCAAAAGAAAGAAAATAATGTTTGGCCCACTCAAATAAAACCATTTTGGGTTAACTTTATTTATTTTGAGATCCCTCCATGTTTGACTATTTGTATTGAGTTTCCCAAATTGTATTTTATTTGATCTTCTTAATCCATGTCACCAGGCCCTTTTGGACATTTACAATTTGTCCTTAAGTTTTTCTGTAACTTTCAGGTCTGGAATTCCATGTTTAGCATTTAACTGAGCATTTGCGAAGGAATCTAGGCTTACAAAATACCTAAACATGTCAAAGCGACTAGAGGGTATATTTAGGGTGTTACAAGTATTAAAATATCTTATATCCTATAATTGCTCAATAATTACCCTAATCATATTCCTTATTGAAATGAATTCTCAAATCTTAATAAAATATTTACTTGCCAAATTACATATGCCTTCAAATACTTATCAAATACATATATTTATAAAGCGTAACTTTTTTTAAACATGTTAGTATTTGTTTGGTATTATTTTCTTTCAAAACTTATCCTCGAATATTTGTTTATTTTTTCTCACAAATAAATCTTTGAATATACAAAACTATTATTTTTTTCAAAACTCATCATGTTGGAATTTCCTATGCATCTTATACTTAGGTTTTCAAGACCTACTTTATGAAGGTTTTTGGCCTAATATTTTGTGTTAATGATATTAATCATATGTATGCCCATTTTGGCTTTTACTACATACCTATTTACCCAAATTGAAAATTGCTTTGATCCGATGGCAGGGTTAGGTCTTAGCCCGACCCATAAATAAATGTCAAATGGCCCGTATCCATTTGTAAAAGCCCATAGAAATCAAAATTATTTATGAAATTTTAAAATTTTTGGAAATGACAGACATTATTAGAGTGGCAATGGAGCGGAGTTATTGTTGATGTAAAATATCCTTGGGAACAAGTCTGCTGATGGAGACATGGAAGAGATCTTGAGGATCGGGACTCCACAATGGGAGACGTCGGAGGTTCTTGAGACAAGCTTCATAATGAAGTCATGGGCGTTCACTTTAAAGAAAGTGAGAGTGGAGAAATAAACTGAGGCGACAACTCTTTACATCTATAGCATAGAGAATGAAGAATGAACGATCAACCAATCAATCAATTCGATGTCAATCAACAAATCATAGCTTTCAACAAGCTTTCAGCAATTGAAGCATTTAAATTCTAGTTATGAGTTTTGCTGTTTCAACATTATTTTTCATTCATTAGTGGTAGAATTAATATTCTATCAACAGTGCAGCATTCTTGTTGCAAGTTCCATTCAAGTTTACTTCAGTTTTAAGCTGATATTGTTTTCACAATCAAATCCAATGTTTTGCTTAATTAGCAAGCATAAAAATTACCAAATGTCCTTCAAGTCTATCAACTTTGTACAGATGTTGTTCTTCTAAATCTTTCATTTTCTTGGCGGTGAATTCTGCTAGATTTTGCATTCGTGCCTTCCCTTTGATTATGGAGAAATGTCAAGGGAACCAAGGAGCCTACATAACACGATTAGAAGTTTGATTTTACGAGTCATTTAGTTTGTAAACACTTTAACTTTATGTGCGTCACAGGTCTCATTTGTATAACAATTGAGATTCAAATCTCACAACATATTTTGGCACTTAGATGGGAGTGATCTTTGTGAAACATTACTCAATGGGACACATCTTTATTGAAACATCATCGAGTGGTTACTAACTGCAGATGCCACTAAAAATTGAAGTAAGCGGCTTTGGGTCTGCGACGTGCACTGACGATCTTGCCGGCGGCCGCAGGGAGAGCCGTTCGACCATCTTGGAACAATTTGAAATATAGTAGATTTTCTCTAGAAGAGTACACCATCATACAACCGTTTAGGCGGGAAGCAGGCATGATAATAACAGATACTAATGATACTCATATTCCTATTATTTGTTGGTTTAGGCAATCATGAGAATCATAGATTTATTAGCGAAGTGTGATTGAATGCTTGAAATTTTGATGAAAAAATGGCTGCTCCCGAGCAAGTGACTCTAAACAACTCAAGGGTTATGAATGAAAACTGAATTCATGTCGAGATATGCACAAGCCTTGATAGATAGAGCGGATGAGCAGGACTAGAAAAACGCCCTTTATCAAGCGAATTAAAGAACATTACGGCGGAAGCGAAGGAAACGATCTGGAACCTGAAGACTATCTTAGAATCTCAAAGATGCTTGGACCATGGAAGTCAGAACTGAATTCTTGATTCATAAGGCAACAAGCTAATGAGCTCCGAAGACAATTATCTATTGAACTGGGGAGGCCGACTCTAAATCATTTTCGGGAAGTAAGTGGACCTTAGCATCTACAGCGGGTTGAAAATCAATATCTTCCTCTCCACATAAGGAAAGCAGGAAGTTTGAAAATTTCCAATGGAGAACGTCCTAATCCTATTAAGACAACGACTCCTCAAAGAGTGTATTCTAACACCAATATGATTACATAACATGGAGTTTATAATGATCCACTTCCTTTAGCTAGAGGCACGGGGGGCACTATGTCAACACCCTTAAGGGTAGGTATTAATAGAGGCCGACAGAATTCACTCATAGCCTTTGTGTAAAAAACCCAAAGAAAATTCAAATTTTCTGAAAGGCTGCGTATTGGTTGAAAAATCCAGAATTTTTCTAGATCTCAGGATGATGAAACGGACCATGCTTTGAAATATTCCGTCTCACAAAATCTAGCTCTGCGTCGAATCTCGTCGAGTCGAGATAGTGTCGAATTTCGCGTTTTGGAGAATGCGGTATACGAGACATAGCACGTGTTAGTGGCTCCTTATTACCAATGTCAGAGTGCAGATGGTCATGTGAACATGTGAGAGCACATGTGATTGAATTGGAAATCCAAAGTGGATGGATAAGGCGATAAGGAAATCTAAGGGAATCAATAATGTGATGACATGTGGAGATGGGAGGACACTCCGCCCGACCCGTCTTGGACAGCTTGATGGGATGGGGAGAAAAAAGAGAAAAGAATGAGAAAGAGAGCTCTGCCTTCTCTACTAAATTTACCCGCAATCGGGTATTTGGCGGTTCTGACGGACGACGGAAGAGGGTTCATCTGTAGAAGAGCTTCACATGAATGAATGAGAGTTTTGAAAAACTCCAAGAGGTAAGGGTTTTTCTCCTACTTTGTTTAGTCTTTGGCTAAGAGCCATCCAAATGGTTGGTGTATTAGGGGCCGGAATGGCCGTGCATTTTAGTCCTAAAGATCTGGGACTGAGTGTTGGGTTTCAGGGACTATGTTAGATAGTTCAGATTTGATTGTTTTAGGCAATTCCAAGATGAATTGCCAGACCATTGATTGGCCCTTGTGTGCTGTTTGTGTTATTGCTAAAGTTGAATAACATGATGGTTGTTTGTGTAAATTATGTTAGTATATGCATGCTTGATAAATTAACATGAATTGGCATGGAAATGGCATATTACACGTTTCTGCAGGGGACATAATAGAATAGTAGGTGTGAGTTTATGACATGGTGTTTGGAGGGTTGACCAGCAAATTATTTATCGGAATTATGTCCATTATAATATATCGGAGGGTTGTCCACATAATTATTATCGGAATTATGTCCTGAATATATACATATGGAGGGGTTGTCATGAATAAGCAAAATAACTTTGTTTTGAAAATGATTTGTCATACATGGCAAACTGCATGTGTGAGAGAGTCGGTGAGGACTCGAGGCATGGGAAAGGGCATGTATACATTCAAGTAGGAATATGCATAATTTACTTAAATGTTTGTTTGGTTGCCAATGCATGAGCACTTAGGTGGGGAGTAACCCATGTGAGGAAAGTTAGGCCTCTGGGCGTACTCACCAGTCACAGGAATAACAATTTCGGATTGTCGGAGGTCTGACCAGCGTGAGGTCTCAGAACTTTCGGTTAATGAAGAAAAATGGCCGTCGGCCTTGTTTGTATTTTTAAATCTAGGTAAAATCCATTTACGTAATTTTAGTTAAAGGCTTTACGGGTGAAATCTGCTCTTGCATGGTAATTAAGAACATAAATTGTAATTACTTCGTTTTGGTATAATATATACATTTTAAGCGAGTTTTCAGTTCTAATTAGCCTTTGTAATAATAGGCTATTCATAGTTTACGATATGTAACTATTGTAGAACAAAAGGAAAAAGTGCGGGGGATCTATGGTGAAATTACTTTGCCATTTCCGAGAGGGTGGGTGCAACAACTGCGGTGGTGTCACGACGGGAGGACGCTACGGTGCGGCTGGCGAGGGCGCGCTGTCGCGCCGCATTGAGACCTAGCGGCGCCTGCGCTTCCCGGGCATGCCTAGGAAGGCACATCGCGGCCAGGCCTCCTTAGGTGCTTTCTGTGGTAATGAAGGATGCCCTTTATCCGCGGCGGATAGCTCACCGCCAGTCACAGCGAATCCTAATGTAACGAGGTTGCGCACACGCCTTGTAGCCATTTGGTGTCGCGACGTAGTCTAAGTGTAGCAACGGGTGTGGCGCGTTTGGTGGTACGCTTGCGGTCTTTTGGGTCATGAAAACCGAGGATCGAAGCTGGCAGTGAAAAGTCTTACGGTAGAGTCTGGCGCCAGCACCGATAGCGGCGCGGCGCCAGTGCTTAGCACGCGACGGCGCTCGAATAGGGTGATAGCGCCGCAGTGCATGAAAGCGCGGTGCGCGGCTGGCGCGCGATACCTGGTGTCGCTCACTGCTATCTGACGGAAACTCTGACGGTGCGCGCATTGCAGGCTAGTCACGTGGTAGTGGGGAGAGTCAAGGCCAACCTCAGAGGTTCAAGTCATCATCCTCCAACTTCTGGGGAGGATCCGATGGTGATAGACCATTGGTTCTAGCATATTGAGAAGGTGTTGGAGGTTATGGAGATTAGATAAGATGCGACTAGATCCCGGGCTGGATTGCATTCGACTAGAGGGTGAGTCCCAGGAGTGTGGTGCAGGACTAGGTCGGGACGCCTCACAGGGACATGGCGATGACTTGGTGGGGAGTTCCCATGAGCTCTTCATGGGCAGTATTTCAGGCCATTCTTTGAACAGCCACAGGAGCTTTAGAGTGTTCCTAGAGTGAGGTAAGGAACGATGAAAAGCGAGTAATGGAATATAGTGAACTTAGTTCAGGAAGTTTACTTGTTTTCTTTGATGACTATGTGGCTAAATATGTAGGTGAAATTTGAGAATGGGTTGAGTTGTCCATTGGGGCAAGATTAGCGGGACTCAGATCTACGGGACATGGACTCCATGGTGGGCGGCTGCAAGGCATAGAGAGAGATAGGATTTGCGGGGTGTCATTTGTGCATTCAGTGAGAGGAGGATGACCTTCTTCTAATTCAGAGAAAGGAAGAGAGACTTATCTTTGCTCAGTGTTTTGGGGGACGGAGCCGCCGGCCCCATCGAGGGGGCGAGTGGGCGGGCTTCGGTCGAGGCGAGGCGGTGACATGTTTCCGCGCCCGATAACGAGCGTATGCGGCGGGATTACAGAGAGGCGAGGGATCGGCGGGTTTGGGGCCGGTGTAGTCCCTGGTCGTCCATGGGACGGTGGCGAGGCGTTGTTCCCCGTACCTAGTGCGGTCGGAGGAACGATACCAGTCCTGATGCTACCACCGGGCGCCTCCCATTACGGGGCGGGCGGAGGGCCCGAGTATGGGTCGAGCGGCGAGAGCCCTCACCGGCGGAGTTATGAGGATTCGAGCGTGTCTACACACTATCCCACTCCCATCGACTAAGCAGCAGTTGATCGATCCTCTGAGATGCGGTTCTTAAATCTCACGTATTAAAAGTATTATTTGTTTGTTCACATCGCGATCGATCATCGGCTGCATCGATTATAGAAAGGAAGTTGGCGAATTTAAAGACAGAGGCCACTGGCATAACGAGTTCTTTAGGGGCCCAGTTTGAAAATCTGGATCATTCTCTAGAGTTATGAAGTTAGATATCTTAGTTCTACTCACTGATGGACTGGTCATGGACATGTTCAGGTCAATCAATCATGGATGGCTGGATGCAAGCATCCTTGAGATTGTCATTGATTGTGGCGAAGGAGGGTCACGCTACGGGGTATTTTTCTTATTACGTTCTGAGACAACGATGCCGGGCCGTTATCTGCGATTCCAAGTAGCACGGGCGGTTGATGGGGTAGCTGGCGAAGCAGCGCCGCGGGGCGAATGGCGGACGGTCGCCGGTGGTAGCGCTGCGGGGATACGTTGCTGATATTCATCGGATTTTCGCCGCGAGTTGTGAACCACGCCATTGAGATTTTAACCGACACGTCGCCCGCTCTCCTGACTCGCGTAGGATGGCACCAGTTGAGTTGCAGGAACTCGAGTGCGCGCCATACAGGTTGCACGATAAGGGTTTCATTAGACCGATCAAATCACCATGGGGCGCTCCGGTTCTATTTGCAAAGAAGAAGGACAAGACCCTTCGACTGTGCATTGACTATCGACAATTGAACAAGGCTACGATTAGGAATCAATACCCATTGTCGAGGATTGATGACTTGTTCGATCAATTGAGGGGAGCGAGAGTCTACTCAGATGTGCCAGCGCTGGTTACCATCGGTGAGGTTAAGGCGGGGTGTTCTGAGGCAACATTCAAAGGTATGGTGTGGGCATTTTTGAGTTCCACGGTGATGCACTGAGATTAATAGTGCAGCGACATTCATGGATCTCATCGTAGGGTATTCCCAACCTATTGGATCTCGGTTGTCGTGGTCTTCTGCGGATGACATTTGGTCTCCCGTTACGAGAAGGCGGCAGGGATCATTCCCCCACACGGGCGAGAGAGGGGTCATTACCGCGACTTTGAGGAAGACGCCAGTATCAGTAAGTCGATAAATCAGGTTTTTTGGCGGACTGCCAGAGGTGGGGTGCCAGACGCGTAATTATGACTTTCCCGGGGCATAATGGTGGACCACCGAGAAGTTGGCGCGATGAGTTAGGAGGCGAAATCGATCTTAAGATACGATTTGCCAGATGAGCGAATGCTGCGGTGTCGAGGATTTCTCGACCAGCGCTTTGTAATGAAGCGGCGCCGAAGGAGGTCAAGTTCGAGTGGGCGGCGTAGAAAGGCATTCGGGGAGTTGAAAATGAGGCTTGCCGGCTCTGTTTGATAATCCGAAAAAGGGACATAAGGTATCCAGTTCATTGTGATGCCTGGCTGGGACTTGGATGTCGTTTGATGTCAGGTAGTGGTTATGGTTCCGTGGGTTGAAAAGCCATGAGCGAAATTACCCACACACTTTTACAACATAGAGTTGCGACCACAGTCTTTTGCAAGTTTAGCGCCATTCTTATCTGATGAGTAGTTCGAGTGTTTCCAGGTATTATTAAAAGTCGGGAAGTATATGTGTGCCTCCACACAAATGGACCTCAGCGAGACGTGCGGGTGGGTAGAGTTCTGAAAGTTACCAACTTCGCATTTACGGTAAGGCAAATGTGGTGGTTGATGCACTCGGTCGAAGTCTGGGGAGTGCGCGGTCGTAGCCACAAGGAGTGGCGGATGCAGACCAGTCAGACCAGTTCGGAGTTTCTGATGCGGTGGCGGGCTCGGGGTACTTTGGGGAAGTCTAATGGCTACAGGCCACTACGAGCGAGTGATTGGAATCTAAGGCGGGGCGTTGAGGTGATGTCTGCATCCGGACCAAGATGGAGTTAGATTACGGGTTGTGGTTGGGAGGCGTCCTCTGTGTAGGTAGTGTGGTGCCAAGAGGCCGGGTTCAGTTCCCCGAGTTAACGGCAGCAGCCCGAGATTGAGGAGATCTCGGGAGTTCCTTGCTCTCTATTGTTATGCATCGGTGTACGAAGATCTCTGTGAATCTTTTTTTTTTTGTTGCTAATGCTCTTTGGGACGGGATAAAGCGACCTGGGACTGTTGTGAAGTACCACGTAACGGAGTTGAAACTTAACGCAAAGCGGTGAAGTTGCTCTCAAGCGTAGGTGGCTAAGTGAAAGCATGTCACGATGGACTTTGTAACCCACTTGCCACGGACGCCGCGGAGGCATGACGCGGTGTGGGTGATAGTAGACCGGCTCATAAAGTCGACGTTTCTAAATTCGCGGATGACCTTCACCGCTAAAGTAATTGCGGTTGTATATGGAGATTGTCAGGTTATGGTATGTGGTGTCCATAGTGTCGGATAGAGACCATAGGTTCGCGCACTTTTTGAAAAACTTACAAAGGCTATGGGGGCGATTGATGATGAAACGTGAAGTCACGAACCATCCTTAAGACAGATGGTGTTGACGATTATGATTAGAAGACATTCTCTGGCATGAATCCGAGATCATAAGGTGTAGAAGGGCGCTACCCTTGAGTAGATTAGTGCAATAACATGTTGTCGGGCATTGTGATGCCACCTTTGAGGCTTTGTATAGGAGGCGCCATTCTGATCGATTTGTTGGCCCAGGGTGGGAGAGGCTCATTCTGGTTGGGATACGATTAGAGACACCTCAGAGAGAGATTTGGGGTTTTGATGGCGGCGTCTTCCTCAGCACGCTGGGAGTCGATAGAAGAGCTACGGCCCGATGGCGACGTCGACCCCCCAGAGTTCGAGGTTGGAGGTCAGTCTTCTTGGAAGGTGATGCTGAGAGAGGAGTTGAAGGGACCCGACCGAGTTTCCTTTTCTTCAGAGACTCTGTACTCTATGGATTGAGAAAAAAAAAAACCTTTGTTCTTTGGCCTTTTTAAAAGAAGAGAAAGTGAGTCAGACCAGGCAGACCATTATATGATTCCGTTTTCCATTAAATGTATGAAACATGGTGGAATAAAAAAAAAAAAAAATTTCTTTAAACATTAAACCCTTTATAAGTAGTAAAGTTTCTCTTTTGGACATTATTAATTTAACATAATAAAACATTTAATTTGCACTTTTTTTTTTTTTTTTTCCCACCCACCCCAGGCATCAGTGGGACATCGAGTCCACCCTGACCAAATTTCAAATCAAACTTTAAAATCATTTTGAACACTATAGATATATAACCATCTTTAAACTTATGTATTACCAGTAAGTTACACAAATGGGTTCACTGTAAAACTATACCTCCATTTTCAAAAGGTGGTCCGTCACGTGCAGAAATGATGTCACCCTGCTTGAGATGCTGAAACACCACGTCGGTCTTGCTGCAACATTTTAAAACATTTTGGAAGAATGAACAGAGCTAAAGGAACTCAGTTGAAGTGATTCATAGAAATAATATTTCAAGATGTGATTCAATAATGTAAAAAATTATGCCAGAATCTCATTTCCATAAACCTTCCACTTTTCATTCTTTTCCTTTCTTCAAATAACGTGTAAAACAATTGTATAGAGATCTCATTTCACCATAAACATTACTTTATTTCTTTCTATGGTTCAAAATCTGATGTGTAAAACAATTGTATAACATATCCTTTCATAAAACATTTGTTTCTTTCTTATATAGATCCAACTCTGATGTGTCAAATGATTGTATGCATATCTTTTTTCAATACTGCTTTCTTACTTTTAAATTTGAATGAAAGTCATCAAGTAGGCCGCTCAGTTCAACTTGGATTAGTCAGAAAGAACAGCCCGAGCCTTAGCTGATACCGACATAATTATATTAATATTTACCATGAGCATAATAAAATCCATAAATGACCAAGGGGTCCTTAATTTAACAAAATTTGGTGAGTCTCATAGTGGGGAAGCTCTGCCCCTAAAACACAACCTGTGATTATGTACATCCCCATTGGGCCCATTTATCCATGTCTACATATTTACAATATTCATCCCAAAAGATTTCTATTCGCATTGCCAGTGCCGTGCACAGTAATAAAGACTGACGACGGACATGATAACAAGACCTTACAACCAGCTGGCGTTTACTTTCAAAAATTAAACTGAAGTACCGCGACGGAATAACAAAAATGCTAGACTTTTGTTTCAAAATAGTTATCTAGTCTGTTTAAAGCTGATAGCTCTACATGTTCTCCTCAGGGGTGGTTCCCCTGGGTGGGGCCTCCCCATGCGTGGGTTCCTCGATCCTACCACCTCCTCAAATTTAGGGAAATCTGAAAGGGATGTAAGTGGGGGGTGGCTTGGCTGCATGGAAAATTCCCAACTCCGACAGTTTAGAAAAGTATGAAAACGATCGGTCTCATTTTGTTTCATAACATATCATAGATGTACCATTCACAGAAGGCGGACAGTACAGTAGATCTCAGTTGCTGTAGCTTAAGCCAAATGTACACTCAAGCAGCGTAAACAAAACTATACACAGTTTCACCAAATACCATTTCAGTAGTTATTGTTTTTTATTTATAGTGTCTTACAAATAGCTTCTCATTCCTCATAGTAGTGTTTCACCAAACATCCTTATAAGAACCTCTTGGTATAGATATGGGATTAAACATCCTTATAAAGGAACCTCTCATATAGAAACCATCCTTATAAGGAACCTCTTTAGTATAAGTATAGGTTGAGCTGTCCTTATAAAGGAACCTCTCGTATATCATAGTAGGGTTTTACTGAAGCATCCTTATAAGGAACCTCTTGAGTATAAGTATGGGTGAGCATCCTTATAGGAACCTCTCATATATCAGTAGGGTTTCTCAAGCATCCTTATAAAGAACCTCTTGGTATAGTGCCAGTTGGAAGAAAGGCATCCTTGCCAGGAACCTCTCATATATCAAAGTAGGTTTCTCGAAAACATCCTTATAAGGGCACCTCTTGAGTATAGAAAGTATAGGTTGAGACATCCGTATAAGGAACCTCTCATTCATTATAACAATCCCCAATATGTTATGTAAAAAATCCCCATAATATACAATAATCCCCCATGTTATGTAAAAATCCCCCATACTATAAATAATCTCTCAGTTTATGTAAAATCCCATGTGTACAAAAATCCCATAAAGAGAAAATCATTAAGGTGGTCGGGCAGGAAATTCGGAAAGCGGTCGAGTGAGTCGGAATCGGGCGATGACCTATAGTAGAATCCCCGGACTATATAAAAATCCCCATGTTACGTAAAATCTCCCATAATATATAATAATCCCCCATGTTGTAAAAATCTAGGTTATGTAAAAATCCCCATATTATATAAAAATCCCCCATAAAGAAAGTCATTCAGAACAGGTGGGCAGGAAATTCGAAGCAGTAAAGTGAGTCGGAATCGGGCAGTGATCACCATAGTAGAATCCCCCATACTGTATAAAAAATCCCCCACTGGATTCCTCAATCACCATACCAGAAAATTTATTTTACCAATGACCATTCTAACAATCATTCATATATCTGCTCAAAATTCTTTGGAAAACTTACAAGAATCCACTGAGCAAATTATAAACCAATTCAAAAATAATTAGAAAATACGAGAGATCATGCCCACGGTATTTTCTCTCCACGATCACTAGGGTTAAAAATCAATCCCAAAAAGAACACATTTAAAATAAATTCCTCCTTCCGTACAAAAGAGAGAATGGTTTGAGAATACCCCGGAAAAATAGCATTTATAGCCCCAAAAGTACATATACATACCCAACCTCGGTAAGTGGGCCAGGAAAACCCTACCTTTGTCTCCCAGTTTGCATGGGGATCTTGGGGCTTTGATCCCAGATTACCGCCCTTATTCTTCCTCTCTGGAGATTCCTGGGGTTCCAAAGGGTGTGGGGTGAGTGAAGTCGAAAATGAGCTGGGTGGGAAGGGTTTAAACCTGCGGCCCCGATTTTCTTTATTCATTAGGGCATTTTGGTTTCTTCAAAAATTACAGTTTGCCACTATCTCAGTCTGTCTATAATTTATCCCAAGGTTTTTAAACGTTACGGATTCATTTAATGTTATTTTTAACTAAGCCTTTATTTCTGATTATTAACCATTTTATATTTATCATTCTTATGCTTCTGATTTAAGAGGTAAAACTAATTTGGCGTCGTTGATATTGACATGAGGGTTGAAAGCGCGATCTTACGATCATGATGACACAAAAAAGGAACCTCAGAGAAATCGTGCCCCTCTGGTTAACCCTTTGTTGGCCATGAAAGAACCTACGAGGAAAGCAGTCTTACAATAATTAAACGAAAGAAACATAAATATTAGTGCCTTTCTTTTAAATACCATTGCACTATGGAATAAATCACATTATGCATTGGTAAACTTTTCACACTTTTCACGTGCATGGCAATATGCATCACTCTTCCCTTCCCTCTATAAAAAAAAAATCCTAACCCTTTGCCATGCCACCATTTGCGTGTAAGAGTACTTTGGTAAACTTTCCTTTCCTTTATCTTTGTAACATAGATAACCATGGATTCAAACATTTTTCATATAAACATATATATAGAATATATGTTCATAAACATTTCATATAATGAAACCATAAATCATACTTTGCCAAACTATGGAAACCATAATCATTTCTGTTTTCTAACACATGCTTTATGAAACTATGGAAACCATACTCATTTCATATATTCTCAAACATAATTTAAAGTCGAAAACTACATTTCCTTTTTTTCATTTGAACATTTATAACATAAATATGAAAACATAAACATTAGTAAACATAATATATATATATATATATATATATATATATATATATATATATATATATAACTATATATATATATATATATATATATATATATATATATATATATATTCATAAACTATGTACATTTCTCACCTTAGTTATTTAAGCCCTTTTCTTCCTTCAAACCGAAACTTACCTGCCACTTTTCCTTTACCACCTTCCTCCTCTGAGTCACATTATCCATAAAATCCAGTGTATCCATACCTTAATCATGTTCAGTTAAACCATTAACTATAATATACTTTTCCGACCAACCCTTAAACATTTAATCACTTCCGATTGATTAAAATCAGGAGTGAACTCAACCTCTTTTTTCTGTTCTTTTCTTATGCTAACTCATGGCAAATTATACAATGGTAGCCCTGACATGCCATGAATGGTCATGCAAGCTGGCTATTCACATTGACATAACGAGCAACTTTTGCACACTTGGTGCAAAACATAAATTTTCAGCCATGTTCTGATGCCACATCCACTCTACAGAAGATATGACAGAATATTGACTCAATAGAGCTTTCATGGTCAAGAGCACAGCCAGTCTGGACGAAAAGTTGTGGCGCAGCCCTCGGGGTGAGCCATGACCATGTGTCCCAGATTAGTGTGTTGATTTGCACTTTGGATAATTCACGAGTCCCAAGTGTCCAGAATTTGGATATACCAATTTGATGGAGATATGTTCTCCTATCAGTATAGTTTATCCAACAATTTGAATCACTCAATTCGGATGAGTGATAGCGAGTTATGGCAAAATGGTCCTTGAGATCTCGAAACATAACGAGGAAAATTGGCATCGAACATAGCTCCACTTTGAATGCATTTTTGATTAAGTGGTGAATTTGGATAGACCTATTTCAAGAGATATGTTTTTCTCTAGTCTGTAGTTTACACTAGCTGAAATCACATAATTAGGGATGGTTGATGGCCAGAATTATGGCCAAAAATACAGTCATGGGTTTGGAAAAAGCTGGACAAGCATCTCATGGACACACACATACCCTTGAGCAAAATTGGCAAAAAATGGAGAAAAACCCACACTACCTCAAATGGCTTGGTTTTTCCAGGGACAGCACTCTGGGTTTGGTGGCTTGAACTTTGAACCTTAGGCGAGAAATCTTGCGTTCATTTATGTAGCTCTCGTCATCAGCGACTTCAACTCTGGAGCCTAACAAGGTGGCCAAATGAGAAATCAGCAGTGAAGAGAAGGCTGTTGCTTTTCTCTCTCTCTCTCTCTTCCTCTCTCTCTTACTCTCTTGCTCTCTCTCTTCTTGAGTTTGGCTGAGACAGATGAGATATTTTCATTTTTTGATGACTAACCCACTAATAGTGTTAGTTTTTTTGTATTGCATTGTATGACGTCACATAGCGGTTGGGTTTTAAACTCAGAAACAATTTATTTCAATCAGGTTTTAGATTTCATCTATCTTAAATGGACATTCTTTAATATTTGACATTTTTTGGATTTTCTAAATCCTCAGTTTGAGGTCTCTAGGCGTAAAATTCATACCAAGATTCTGGCGAGAAGAATTGGGCTATCTAGTCAATAGAATTCTTGCTTCAGTAACTGAGTTGGAAGGTGAGGTAGATTAACGAGCGTGGTTGGTAAATTAAAGATTTAAAGTTTTCAGTACTACAGTGACAGAGTCATAGTTTGTGGCACGGAAAGACCGCGTTCACCTCTTTATATTGTTTTAATCTCTTTAGGCTTCTTTTGAATCATGCATTATTGAACGAATTTTCTTTTGAACGTTTTCAAAATTACTATTCATTTGACGTATCCGGTCGACCATATCATCAAATTTACTATTCATGGCTTCTGAATTACCACAGAAGTCTTGCACGATGGTGAGGTTCGACGGCGAGAGATTTTAAACCTTTAGCGATACCGGTTAGCTTTACGCTAACGATATCGATTATTCGCTGAAGTGTTCCGTCGCCATGCTCGTATACTCGGATCTAGCTCATGTAGTGGTTGAGAAGATTGATGTTGTATGCGGATACCCGAAAGGATTGGTGTCGCCGGGTAACGCCGAGATCCAGGTTTGCAACGCCAAACCGTGAGAACCCGATGGTGTTGGCGGCGCTATACCGTAGAGTGGAGGAGCGACATGGGAGGCGAGGACACGATCTGAGGCCACCTACCCCACTTCTTGTTTAGGGATGAGGTATCTTGGTTAGTCATTTAGAAATTAAATGACTAGTTTGCATGCATGAGTTAAATACACACATATGCATGTGAGTGATGTGATTGTATTAGAATTCGGGATAAATTCTTTTAGGGGAGAATGTAAAACAGGAAAAATCAAATTTTTCTAAGAAAGGAATTAAGCGTAATTCGGGTTTGAAAAATCGAAATTTTACACAGATACCAGGATGTGAAAGCAGACTACATGCCCAGGGAAATGATCTCTGAGAATCTAACAACTAAGTAAAGTCTGGTAGTCTTAGATGGACCGAATTTCCACGTTTTTAAAGAATCGCGAGATGCCGAGACACTTAGCGCGTGTTGAGTGATTCGCTAGTACGCCACGTGTCAGTGCAGAATAGGTCAAACAAGAGCTCAAGTAGGGAACATGTGAGGCCATGTGGCAACACATGATTAGGTGGAAATCGAGAAGTGGATGGATAAAGAGATAAAAAATCAGGGAGCGATAATGTGATGGCGTGTGGAATGAAGGACATCCGCCGAGCCGTGTGGATTAGCGTTGGATGAAGGGAGAAAGAGAGAAAAAGAAAGAGAAAGAAAGAGGAAAAGATGAGAGCTTTGAAAGCTCTCACCCCTTCTCTCAAATTTTTTTTTCTATGTCAGACGGCGGTTTCACGTGACGAGAGAAGGGATTCATCCTTAGCGGAAGAGCGTTCGTGGTAGGAATCGAGGTTTGACAACCAGAGGTAGGGGTTTCTCCTCTTGGTTTGATCTTTGTTGACATCGATGGTTCGTTATATTGAGACTCAATGATCTTATTTAGAGATTCCCGAATCTGGGGGCCAGTGTTGGGGGTTCGGGGTTGTTTTCCAGCCAGTCCGGTTGGGTGTTTGGCCCGATTCGAGATGGATGCCGGACCATTGATTAGCGCCCGTGTGTTGTTTGTGTTATTGCTAGTTGAATCTTGTGATGGTTGTTTTGGTATAAGTCATAATTAGTATGTGCATACTTGAGTATGTAACATTAATTGGCATGGAAATGGCATATTGTTTCTCTAGGGGACACCGTAGAATAGTAGGTGTGAGTGCATGACATGGTTCGGAGGGTTGACAATAATTATTTATCAGATGTATCCACACATATAATATATGAGAGGTTGTCATATTGTTTATAGATGTGCCACAAATATCTGTATATGAAGGGTTGTCCACAAATAAACAAACCTTTGTTTTCAAAGCAGATTATCACCATGGAAAAACTTTGTGTGAGAGAGTGGGGGTGAGGACTGGGGCATGAGACCGGGGCATATGGGTGTTAGTAAGAGATGTGCATAATTTATGAATGTTTGTTTTGTTCAGTGTATGAAGCCAGTGGTGAGTGTAGTGTAGGAAGGATTAAATGTAGAAAAATTTATACTCTATCAGTGGGAATAGAAAAACTGAAGTTTTGAGAGTCTTCGAGGAAGATCTGGCTGGGCAATAAACTGTCAGGATATAATGCGGAGGAAAGATAATGTGTGAAATCTCTGGCTGTTTGTGACATGAATCTGGGTAAAGCAGGTTACGTATTTAATTACAAAGGAGTGCTGGGTAAAGAAAACCACAGTTTACATGGTGAGTGAAGAACATAAAATTGTGGTCTTCGCGTTTTGGTATAATATATACATTTTGAGTTTCCAGGTTCTGATGTTTTTGTAATAACCATTTCATTTGTTCAGTTTCTGATGTATGGGAAACAAAGAAAAAATGCAGGTCTAATGGGGTGGGCTCTTGCCCGTTTCTGTGCGACCAGAACTCGGACCGGAGACTCGATTAGGCGAGGTCGAGCGGGATCGAGGGGGCGCGGTTTGGAAACCATTAATCAATCCATTTTATAAATGTTTATTATATAAAGTGTTTTCAGTTCTCAAAATCTTTGGAAGCGAGTTTAAATTTGGTAAACCTGCCAACATTTACAAATTCAGTGATTCACCACAAATATTGACATTCAATGATTTTAATATTTACAACATATCCGTCATTAGGATAACAAGGTTAAGTAATTTGATTAGACCACTTTTGTTTCATGATGGCGTGCTGAAATTGTGAGGGATGCACGGCATGTGATGGAACATACTTTAGAAAGTGAACTTTCTGTTCGGCTCTGTTGTGGTGCATGTATTAAATCTGCTGTCTATCGCTCGGTACTGCGTTGGTAAGACACTAAACAACATTTCCTTTTTGGTTATGGCAGCCAACTACGCAGTTCTCTCATTCTGTTTCAGGACGATCAGAATCATTGCATTTATGAAATAATGCCTTTATCACCGATGTCTTATGTGTAATGCGATACTTATACAATACACTTTTTAATATCATTTTTCACTTTTAAGTTGCGTTTACATATGACTATAAAAGTCCAACATTCTGACGGTCGGTTGGTGACCACATGCTGTTTGTCATTTAGTATGATGTGATTTCACATTGATAATACAATCCTATATATTATAAAAATCGACATTTAAAGACTTGGTCGGATTGGTGAATCACAATAGTGTTTATATTCGGTAATAATATGATTTCACATTGAACAAATGATTGCTTGCGGCGAATTCGGTTGGTAGATCCACGTCATGTTGGTCATTGATAATACATTTCAAATCAATTTTACTCTGGTAAAATTCGCTTATAGTTCGAATACATGTGCACATGTCTGAGATATTTGACAAGCGTTTTGAATACTAATATTCAATCATGCCATATACATATTTCACAAATGGAACTTGAAGCAGGAATTGAGTCACAAGAACAACGACTGAGAAACAAAACGAGCGATTTATCGATCTAAAATGCCCTTTGATACAGTCCCCAAGTGGTGTGTCTGCGCACTTTAATTAAAATACAATTCTCATTCTTGAAGTAGTTTGAACAATTAGCTTATTTTAAGCCAGAAGTGACAGCAATATGTCCAGGGGTGAAGCGAAGCTTCAACGAAGCGGCAGTCTGATCGTTTTCTCTCAGTATCACTCACCCTGTGAGACCCTCATTAAACTACCTTTATTAAGGATTCCATACAAATAATGGTGCTCACGAATATGAGACTTAACGGTGCATGGTATTGCAGCAGGGTTGGAAGCATTAGTGCGATACCACTTTGATGGGTACCAGGTACCTAGTCCTTATCCCGATAGGTGCAGGTACCACTTTGATTGATCTTGAGGTACCACTTCCTGCACCTGATGGGTATCGAATTTACCAACTTTTGAAGTATTGGTACCACTTTCATGAGTTCACACTGAAAATGTGAGTGTGCTTTGCTCTTTGGCACTATTCAAATATACCTTCCCAAAATCCTTCTCATCAAAAACCCATATGGAATCCACTCAAAACAACTCCAAAGTGGTTTAGAATCCAATAAAAACCTCTTTTCCCAAGTTAGGGCTTTTCCTGAAGTAAAATCACAAAGGGTGAAGTTGGGTTTGTGTTCATACCTTGAATCTCTTCAAATCTTCTGCCAGTTGCGTCTCTCTTAGAAGCAAAGTTGGAAGTGATCCACCTGAGGCAGTGCACCCAGCCGCTCTTCACTTTTCTCCTCTCTTTCTCTCCCAACGAGGTTGCTCCAAATGGAAACATGGGTACTTTGGTCTTTAAATCCCATATAAGTGTGGAGCCATGTTTGGCTTACTGTTCACTTTATCTTTTTTTCTCTTTGGTGTTAGCTGTTTCTTGAAACTGCATTGCAGAAGCCATTTGGGTTAAGTACTCCCCGATTTACTATAGTCCACATTTCATTTTTATTTACTAAACTCTCGTAATCACACTTAGACATTTATTCTTTATAATTTATGACCCTTAGGTCCTATTTTCTAATTTAAATTTGCCTTTTAGCTTAGGTTAATTTAAAGTTCGATCGTTCCTTATTTCAGCATATAATATTTAATCATGCTCACATATTCATTCACATTTAAAATTTTCATTTAATCATTTATCGATTCGAAAAATACCGAGTTAGCTTTCAATTTATGCCTGAATATATAATAATTTTTTTATAAAAAATTCTGGTATTTTGGGCGATTATATTTCCAACCTTGGGTCGACTCTTTGTGGTATCATGATAGGAGGGGGGCGTAGCGTACCGCGAAGCGCGCTACGAAACCTGATTGAGAACTGCGCGTGCGGCGCAACGGGGGCGCACTAGAAGGCACGTCGCGATAGGTCTCGCCCCAGGTGCTTTCTGTCGCTGACGGATGCCACTGTCGCAGCAGGATCGTTCCACACACGCAAAGCTGGTGTGGCGGCCGAGAGATCTGGTGGCGGCGGAGTTGCATCCATTTGGTGTCGTGACATAGTCTTGGTGTGTCAGCGACAAGATTGTGTCGTTTTGGGGTCGACTGATCTTTGGTGTCGCCCAGCGAACCGAAGCTGCTTCGGCGGCGTGGCGGCGGCGTCTTGGCGATGCGCAGTGCCCGCCACCTGGCGATACGGCCAGTGTCTGAATGGGTGCCGATTACGCGGTGCCCTGCGCGCCCCGACAGAGCACGGTCGCCGCAGATAGCGCGCCGCTGCGCGCTCCCAACGGACTGCTTCGATACGTATTGTACGCTGTTCAGATCATATTGCCGTTCTTGCTTCAAAAAATGCAAAATGGCCGGATTTGAGGTACCATTTATCTGACCACCTCCACTACACTTAATTTGGAGGCGTAAAGGAGTATCACGGGGAAGCCATCACGGGCATGTTCTTGGAGACAGTTGATTCTACTATAATTACATAAGCCATATCCAGAGGCAATAAATAGAGAGAATCACTTACCCAGTGTAAATTCTAATTCTCTTTATTCTATAAATAAGATGAATGATTGCAGCATGGGCATGTGGCCGAGTCTGATATGAGTTATTGAGAATTTTGACTATGAAAATTTCCCCTATCTCAAGCAAGTTATTTCTGACGCTCATTAATGGAACTCTTTTTACTTGGTATGCAACATTGTCAAAGAATCTTGTGTGGCCTTTAATTCAGAGTCAGTTGACAACTCGTGTTATGGAATTTATGTCTTGGAGTAAGTCTTGCACAAGTCTTGATCTGGATGATTACCAACTACCATGGACCTGAGAGTTACTCGACCACCACTTCCATACGTCCCTTGCGAGATCCATTCATTCATCTTAAATAAAATGTGAAAGAAATTTGAATAATTACAATCGGGTGAGGTCAGTCCGGCCTCACACCATTTATACCGGAGCTATTTATCACGATGATTCCAAAATATTATAAGTCCATTTTCCATGTTAAATCTTTTCAAGAAAGTGTTTATCAGGAAATTTACATTAATGGGCCTCTTTAAATCAGAGCATATTGGGCATCCACGATGGGGTGAGCAATGCCCAGTGGAAAAATTCTCCTACAAGGGCTACTCCCCGCCTAAATGCACATGCAATGGCATACATACATCAAACCACATTCCATTCAGAAAATGCAATCCTATATGGAATATTTCATGTCATGCATGAGATAAGACTCCTCATGCCCATAACTCGAGTCCTAACAGACTCCCTCATACATGCAAATACCAAGTGTGGAAACCAGTCATTAGTGTTTCACCCAATGACTTAAACTATTGGACAACCCTCCAATATTCACTCGAATTTGAATTTTTTTTATTTATTAAATTTACCAAATCTCATGTGTTTTCGTGGGTGGAGAATTTCTAGGGTCTCACCGCAGGCTTCGCATCCCTTCCGACACTGTCATGAACTTACATCGCCGGACGTATATGTCTAACCAAGAATAAAATTTGGGTCTTTCACCCTGGGGGGAGATCTACCCCATCTTACTTCACCCAAACACACGAAATTTATTATTATTATTTTATACAACCGTGAGTCTCGATTTGGGACGTTGTCCCATTTCTAAGCTCACCACACATTCACCAAGAATGGTGAATAACAGTACCATGCACCCACACTCGACTCAAAGCGATGTGGCCGTGCATATGAAATGCAATCATGTCATTTCATGCGATGTCATGTTACATGCACAATAAGAGTTACATGCAACATTTATAAATTCCGGATAATTATATTTCCTATATATAATTTCTATTTATCACAATTTTCATGTTAATACATCACCACGCAAGCATATATTAACATGAATTTTACACACAACAACATATTATTTATTTTTCCAACAATAACACACAAAATGGCCCAAATCTCATACCCATATAAAACAAGGCACCTTCGTCCTTCACTACCATGAACCATTTCCGTTCCATTCAATCGAATAACTGCGGATCAAAACACTCAACAAAACCCGAAGACATCGATCCCGGGATCAAAACCAAATCTCAATATAATCCAGGATTGCCCGGAACTAATCCGAGATCTAGAAAATTTCCGGTTTTCAACTTAAATTACCATTTTACCCTTTTTTAGAAAAATTGATTTTTTCCCAAGTTTTACAAATTCTATCATGAGTTGGTAGGAAATGGAAAGATAGTTTCACACACAATTCTTCAGAGCAGAACCTGAGATTTTCATAGCAGAATTATCAAGGGTAACCCAAAAAGGTGGAGAATCAGCAAAGTCATTTATCACTCGTTTCAAAAGAATGAGGAATATATGCAAAATCCATCTCCCAAACAGAGGACATGAAAATAGTATAGAGGGGACTTGATAGAGCTGAGGAAGTTTCAAGGTATGGAGTTCGCAGACTTTATGTTCGCTTACTAGCGTAATGTAGATGAAACATTACCAGTGGGAAGAAAGTCAAAGGAGAAATACCTGCATGGGAACTTACCGCCGCAGGTTAATTATGAAGAAATCAGAGTAGTGATCTCCTAAGTGCACAGTTCCTTCCATCTTTTCCTCTACTCGGGTGAAGAAAAGGTCAATCTATGGAAGAAGTCATGGACCTCCAATACACAAGCACATTATACTTTTGATGTGGCAAAGACTAAGGAAATATCCTTAAGTGAAGAAATAAATTCATCATATTTCAAGATCACAAAACTCCCCAAAGAAAAAGGAAATCGAAAAGTATATTGTAAGTATCATAACTCTTGAAATCATGGTACTAATTCTTACAGAGTTTCAGAATATTATCCAGACAGATCAATAAGGAATGTTCCCCGAGAAAATGAGGTCATGGTGGTTGATGAAGATCCTTTCCCACCAATGGCTTCAGTCAACATAGCTGCTACGGATCTAAGAGCAATTCTGGATGAAAAGAATGATGAGAGATTTTCTCCTAATGCCAGGATAAGAAAGGTATGAATTCTTAAACAATATCCGGTTTATAATGATGAATTGGCAGTAAAAGGAAAAGTGTCTACAACTAGAGAAAAGGAAAAGAATGGAAGGTATCCATACCATTCAAAACAAGAAATAAAAAAGGAGAAACCCTCCAAAGAAAAGAATGTTTTTTCAAAAGCGAGACATACTTTTCCAAAGGGAAAAGCCAAGAACACTTTGAGGAAAATACCTCCAAGGTTTGATGTCTCTCCTCCTATCCCACTTGAACAAAAGTGGCATGTAGTGAAACATAAGAAATTTCCTAAAATGCTCACCAAAACTCAAAAGAGAGGGATGAAGATACTGAGAGCTATGGAGAAAATGAAATTACTAGAAGAAATGCCCCAAGAAAAACCAAAATAAACAAAGAATCTTGGAGAAGAAGTGAGACCTACTTCAAAGAAAACCAAACTTGGAAGGAAGGCTACAAAAGATGAGGAGTCTAGTTGCGGATTTGATGAAGAAATAGATTTGAGAACTGTGACACCTCAAATCCGGGGGTCCCGTTGACAACTTGTCAACCAAAGACGATGAATGATAATACTGAGCACAATTATAAGAGGAATTTAGCACATCTAAATCACAATTTACCCACATTTGGATACAAGGATAGGTACTTTAATTTCTTCTATGTTTTTAGACTTGTGCGTGTCTTTCAGTTTAAAACGTAAGTATACAAGGATGTATGTCCTGAAGCCAATATGAAGCACTTTGACGCGCGCGAACACTGGACGGTCTCGAACTCCCAAGTAATACAAGGAAAGCACTGTGAGGACTGGCGGCCGGGTACATCATTCATGTGTACCGGTACACCTTGCATAAAAAGTGGCAATGGGCACATTGTACCGGTACAACACAAATGTGTACCGGTACATCTGCATGGAAATTGCGAGATTTGTCCAGGAACTCGATCTGTACGCGAGGGCACTCTTGTCAACGAACCAAAATGGGAAAATCACATCAGTGCAAGGCGCAGTACAAGCACAGCGCACTTCTGTGTTTAGTTTGAAAGCAAGTATTTTCTCCATTTTTGAGTTAAAGTGTGTAGATCCAGATTTAAGAGTTCTTCTCTATTGGAAGCTTTAGATTCAAGCGTTTGTAATCTTTCAGCATAAATAATTATCTTGTTTTAAATCCTAATATCTCAGCATTCCGTCATTCTCGCTTACAAGTGAATTCGATTTCCAAAAAGGTACTGCTTTTTATGATTAATCGCTTTTAATTATAATTGTTCTTGTAAGTTTTATGGAGTTCTAAACTTCCATCAAGCTGAATCCACTGGGAAACTCACCCCGATTAAGTTATAGTCCTCACCTCTTTTCGATCTTCAATGGATTGTGTAATATTAATCACTTGTGCGTAAAAGTTGTAAACTCTTACTGGGTATATTCTGACAACGTGTTAACGATATCTGCACACGCTACAGGCTTGATCATGAATGCAAGCTAAGGGTTCAGATAATTCGAGAACAAGTGTTTAGTATTACTTCCGATCATTCTATTTTCCAAAGAGCATTTAAAGATAAATCCTCATCAAAGACCATTTATCAATGGTTCCTAGATGAGTTTATAAAATAAGAGGTGGGACTTACATGATCGAATGAGTGGAACCCTAAAAATCCTAAAGAATTGTCTTTCTATTTTAAAAACAAATAAACCAATCAACCATCCAAATTAACCAACACAACCTTACAATTCTCTCTTTAAATCATACCCTTAGTGGAGAATAACTCGTTATCGATAAAATTAGACCACTCCCTGTGGAGATGACCTGTGGATTCCCACAGTATTACAATGCTAGACAACTGTAATTCCTACGCTTGGGAATAGAATTCGGCACACGAATAAGGACGAAGCATTTAATTTCTTATGGATTTCTGGTGACCTGATACCACATTGTTGTGTCCCATTTTTCGGGATCCATATTTTCACAAAAAATCGAGTAGAGTCTCCTTTGTTCGGGGAGCTCTACCCAACATACAACTTGTATAACCATAACCCATCCAAGGTCTCAACATAAGTAGTAATGACCACACAGGGTCCATCTGTCCATATCCCCAATATACAACTATATCATTAAATCGCCGTGACACCGAAGTTACTTACTTCCTCCACCTCAATACATCCCTTTATCAAGATTCATTCATTCTCATTTAAATCTAAAATATGAAAGTAAATCACTTAATTACAGCCCGTAAGAGTCCCATTACAACCCTCTTACCATAATTACATACCCGACTATTTAGACAATAGTCCCAAAAGAATTTAATTGCAATTCTTTTATACAAAATACTTTTTACAAAAGTAATATCAAGGCCACACATCAGCCTCTTTCATAATCACGGCCTTGTCGGAGCGTCGTCTCCCTATACACCCCCTGTACCTAAAAGGGAGTCCCACGACAGGGTGAGCAATGCTCAGTAGAAAATTTTTCTTACAAGGGCTACTCCCCGCCTAAATGCACATGCAATGACATACATAAAACATCAAATCATATTCCATATAAATAATGCAATCCTATATGGAATGCCTTCAGGTCATGCATGAGATGAGACTCCCCATGCCCACAACCCGAAATCCCGATCGACTTCACACCCGCAACGCAAAGTGTGAAACTGGGCCATGAGTGTTTCAACCAGCGACCAAACCATCGACAACCCTCCAATTTTAATTTATCAAATCCCGTGTGTTTCTGTGGGTGGTGAATTTTCGGGGTCTCATCGTAGGCTTCGCACTCCTTCCGACACTTTCGCAAACTTACATCGTCGAACACATATGTCTAACCGAGAATAAAATTTGGGTCTTTCACCCTGGGGGGGGATCTGACCCATCTTCCTTCACCCAAACAAACATGATTTATTATTATTATTGTGTTACACAACCGTGAGTCTAGATTTTGAACGTTGTTCCATTTCCTAGCTCACCACACATTTACCAAGAATGGTGAATAATACCATGCACCCACACCCGACTCGATGCGATGTGACCGTGCATATGAAATGCAATCATGTCATTTCATGCAATGTCATACTACATGCACAATAAGAGTTACATGCAACATTTATAAATTTCGGATAATTATATTTCCTACATATAATTTCCATTTATCAAAATTTTCATGTTAATATCTACAAGTATATAAACATGATTTTACATCAACGACATGTTATTTATTTCCAACAATAACACACAAATGGCCCAAATCTTGACTCCATAAACAAGGCACCTTCCTGGCCCCTTCACGACTATTAACCATTTTTTTTTTCCATTCATCAACAACCCTCAATGATACCGAAAAACTCAACAAACCCGGGCACATCGGGCCCCAAGATTAAAACAAACTTGAACCTGGCCGGATCATTTTAACTAATCCTGTACTCCCCCAATATTCAATCCCCAAATTCGTCCGACCGCTCGAAAAACGCCTCAAAATTTCATCCCGACTGTCCGAAAACAGTCCCGAAAATTCTGCAATTTCTATACCCGCCCCAAAATTTGGGACCGAAATTTACGCCTCTAAGAAAACCTCAGCCATTAAATAGCCTTTAGCTAAAAATAACTCCAAGTAAGAAAATTCCACCTCGTGAGTCGATGAAACTCCAAGATTTTCACCACGCAGCCTCGATGCGCGGACCGATTTCGCCTTAATCCACTTAAAACTCACGGGTCCGATTTTCCTTACCATAGGTCTTAGAAAGAAGCAAAAAAAATCTTTTTTTCCCATTTCTCTCTTTCTTCTCGCTCTCATGCCCTTCTTGCCCATTTCCTCCTTCCTTTCCCTTTTTGACTTTCTTTTTTTTTTTTCTTTTTATCCTTTTTCTTTCCTTTTATTTTTATTTTTATTTTTTTTTTTTTCCTTATTTTCTTTTTTTTATTTTCTTGTTTTATCTTTCCCATTATTTCCTCCACTTGACACTTGGCTCAATGTGAGTCATTCACATAAGTGCACCACATGTCATGTTATGTGTCACCCGACACCCAATGCCTCGAAAAACGTGAAATTCCAAATGTCTCGGAATCCAACGAAATTTGACAGGGTAAATAGATTTCGCGAGACGAATTCAACGGTGAAGTCCATTTCGTCATACGAGATCTAGAAAATTTCCGATTTTCAATCGAAATTACTGTTTTACCATTTTTCAGAAAAATTGAATTTTTCCTGGGTTTTACAAGAACTATTCTGATAGGTACATTTCCTATTTCTTTAAAATGTTCTACTATTTCTCTAACTTTACCATATATTTTCAAGTCAAAAGAGATGGAGGAAAGCTTAGTAGAGGTAGAGAAATAACATTTTCCAACAAAGGAAAAGCATAATTAGAGGGTAATCACCATTGATCCCTCTGAAGGAAGCAGAGCTTAGAAGGTGATACTCGAAAAACCTACTATGGAGACGACAAGGCACATAAGACCTCTATATGTGAGAGCACACTTTAATGGTAAGCCAGTGTCCAAGGTATTGGTGGATAATGGATCAACAATCAATGCAATGCCATTGAGGATGTTGAGAGCTTTAGGAACATGCATTGATGATTTGCTTGAAACTAAGTGTTCAGATCATCTTTACAGAGAAATATATAAGTGACTCTGTGCGCACTCTATTGACATCACTGTGGGTAGTAAGACTTCCTTATCAGCTTTCATTGTGATTAATTCTACTGCTAATTACAATCCTCTGTTAGGAAGATATTGGATTCATGTCAATTGGTGTGTGTCGTCCTCCCTTCACCAATTTTTACTATTTTGGAAAGGTGATGAAGTAGAAGTGGTATGGGCAGACAAACAACCTTTCATTGCAACTTCATATTCTATGGAGGCCAGTTACTATGACCAAGAGTTTGGTCCAATAAAATTCAAAGGCAAAAAGAAGAATGGGACTCCAAGGGAAATATACATGGAGTCAAGAGATACCGTGACATTAGCACTGCCACCAAACTCTTAAGAAGGCCGCCATCATGCCTTAGACAATAAAGCGGTTTGGTCATTAAGGAGATCGATGACTGGCATTCTCATAAAGAGAATGCAGTCTTTGCAGACGCGACATTCAAAATGCAAATGCAAAGCAGTTATCGAAAAGCTGCGTATGAACGGGGCTCCAAGATATGTGGAGTCAAGATTTATGAATAAGAATCGGATGAAAAGGAGGAAGAAATTCATATTGAAGATTTGGAGCGAGCTTCTCCTAAAATGGAAGACAAAAAACCTCAAGTACATGATCCTATGAAAGAAGTCAACATCGGCACTGTGGAAGAGCCAGGGATTACTTACATCGATTATCTCTTATCGACTAACTTGAAGGAACAAATCGTATCATTATTTCAAGAATTCAAAGATTGCTTTGCTTGGAATTATGATGAAATGCCAAGATCGATGAGGTTCAGGATCACGCCCCATCGCTTCCAAATTTCATCCTTTCCAACAACCACCTAGAAGAATGTCCAAGGAAGTAGAGCTGAAGGTGAATGAGGAAATTGAGAAATTCTTGAAGGTCAAATTCATCGAGCATATAAGGTATGTTCAATGGTTAGCAAATATAGTTCCTGTGATAAAGAAAAATGGAAAACTTCGAGTGTGTGGAATTTTGAGATTTAAATGTTTCTACTCCTAAGGATATGTATGTGATGCCTATCGTAGACATGTTAGTTGATTCTACTGCTAATAATGAATTATTTTCCTTTATGGATGGTTTCTCTGGTTATAATCATATTTTAATAGCAGTAGAAGATATACTTAAGACTGCCTTTAGATGTCCTAGCTCTTTAAAGACATTTTAATGGATGGCCATGCCTTTTGGTATTAAAAATGCAAGTGCGACTTACCAAAGGGCAATGAATACCCTTTTCCATTACATGTTAGGCCACGACATGGAAGTATACATTGATGATATTGTGGTTAAATCTAAAAGATCTAATGAGCATGCGGATCATCTAAGGAGAAGTTTTGAGAGGATGAGACATCATCAATCTGCTTAATCCACTAAATGCATTCGAGTTCGCATAGGAATTTTCTTGGATTCCTAGTTCTCCAAAGAGGGATAGAAGTGGATCAAAACAAAGCAAAAGCTTTGCTTCAGCCAAAGCTCCACAAAACAAGAAAGAACTTCAAAAGTTATTGGGTCAAGTAAATTATTTAAGAAGATTTAGCTCTAACTTGGCAGGTAAAACCAAGGAATTCTCTAACTTGGTGAAGCTGAAAGACATGGAAGAGTTTACGTGGGAGGAACAACATCAAGTAGCTTTTGACAAGATCAAAGAGTACCTTCTAAACCTCATGTTTTAATGTCGCCTATACAAGGTCACCCACTTAAATTATATTTATTAGCCACAAATGAGTCAATAGGTTGTCTTTTGGCACAAAACAATTCTAAAGGCCATTAGCAGACTGTATATTATTTGAGTAGGGTCTTAAATCCAACAAAAACAAAATATACTCCAATTGAAAAAATATGTTTGGCCTTGTACTTTGCATGTACTAAACTGAGACATTACTTGATTAAGTCTCGAGTTTATGTGGTTTCTCATACTGACCTTATGAAGTACATGCTTAACCGATCACTAATTACAAGGAGGATTGGTAAATGGACACTTACTTTATCAGAACTCACCTTGGTTTATTTTTCACATAAATCAATCAAAGGGCAAGCATTGGCAGATTTCCTAGTTGATCATCCTTCCTTAGAGATTGGGACAGAGCAAAGTGTGGAGCTGGGAATTTATGGAGCGGAAAAAGAGCCTTGGATCCTCAAATTTGATGGTTCAAGCATAGAGAATTCAGCCGGTGCAGAATAGTGATTATCTCACCAAAAGGAGTAAAGACTACACTGTCTTTCAATCTGGCTTTTGAATGCACCAACAATCAAGCCAAGTATGAATCCTTGGTGATTGGCTTAGAGATCCTACTGGAGCTTGGGGCAAAAGATGTTTGAGTCATTAGAGATTGGTACTTCGGAATTAACATGGGAGTGTCTAGGGATTAAGATGGGAGGCTGATGAGCTTGCTCAAATTGCCTCTAGTGTAAAAATGGGTGAAGAATTTACCCATAAGCTCATCATGATAAAGAAGAATAATCACCCTTCACTTTTTGAAAGGGGGATCGACTTAGACATCTTCAACAATGACATGTATATTGCTAGAGATTGGAGAACATAATTAAGAGAATATTTAGAGAATCCAAACAAGAGGGCTCCCCACATAACGAAAACTCAAGCTCAGAATTTTGTTCTACTAGAAGGAGAGTTATACATAAAAGAATTTGATGGGTTATTACTCAAGTGCTTGTCTATCCCAAACAACATGAAAGTTATGAAGCAAGCTCAGGAAAGAGTTTGTGGAGCTCATCAATATGGAGTAAAGATGTGTTGGTTAATTAGAAGACATTGATATTTTTAGTTGACCATTCTAAAAGACTGCATCACCTACTCCAAAGGTTGTTAACAGTGACAGAAATATGGAAGCATTCAAAGGATTCCTGTTGTTAAATTGCATTCAATACTAAAGCCAAGGTCGTTCAGAGGGTGGGCCATGGATTTGATTGAGAAGATTCATCCAACATCATCAAAAGGGCATAGCTTTATCCTAGTTGCTACAGAATATTTCACTAAGTGGGTGGAGGTAGTACCATTGAAGAAGGCAGAATAGAAGGATGTGATTCAGTTCATCAAGGAGTAGATTATTCATAGGTTTAGAATTCCCCAATCTATCACTACTATTCAAGGAACAATGTTCATTGGGGAATAGATGAATTACTTTGCTGCGGATTACGAAATACAACTCATCAAATCAACTCATTTTTATGCCTAAGCCAATGGACAAGTAGAAGCATCAAACAAAGTGTTGATATGAATCCTGGAGAAAATGCTAGAGGAGAATCCCAAAGATTGGCACAGGATTTTATCAGAGACATTATGGGCTTACAGAACTTCCAAAAGGAGCTCTACAAGGGTAAGTCTTTTTTCTCTGACCAATGGACAAGATGCAGTACTCCCAATGGAAGTAGTGGTGCCTTCTCTAAGAGTTTCTAGGCAAAATGGCCTTACTCCTCAAGAGTATAGTGAGGCCATGAGGATGGAACTCGAATTAGCAGATGAAAGAAGAATACAAGCCTTCAACTACATGTTGATTCAGAAAAATAAAGTTGCTCAGACTTATAACAAGAGAATAAAAAGGAAAAGTTTTGAAGTAGGAGACTTGTATGGAAGATTATACTACCAATTGGTTCCAAAGATAAAGAATTAGGCAAATAGTCTTCCAACTGGGAAGGACCTTTCTAGGTGCATCAAGTACTACTTGGAAACTCATATTGGTTTTCAAACCTACAAGGAAAGCCACACAAGAGGTTCAGCAATGGGAAATACTTGAAGAAGTATTTCCTTACTATGTGGGAAATTATAAAAAATTCTCAAAAGAATTAGGCAGATTCCACAGCCTTTAAAGGTGCAGTGTTTGGAAAATGTTCTATGTTTTGGAATAAAGTAGGCTTTTTAGCCACTGTTTCTCAAGCATTCAAGTTCTCTAACATAATACCTTGTTCTATTCTATGTTTTGGAGAAAAATAGGCTTTGTAGCCACTTTTTCTCAATCATTCAAAGTTTTCTAAAGATGTTGTTTTATCTTCTATGCTTGGAGAAAATTGACCTAGTAGGCTTTTTAGTCATTGTTTCTCATATATATAAATTTGTCCAACAACATACCTGTTCAATATATCAATAGGCCTTGTAGCCATTGTTTGTCAAATCTCTCCAATGTTGTACCTATACCTAATATATGCAGTATATAAAGTAGGTCCAAAGACCACTTTTAATCAAAAATAGAGTTACAACATCATTCCACAAACATCAACACACATCAAAAGGTAGGCCTATGTGCCACCTTGATCCACTAATGCAATGTCATGGTTGTAGTGTACGTGTGCTGGTTTCAATAATTTTTCAACAATTCATTCCATAGGAAATCAACACACATCAAAAGGTAGGCCTAGTGCCAACTCGGTCCACTAATGCAATATCATGGTTGTAGTGTACATGTGCTGGTGTTAGTGATTTTTCCGCAATTCATTCCATAGGAAATCAACACACATCAAAAGGTAGGCCTAATGCCACCTTGATCCCCTAATGCAATGTCATGGTTGTAGTGCACATGTGCAATGTAGTGCTCAATGAGTCTCCAACAACATTTCAAGAATACATTCCAATTCTCCACTTTCCACCAAGCAAAAATGGTAGGCCGATGGCCACCTATCAAGAGTAGGAAAGAGAGATATCAGCCTCAGGACAATCACTTGTCATCATAGGCTTTAGAGTAAAAAAGCAAAGAAAGGATATATAACACAAGGAGCATAGGCAAGAAAGAGACTTTACAACTGAAAAAATGCCAAATAAATGGCTACAAAGTTCTCAAGTCAAAGTCTCATCAGTTTATGATTGTTTGAACATGTCAAAGTCGTATCATGGAGAAATCAAAAGAACGGAGGGAATCCCAATATCCAAGGCAATGTCGGCGAGGTGCATCAATTTCCTGCAATTCTAAAGCCAATCTAGTTGTCTCGTTTAATTAGGGAAGCTAGAAATTGCCTAAGGACTGACTTTACCGCCCAGATGCTCTGATCGTTAAGCCTTTATGGCTTCACCTTGCTCAAGCGAGAATTAAACTTTGCTTTCTACTCTAATTCTATAGTCAATACTCTGATACGTTCTTTCTGAGCATCATAATCAATGCATAGCTCACTCAACCATTGTGTAGCTTGTTTCTTGGCAAGTTAAGCTTGCTCAAATTCTATCTTCTATCTCTTTAAGGCATCTAATTTGGAGGAAATCTCCATGTTGGATTTCAAAGCACGATCTAAGGCAGGGAAAACAGAAGAAGTCCGAGGTAAAGCCTCTGAAATGAAAATTTTGAACTAAGGCACTTTGGAGAAATTTGATGCAACCTGCTTGAGTTGCCTGGCTTATTCTTATAATGGAAGATAGACAAGCGGAGTCGAGCCAAGAAAATGGCTCACATTAGAGCGAGAGATGTAGCTATGTACGAGATCACTAGGAGAAGATAATACGCGAGGATTGTGGGGGCGAAGTAGTCGGTCTAGGAAAGACAAGTCGAACTCAATCGTCTCCCCCTCTATCTGGAAAGCTAATCTCGGTGAAACCTACAAAATGGAAAGCATAAGGCAAGGGAAAAGAAAAATACAGGAGAAAGATGAAGGTGAAGAATTAACTGGAGAAGGAGTAAGCTGAGAAGTATGCTCATCTTATTTTAAAATGGTGGTAGTACTTTAGTCAGAGCCCTCTATTTGTCTTTGTCTCACTAGGTGCACTGCTAGTATCTTGTGAATTATCTTCACTTGAAGCTTCTTCTCCACAGGTCGACCCTTGCTCACTATTTTTAGAGGGATCTTCTACTTCTTCAATCTCAATGGGATCATCAACAATATTAAAGAAATCAAATTGATGGGATGGTTTACGCGACGACTGCCGTAGGTTGGAAGAATTCCTCACATCCTCATAAAGATTGGGCTTTTTAGGCCTACTACTAGGAATAGTTTTCTTCTCCATGGCTATCTTGAGTTTCTTGGTAGGCTTACTAGGAGAAGAAGTTAATCCTACATAAAATGAGGAAATCGGCAGGGTATTAAGTTTATGAATAAAAATCTGACAAATGATTCTTTTACCTGTAGTGGGCGAGCAAGAACTAAGAAGCTCGTCAAATCTAATATTCCACCAAGTAGAGAAGGATGGAGTCATGGATAGAGAGGTGATCCCAATGGAGCATGAAAGATTTTGATATTCCTTAACCAGTGTATGTGCAAACTCGAGTCTAGGCGAAGCAAAGAAAGCGAGAGAGGTAAAAGTGATTGAAACTGACTTAAAACAAGCGGTGGCCCCAAGACGAGAAGAGTAGGGGTTATAGACTAGTAGAGGATCACCCAGACATTGAAGATGAAAAGGCGAAGCAACCTCGTAAAATAAGTACTCTACAAACGGCAATAGTAGAGGCCAAAGGACTCTCAAAATCATGCAGATATGGCTGAGATGAAGCCAAAATCTTATTCCAAGCTAATATATGTACAGAATCAGGCCTTAGGAATAAGTGTACCAATGCTCGATCTACCAATCCTAAGAAGAAAGATATATGATCATCAAAGGGCATTGTATGTAGCGAATGTGCGACATGAAGTCCCAAAGTCTTGTAAGAGGTAGGTTCCCAGTCCAAAAGTTCTGGAAAATATGAAAATAACCACATCTATATGAATCATAAGGCACCACCAACTTTATGGTAAGGCTCATCAGAAACATATTTACTCATGGCCTAATAAATTGAGGCCAAGAATAAAGTGCCTAAGGCATAAGGCCAACCTAGAGCAAGTGTCTTCGTCAATGGTAAGTACTTCATGGTGGGTTTTCCAGAGCTAGGAAAAAACACATATCGGCATAGGAGAACCCATAGAAACTCAACATGCTCAGTCTTCGATGGAACTCCAATGACGTCGTGCCATTTTTAGATAATAGCATAGTACGAAGTTTTAGAGGTAGAGGAAACCTCTATAGCCAGGAGAGAAGAGTCCTGAATATCAAGCAGACATAGTGCAATGACACCCTAGATAGGTAGGCCTGTGAGAATAGTAATATCTCTTAATGTGATGGAGATGGGGCTGAGGGAGTAGGAAGATTGGACGAAAATTTCGTGTAACCTCATCAACTTCCACGTCAGTGATTGTTTAATGGTAAGATGAATGAACCACTTAATCCCCAATTCTATCTAAAGTCCTCTAAAATGTGGGGACAACCTAATAATCCATGCACCCTATCCTTCTGAAGCCCTTATCCATGATTTGGTCGAGTTTACCATAGGCCGTAACTTCTTTCCAAGAAGTAGTTCAATTGTTGATCTCAACGGGAAAGGAAATTAGATGAAAAATAAGATGTTCCTCCAAGAAAATGTGCGAACCCTAGCCCAAGTAAAGGGGATGAATAGTACTGCAAAGCAAAAAATGATGTCAGAACTAGCACGAATTAAGGAAGAAAGCGCACAAATTTGGATTACCTCGATGAAGATGGAACTGGCTAAGCCATAGAACCAACACGAAGCTCACAAGAAACAAACACAAGAAAGTTACAGGTCATGACAGGGTGAAATCTCGAGTCTGAAACGAGAAATATTGTGAAGCGAAATCTATCAATGACTACCTTTAAGTTGTTTCCACCCGATAGACAAATCGAAAAATTCTTTGGTAATATGTGACCTCTACAATCTACCAAAAGAAAAAAACTCAATACAGATTTATTGGCAGAGTTGAAAATCATTGATAGGCACTCGAGAGGTTTGAAATAGCCAAGCGATAAGATTATTTTTTTCAAAGGTGTATTCTTAACTCTTTTTCGGATGCATTACTGAAAATTTTGTAATAAATGAACAACTTGATGAATTTTTTGAAGGGTGTACTCATGATTATTTTCAAAACATACACCCGATAAGTATTGAAACTTATTTAAACTTCTTTAAAAATTTTTGAATGTGTATTTTAGACTCTTTTCAGAAAATTTCGTAATAAGCGAAAAGCTTCATTATTAGATTTTCGAATGGTGTACTCATGATTATTTTCAATTATATACCACGGAAAACATTGAAACAACTGGAATCGCTTGAAGAATATTTTCGAGTGTAACACAGACTCTTCTCAAAGTCTGTACCTAAGAAAATTTTCATAATAGCCTGAAAGGCTTCAATGAATTTTTTGAAGGGGTGTACTCATCATTATTTTCAAAAAAATACACCCCGTGAAGTGTTCAAAATAGCCAAACAACTTTTAAAAAAAATTTTGAAGGTGTATTTTAGACTTTTTTTCAGAGTCTACACCTAAGAAAATTTTCGTAATAAGCCGAAAAGATTCAATAAATTTTTTCGAATGGTGTACTCATGATTATTTTCAAAATATACACCCCAAAAAATGTTCGAAATAGCCAAACGATGTTCAAAACAAGCTGAAAGCTTCAAAGAATTTTTCAATAATGCATTCAAGATGAATTTGAAAAAATCCGTACTCAAGAAAAGTTTCGAACAAACATCAAGGAAAGGTTTCAATTTTGGGGCATCAAAGAAAGCTAAGCAACCTTAAAATTCATCCAAAACAAGTTTCTTCAAGAAAAAATTCGAAATTAGAAATTCATTATCAAGGAAAGTAGGAAAGAATTGATCTTACCAGAGACAACTCCTTCTTCGCGAACAGCGAGCGGACGAACCACAACAAAGATCGGAGGAAAATCAAATCCCTTGAGAGCAAGCCGACAATCCCAAGCGATTACCAACCTTAGTGGCTGTTACAAAAATTATCGCAACAATAGAGAAGAAAGAAGAATATCACGAACAACAAACTCTTTCGGGAAATACACCATATGATATAATTCTACGGAAAAGTTACAAACTTAAAGAGTGGTATACACTGACTTGATAGATAGAGTCTTACAATATGCAATGTCCTAAAGACAATATTGCACCACTTCTCTTATGCAAGAAGACATCAAGTGATTGCCTCCCAGGATGAAACTATCTATTGTTGAAGTATTTGTACAAAAAACTTCAACTCAAGCAAACTCTTTCTTATGTTTTCTTTCCAATAAGTGAATGCACCGTTTTTGTATGTCAATTGGAAAAAAAAAAACTCAACTGTCTAAGAATCTTGAAATGAATAATTATACATTAGTATGCAACCTTTCTGAAAGTTTTCAACCTTATAGAAAGATGCACTCTTTCAAAAAACGTTTTTAAACCAAAAAATAAAGTATGTTTTTTATTTCAAAGCCCATGGCCCAAGGCCCGTCTTTTGATTTATTAATATATTATATATAATATATTTGGTGGTAGTCCACTAAGGGGGAGCCTTATGGAGAAGAGACCCACTCATAACTAGTGGGCCTTCACCCTCATCAATAGTAAATAAGGTCTGCATTCTTATAAAGTGTTATACAAACACTTCCACAACCAATGTGGGACTTTAAAAATTTTTGTTTTAATACTTCTAACAGTACTCCACATTTTAAAACAAAATTGCAATTTACATTCATAAATAAAACTATGTAATGCATAGAGAGGAAACAAAAATGTCAGGTTTTCGTGAAAAGTGTCTTTGGACTGGAATCACCTTAGTGCTACACATCGGATTCACTTGGTGACGCAGCGGGATATATAGATCTTTAACTGTTCACCTTCTTGTAGTAAAACCTTAAACACGTATCACACACACATGTTCTAAAAGTACTCGAAGCATTCCATTTATGTCGTTTTGGTCTTGAACATATCCCGGTTTTTATGATAGCTCTAGAGAATTTTAGACATTCAATTCTCATAATGTAATGCCCCAAATACCAGGGGTCCCTTTCTCATTTTTTTCTTTTTTTCTTTTTTTTTTTTGTCACTGTACTAGTATGTCGTGATAGAAAAATCTATGTTGCACATCTCTTTCATGTAAGTGCTCACTGCAGACTAAAGCTCGTCGTGCACGACAGCGGCTTCCTATCGTGGGGCTCCAATTTATCGTGACATACAAATCTCATCGCGGATGTAAACTCTCCCTACTCTAGCCAACTCTGTCGCGACATAAAAATACTCAGTCGCAATAGAAAATCTTCCCAGCCTGGCCAAATACGTCGCAACATAAGATTCCCTGTCGCAACACCAAACCTCTCCCATTGGCCATCCTCTGTCGACATAAAATAACTCTATCGCGACATAAAGCCTCTCCACCATTGCCAGTTCTATCGCAACATAAAAAAATTCTGTTGCGACATGAAAACACTCTATCGAGACATAAAATCCCTGCCCACTTCCAGACTCTGCCAGGACACATAAATACTCTATCGCGACATAGAAACTCCTAGCCTTAACCAAATTCTATCACGACACAAAAATTCCCTTGTCGCAACATAAGGCTCGTTGGTCTTGGCCACCCTCTATCGCGACATAAAGTACTCGTCGCGACCCAATCCCATGAAATCCTCAGTCGCAACACGACATCTCCTGGCCTGAACCAGGATCTATCGCAACCCTGACCTCTGTCGTGACCTTCCTGGTCGCGACAAGGAAACCTCTGTCATGACATGGTCACAACGGGGAGCAAACACGGTCGCGACACAAGGAACCCCTATCGCGACCCAAAAACCAAACAAAGATGTAATAGCCCTTCCGTGCCTTTCCTCGACCTCCAAATTTCTCTTAAATACATAAGAATTACTATCGCCGCTCTATATATATTAGGCAAAGAGAGTATATATATATATATATATATATATATATATATATATATATATATATATATATATATATATATATATATATCTATTATGTGCAAGATTTCAAATCAAGAAAACTTTTCCTACACTTTAATGAATAGATTAAAAAAGTTTTTATTACAAAACTTCTCTTATATACATATAAAATCGATATCTCTATCCGTAATGTTACGTAACTGCAGTCGCCGATCTGGCCTTTTCCTCACTACTATGGTCTCGTATGAGTTCCTTCACCTCGACGGTGACTCGATTTAGATTCCCTTTGGGTGAACCCTCCCAATGCCCGGGTTCCTCGACTCCCACTGCCTCCTCCAGGGTAAAATTTGAAAATGGTCATATGTAGGGGGTAAGCACGAAGCCCTGTAGGAAAATCCTCTCAAACTCAAACAAGGTTTAGAAAAGTATGGAAAATGGTTGATCTCATTTTTCTTTTAACATAACATAGACATACAAGTTGACATAAAACCGTGACATTTCAAACCAATCTCAGGATCATGTAAAAATAGTAATTAAATGAAGAAACGAGCACAGCGTAAAAAGAAATAATAATCGGTTTTACCATAAAAAATTCCCAACAAATCTTTTGGGCAGGTGGCATACTTAACGGTAACCTCCACCCCCTCAAGGTTCTCTTTGGCAGGTAGCATACTTAACAATAACCTCCACCCTTGCCATGTTATCTTTGTTTCTCAAGCATCCTTACAAGGAACCTCTTGAGAAGGAATTGAGCATCCTTACAAGAAACCTCTCACTATCACTTGCAGAGAGGTTTCCTAAGCATCCTTACCAGAATCTTCGAGAATAAATTCGAGCATCCTTACAAGGGAACCTCTACTCTTCACTAAGAGTATTCCTGCTATCCTTACCGAGAACCTCTTGAGAAATGAATTGACATCCTACAAGGAACCTCTCACCCATGTTCATTCCAACAACCATACAAGAACATATCCTACCAACAATCATCATCCATAACCAATGATTCCATAAATCCCCAATTTGCCATTCTTCCAAAAATCCACAAATCCATTGTCAGGCAATTTCACTAAACAATTAGGAAAATATAAGAGATCGTAACCACTTTATTTTACTACTCAACACAAATCACTATGATTTAGAAATCAATCACAAAAGACACATTCAAGAAGAAAATCCATCATTCTCAATTACTAGGATTTTTAAGCCAAGAAGAGGGATTTCATGGGTATTCAACCCTAACTTTGCTCTGCTGTAATCTTTGCAAACTACCAAGAGAGAAATGATTTCATATCGTAAATATATAGCATTGATAACCCAAAACATACATATATAAATACCCTAGCCTCAATGTAAGTGAATGAGAGAAAACCCCTCCTTGAAATCCTTGGTTTGTATGAAGATCTTGAGTCTTGATCTCGAATTTTACCCTTCAATCTCCTGTTTTGCCCTTCCTTTCTTCCTCTCTAATGATCTTTAGGGTTCTAAAGGGGTGTGGGGTAAGAGTGGAGTGAAATAAAAATGAGGGAAATGGAGTGAAAATGGGATTTTACACCCAGCAGCCCCGAAATTTACTGTTCATGGGTTGTTTATGCTTTTCTCCAAAAATTACGGTTTTGCCACTAAGATCTCCAAATTTTATCTATATGACTATCCTAAGGTTTTTCGACGTTCCGGATTCATTTTTAATGTTATTTCAACCTAAAAATATTTATTTTTCTCTTTTATTATTCAACCTTTTATACTTATTATTCTTATAATTTGATTTATGATGTAAATGGAGACATTAAAGGCAAAACGAAGTTAATTGGACGATTGTTGATAGTTTAGACATGTGGGGTTTACACATAAATGCAACCCCACATTACTATCATATAGGTGACAATGATTAAAGCTTTATATTCAAGCTCACCTTTACATAAAGATATCATTAAGTTAGCTAAATGCTATACATAACCTACACATCAACATATAACACATTAAACACCTTAGGAATGAGTATAGTATGTGTTTCACTACTTGAGTTTTAATAAACTAGTTTTCCTATTGAACCTAGAGCCAACTGGGTTAGGTTTCCACCTAGTATTACTCATTCAAATGGCTTTAATCCCATTCCCCTCGATGTATACTTAACTTGCTCTCTAGGTAGGCCTTTTGTCAAAGGATCAGCTAAATTTTCCTTTCACTTTATATATTGTATCGATATTACTTCACTAGAAAGCAATTGTTTAATAGTATTGTGCCTACGCCTTATGTGTCTTGACTTTCCATTATAAATTTTGCTTTTGGCTCTAGCTTGTGCTGCCATACTATCACAATGTATGCATATAGCTGCATACTTTAGCCATGGCAGAATGTCTTCTAAAAAAAATTTCTTAGCCACTCTACCTCTCAGCAGCCTTTATCTAGCTATAAATTCTAATCTATAGTTGAACATGCTATACACGCTCGCTTAGAAGACTTCCAAGAAACAAAGAAGACCTCCCAAGGTAAATACATAACTACTAGTTGATTTATTTAGTTTCTATATTATCTAAACTAAATTCAGTATCACTATAGTCTTCAAGTACTGGTTGATATCTTGTATAATGTAATCCATATGTTATGGTATATTTGAGATACCTTAACACTCTAACCAAAGCTTCCCAATGGTCTTTTCCAGGATTACTTGTATATCTACTAAGCCTACTTACTGAATAAGCAATATCTAGCCTAGTGGCGTTCATTAGGTACATCAAGCTACCTATAACTTGTGAATATTGTAATTGTGAGACTGCATCTCCAGTTTTCTTTTTCAATTTGCAATTTGCATCAAATGGTGTTGCTACAACCTTGCAATTTGATTGACCATATTTATTTAAAAAAATTTCCACATAATGGGATTGTATAAGTATGTATCCTTCATTGTTTCTTTTTATTTGAACTCCCAAAATTACATCAGCTAGACCTAAGTCTTTCATATCAAATATGGAGTTAATAACTTCTTGGTGGACATAATTACATCCTTATCGGTTCCCATTATAAGCATATCATCAACATAAAGACAAAAAAATACACATGAATTAGTGTATTTCTTTATACATACACATTTGTCACACTCATTGATTTTAAATCCATGTGACAACATTGTGTGATCAAATTTCTCATGCCATTGTTTTGGAGCTTGCTTAAGTCCATATAAAGACTTAACTAACTTACAAACCTTATTTCCTTAACCTTGAACCACAAATCCTTCCGGTTGTTCCTTATATATCTCTTCATCCAACTCTCCATTTAGAAAAGTTGTTTTCACATCCATTTGATATATTTCCATGTTATTCAAAGAAGCTATCACAATAAGCATCCTTATAGATGTTATTCTGCATACCGTGTAATGGGTGTCAAAATAATCTAACCCTCCTTTACCATACCCTTAGCTACTAACCTCGGCCTTATAATTTCTGTCAATGGAGCCATCGACTTTAAGCTTTCTTTTAAAAATCCATTTATAACCTATCGGTTTATTTCCGGGTGGTATATCAACCAATTCCACATATGGTTTTGTAAAATGGATTCAACTTCACTATTAATAGCTTCCTTCTAAAAAGGTGCCTCAGGTGAAGTCATTGTTTTTTTGTAAGTTTGTGGTTCTCTTATGGTCATGAAACTTATAAAGTCTGGACCAAAATTCTTTGGTTTTTTAATTCTACTTCCTCTTCTAGGTTCTATATCTTGTTCTTGAACCTTTGGAGTAGATGGTTCATCACTCTTGAACCTTTGGAGTAGATGGTTCATCACGAGTTTTCTTATTCATAGCACTCATTCGACTTTCCTTGTAAGGAAAAACATCTTCAAAGAATTCAGCATCAATATATTCTATAATTGTATTTACTTTATGTCATGCACTTCAAATTTATAAATTAGAAATCTATATGCAGCACTAGCATTTGCAAAACCAATAAACACACAATCAAATGTTTTAGGACCAAGTTTTGTCCTTTTAGGTAATGGAATAAGTACTTTTGCTAAACAACCCCACACTTTGATCATTTTATATGATGGTATCCTTCCTTTCCATAATTCATAAGGAGATTTATTGGAATTCTTAAAAGGAATTCTATTTAGAATAAAGTTTGCAATAAGTCATGCTTCACCCAACAAATTATGTGGAAGCCCTGAACTATTCAACATAGAATTTATCATATCCTTTAGAGTTCTATTTTTTCTCTCGGCTACACCATTTTGTTGTGGTGTATAAGGAGTTGTTTTTTATGAACAATACCATGTTGAGTACAAAAATCCAAAAATGCAGCGAACTCATATTTACCACCTCTATCAGATCTTATCATTTTAATTTTCTTTTCCAACTGATTCTCAACTTTGGCTTTATATATCTTAAACATATTTAAAGCTTCATCTTAGCTATGAAGTAAATAAACATAGCAATTTTCACTGCAATCATCTATAAAGGTTATGAAATAATTTTTACCACCACATGAAGGTATAGTTTTAAAGTCATAGAGATCACTATGGATCATACTAAGTAATTCATTTGACCTTTCTTGAATAGATTTAAAACTTTGTCTAGTAAACTTAGATTCAGTGCATACTTCACATTTATTATGTATGTTAACATCAAACTTTGGTAGTAAATTTAGATTAACCATTCTATATATACTCCTATTGTTAACATGTCCTAACCTAGTATGTCGGTAAAATAAAAGAATCGAACAATACAAGGTATGTTCTTATTATTATTAATAGTATTAGTAACAAGTACATTGAGTTTAAACAAGCCTCAAACAACACCCTTTCCCACACATCCCAACCTTAGTAAGAATAAACCTATCAGATTCAAATACAAGTTTAAACCCTTTCTTACTAAGTATAGGGCCTGAAACCAAATTTTTCCTAATCTTAGGAACTTGTAACACATCAGTGAGAGTCACAACTTTTCCAAAAGTAAACTTTAACATCACATTGCCCTTTCCTTCAACATTTGAAGCAGAAGAATTTCCCATATAGAGCTTTTCACCATCATCAATCTGTTTTTATTTTGAAATGCATTCACATACCACATACGTGCCTAGTTGCTCTGGTGTCAATCCACCATCCCTTGACATTTGAAACCATATTGGTTTCAGTCACAATAGCAACCAAATTGTCATCAAACTCATGCATATGTGCTTGATTAGTACGAGATACATTCTGATCTTTGCGATGGCGACACTTTTATGCCTTGTGTCCAAGCTTTCCACAAACCCAGCAACTTCCTTTAATTTTCTTGAAGTCCTTGCCTTTTGGTTTGTTAAGCTTTGTGATTTTCTTGCCTTTGAATTTATGGAATTTTTGCTTTGTTGAAGGCTCACTCTCATATGACATTAGCCCTTGCTCCATCCCCTTTCTATGATCTTCTTCTACTCAAAGCCTTAGGATCAAATCATCCATTGACATCTCTCGATTCTTGTGTTTCAAGAAAACTTTGAAATCCCTCCATGAAGGTGGCAACTTTTCTATAATGGAACCTACTTGAAACTACTCACTAATTGCACATCCCTCTACATGCAATTCATGAATAAGGACTTGAATTTCTTCAACTTGTTTTATCTTAGTTTTCGTATCAACCATGTTGTACTTTTGAGAAATTTTCCCAATCACAAACTTTTGCTCCAAAGATCTCTGCTTGTATTTCTTCTCAAGCATTTCTCATACTTCCTTTGCAATCTTATATGATGAGTAAATATCATATAAGTTGTTTTCTAGACGATTCAAAATATAGTTTCTACAAAGAAATTCAAATTGCGTCCAAGCTTCAATGGTCAACAACATCTCTCTTGTAGGAGGATCTCGTGAGTAGCCTCGGAATATCTTCTAATGATGTTTGCCACCCATGGTTCTCAAGTAGAACAACATTTTTTGTTGCCATTTTTTGAAGTCAGTTCCATTGAACTTATCAGGCTTCTCATCAAAAGGATTCTTTGAGACACTCAAAGTGTTATTCACATATGAATCTACCACAGACAGTATGTTTGCTTATGAACTCGACATGCTGCAATAGAAAATATTGTCTTTAGATTGTTACAAAAATTATACTAACAATAGAAGAAGAAGAGAATATGCAAAGAACACAAACTCTTTCAGAAATACACCACAACAATATAATTACAGAAAAGTTACAAACTTAAAGAGAGGTATACACTGACTTGATAGATAGAGTGTTGCAATATACAATGTCCTAAAGACAATATTTCACCACTTCTCTTATGCAAGAAGACTTCAGGTGATTGCCTCAGAGGATGAAACTATCTATTGTTGAAGTATTTGCACATAAAACTTCAACTCAAGCAAACTCTTTCTTATTCTTCCTCTCCAATAAGTGAATGCAATCGTTTTTGTATGTCAATTGGAAAAAAAAAAAAAAACTCAACTGTATAAGACTCTTGAAATGAATAATTATACATTAGTATGCAATCCTTCTGAAGTTTCGCAACCTTCGTAAAGATGCACTCTTTCAAAAACGCTTTCAAACCAAAAATAAAGTATGTTTTTATTTCAAAGCCCATAGCCCTGGGCTTGCCTTTTGATTTATTGTCATAGCTTTGTAGTCTACCAAGAGGAGCCCATGGAGAAGAGACCCACCCATCACTAGCGGGCCTTCAATTCTCATCAATAGTAAGTAAGGCCTCCATTCTTATAAAGTGTTATACAAACACTTTTACAACCGATGTGGGACTTCGAAAATTTTTGTTTTAAAACTTCTAACAATGGTCGACAGTAGCAATGCCGACTAGAGGTGCGACATCGTTGTCGTCGATGACGACAACAATGTCTTCTACAACGGCAGCTCTGATCGATCGAAGAGTAACAGTCACGACAGTGAGTTCTTCTATGTTGATGGCGCAAACAGCAAAGGCTTGATGGTCTCCTCCACCAAAGACATGAACAACAACGAACGTATCGACAACTCTGACATTGCCTCCTGATGACGAAAGCAAACATGCGGCGGCTTCGCAATGACAATGGTTACCTGTGAATAGCAAAGAAGGGGGTAGTAGTGCTAGTGATAGGATAAATGAACATGGAGATGGAGGAAGAAGAAAATAAAAAATGTTAAATAAAAGGGTTTCCTTTATCCAAACAAGTGGGGGTTGTTTTCGAAAAGAGAAAATAAATTCTTTTTTGGAAGGAAATAAGGAAATTCAAAGTTGCTTAGAGGAGAAGCCGGATGGTTTTTCTTTCGAAGAACAATATCCTTAAGTGTATGAATAACAAAAGTTAGAGGTTTAAAATTGATGATGGAGGGAACTTTTTCTTGGGGAATTAATAATTACTTCTTTATTCGATCTGACTTGGCTCGTTCTTGCCATTGGAACTCCACATCATGGGCTGAAAGCTAGATTTTGGGTTTCATTATTGGAAATAAGCCTAAAAGAATATTTTGTGGGACTTTAATACATATAATATGGCCTACAAGCCACAATGTATGTGGGGCCAATTGTTTGCACCCAAATTGAAATTTTTGCATGATCCAGTAATGGATTAGGCTAGGCCTAAGCTCAAGCCCATGAATAAAAGTCCAAAAGAAAAATGGCCTAGATTCATTTGTACAAACCCATAGAAGGAGTCTAGGGGTATTTCTAAAATTTTTAATTTTTGGAAGTCAAATGAAGCATTACCGAGGTGTGGAGAGAAATTGGAGCAAGATGCATCGACAAGGAATATTCTCTGGTGAACAAGTCTCCATGATGCAAACGTGGAAGAATTCTTGAGGATCAAGACTCCATAATGGAGACATGGAGGAGTTCTTGAAGAATAAGTTTCCTTAACGGAAGTCATGGATACATTTCCATAAAGCTGAGAGGGAGAATACAAACTCTAGCAAGCAGTGCCTGTTAGTCTATAAAAGGAACATAAGATAATGAAGAATAGACAACCAATCAACCAATCAATCAATCGACTTATCAATCAAGAACTTAGCCAAAGAATTTCCAAAGATTTAAATTCCTAGTTGCAAATGTCATAAATTTCCAACATCGTTATTTCATTCATTCATTCATGGTGAAATCCACATTTTCTAGCAATTTCAGATTTTGCTGCAAGTCGACCAAGTTTATCGCTTCAAGCAATAAATAATGTTTTAACAATCAAATCTAATATTTATTTCAACAGTTTCAACATTATGGTTGTAAGTATTATTCAAGTCTATTAACTTTCAACACCGTGTTATTTCATTCCTTCCTAAGGAAATCTAACACTTTTCTTCAGTAATCAATTCTTGCCAGATTTCCATTCGTATGTTTTCCACTTTGATTCATGGGAATTGTCAAGGGAACCAGGGAGCCTACATAACTTGATTAGAAGTTTGATTTTCCGAGTCATTCAGTTTGGAAACACTTTAATTTCATGGCACACCCGCACGTTTATATTTTGTATGTTTTGTGTGAGATTCAAAAATCACCACAACAACCCTTTTTTGTCTTTTCAATTAAACCAATCAAAATCATGTCAAGATTCTTTTTTTTACTTTTCAACCCTATTTGCTACACACATATGTTCATCTCTATAATTCCCACTTGTTTTTTTTTTTTTTTTTTTAATGTGGCCCCCTAACTTTTTTTTTTTTATACAATGGTTTCCTAATTTTTTGCCCTATAAACTCAAAGCCTATCAGGGCTACATTTCTTTCTTATTTTTCTTTTTTTTTTTTATTTACAATCTCAAAGCCTAATGTATGTCCTAGATACTTTTCTTTTATTTTATTTTTCATTCTCATTCTCAAAACAATTCAAGTATTTATTATCAATCATTATTTTATTTTATTTTTAAAAAACGAGAGTGAAATATAAATATGAGTTCTTCAAGGTTGATCTAAACTTAAAGAAAATTAAAGAATCCACACCAAAGAAATCTAGAAGCATAAATAAGGAAAAAAAAATCTTATCTTTCGAATTAGTTCTTCAACCTTAAATCTGACATTCTAGGTTTTTCGGGTTTCTACTAATAAGAAAACAATTCCTTAGGGAATAACAAAAGTAATAATTTTTTTTTTTCAAATTCACTATAATAAGATTTAGGGAAAAATCTTATCTCTTAAAATCACTTCTTCTATCCCTTGGTCTAATGACTTAGATTTTTCATGGTTTTACCATTAAGAGAGAGGGTATACAGAGAACAAATAAAAAGTTTATTAATGTATTTTAGGAGGTATCACACTATATATAAATATGTATTTTAGGGTTTTGATGTTTTATACAAGTAGAGATTATTCCATGGCAAGAGAAAATAAAGCAGAAAAGACTAAGAAAAGTCAGAGATTGAGGGAGAACCAAGACCAGGGTCGCCACGCCACTACCATTGATCGTCAACCAAGATTATGCTGCGCTGGCAGAGGTTGACGGAGACGCAGCGCAACCACTGGCATTGATCGTCAACAGTTTGAATGCGCCGGCGGAGATTGAAGGAGAGCCCGTACTGCCACCGGCATAGAACGTCAATGAAGTGAATGTACCGGCAGAGATTGAAGGAGAGCCAATACTGCCATCTGCATTGAACGTCAACGAAGCGAATGCGCCGTTATTTCTACCGACGGAAACCAACTACCTCTTTCCGCCATACAGGAGACTGTTCGAGGGAAATTACAAGTATCTGTGTCACACCACCACCATAAACAACCTTTTTTTAGTTTGCTTACCTTTACCTCTTTAGTGCATGAAACTTGTAATTGCAGTGTTGGGTGCTGTTCTCATTAAAGCATTTCTTACCATAAACACATTTTACATATACTTTTTATATCTTTAGTCATTCGTGAAAATTTTATTTTATCAAACAGATAAATGAGAATAATTGAATCCATGAAAATAGATATTTTTATTTTAAAACATATAATACAAAAACAGTTTTATTTTATCAAACATGTTTTTCTATTGTTTTGGGAATAATAGAGAATTGTTCTTAAAAGACAAGACAAACATTTAGAACCCGAAAAGTATTATGAAAAGAAAGAAAATACCAAGGAAAATTATTTATATATATATATATATATATATATATATATATATATATATATATATATATATATATATATATATATATATATATATATATATATTTGGTTTACCATGAAAAATATAATACAAAAGCATACATAATCAAAATTCCTCAAAATTTTGCATATTTTTAAATTTTTTAACCCTTATATAATAAAGATAAATAAATAAAATGAGTTTGAATAATATAAAATCAACTTATGTTCAAAATTTTTTTTATTTTTTCTTCAAATTTTCTTTTATTTCTATTTTTCTACTCTCTATTTTCTTCCTTAATATTTCAATAAGAAAATCTAACCTTTCGAAAATCTATCTTCTTTAGAAAATCTAACATTTCATCAAATTTTTATCATATTTTAAAATTACCTTCATTGTTTCTTGTAAAAATAACTCATTCTTTTATAAGACACATGTAAATGCCTAAAGGATAATTTTTAACTATAATGAGTTATTTTTCAAAAAAAAAAAAGGTCACGAGAAGGTTTAGATTTATAAATTTTGGATTATTTGATATCTTAATAAAAAAATTAATTGTCCGGGTGAAATTGTGGATTTAAAGGCTATTGGAATAGATCTACAAAGTCCTCTCATTTCCTTTTTAAATCTAAGTTTCTTCTTTTCTTTCTTTCATCCCCATTAGAAATGAAGGGTGGCTTTTCGCCTTCCTGGCTTAAAATCACCCTTCATCGTTCATCCACTCAAATTTGCGTACGCTTTCTCCTTCAATAAAATTCGCTTTTCACCCCGATCCGAAGCCATCTAATTTTCTTTGCTACGCTTATCGCCTTAATTGTCATGACGCAAGTAATGATTATCATACGATGGTTGATTTGTTCGTTGATTTTTCACATTGGCAATTCAAATAACATAACTATTTCGACAAAGCAGAAGTCATCGTTTCATGCTCATCAATACAAGCCTATCAAACTTAATCTTGCATTTGCGATTTTAAGATTACCAATTATATGGCTTCGGAAACGCTTATTTGCTTCATTAACCTCGAATATTACGTCATCCTTTAACGCTTTTAACATTTATTCCATGCTCGACGTAATGTCTTGTTGTTATAAATCACGAAATTTCTTTCTTTAAAAAATATGGATTCTACAAATGACTTTACCCTAATCGAGTAACCTAGTTTGGTGCAAAATCATGGCCTCACCAGCACTCTCATGTGACCAACAAAAAGCAACACGATGATAAGCTTGAGATGTGGAGCCCAATGTCACGGACCTTGTTGCCATAACACTAAATTGCAGTTTTCATTTATTAATTAAACGTCTAAAAACCTAAAACCGACGTCTAAAGAAATAGTACTTGGAAAGTGGAGGTACAGTGGTAGTGATTTTCACAATTTGGGCACCATGTTGGAGTAGAATGCCACGACAGGAATAACACATGGGATGTACTGATTCTGTGTTGGGAATGGGCAATAAAATACTAAATGCGGTCTTTAGAAGCAGTTTGTTTGAGAAATTGGAGGTGTGGAATTGAAAAGTCTTAGAAAAGCCAATATTCAAAGATCAAAACACAGGATATGACAAATGTAGGCAGGAAATAATAATAATAGCAGATGAAGTGAGAATGAGGTGTAGAATGCTGTCGGGTGTTAGTTGGGTACTTGAATTGACATTATCATTGTGGAACAATTTGTTGGAATTTATCAATTTATTAATCAAGGAGCCATTATGACGGGTCTGCCATGGTTTCTTTTCCTAGCTGCCAAACACGTTTATGGGTCCATCACTCACCCTTTCCATGACCCTGGCCTCTTTCTTTTTATTTTTGTTTTTCTGTGGATCAGGAATGAGTGAAGTTGCTGACCTTAATTTGAGAAACTAGAGTAATAATGGAGCCAAAGGTTTGATTTTTTGCTCATTTACGTAAGATTTTTACTGTTTCAAGTTTACTCAAATGGTAAATTTACGAGGTATCACATCTTATATCATATATATGAAAAAAGTTTTTAAGTACTACACAAATATGAGTTTTCCTCTCAATTTAATAAATATATGAAAGCCATAAGCACTTTCAGTTCTAAATTGCACAATAACTATATGATTAGATCGGATCATTACAAATTATATCAAAGTCTCAATATAAAAGTTTGTTCCATTTGACATTGTAATGCTATAGCACGTCAGGGATCTACACGGCTGCTTCTCATTACATCCGACATCGCATATATAAAAAAGTTCTTGAAACTATATAAGTATAAACTTTTTTTCCCCACATATGAAGAAAGTTTCTCAAACTACATAAGTATGGGCTCCCTTTCCCATAAAAAATGAGTTTTAAAGCTGTGAAAGGGGCCTAGGCAATATCTATATAATTTGACCAAGTCATCACAGGAGGTCTATAAAAATAAAGTGATACAAAAATATAATGTAACATTAATAGATGTAAAAAAATGTATTTTTTTTTTATTTTTTTAATACCTTTAACAATATTTAGGATAGTTATGTGGGTGTCTCCAATGTTGATGATATTCTTTAGAAGAATTGCCAATTTTTGTATAAAATTTATTTTTTCAAAAAATAGACTCATTTTTTTATTAAACTTGGTCATTTTCTTTTCTAAAGACTGAGTTCACTTTTTTTTTACTGAATTTGTATTTTAAAATAACCTTCTCACTCTACCTTAAAATATTTTATTATTAGACTCACTCTTCTTTTAAAAAGAATCAGCTTAATTTTTTATATATATTGAACTTTATCTTTTTAATAAACAAATTTATTTTTTAGTCTATTATACCTAAATAAAACGTTTTAAAATATGTATGAAGGCATAAGAAAGAGGTTCCCAAGTTCCAGAGTGTATTAAAAAAAAAAGTGTACTTTTTATATTCAATCCATCTCTATGAAAAAGCGAATAACAAATTATTATTACAATTTCAAAATTATTGTAACTTTATGTTACGGTATTTTCTTAAAAAAAATACACTACTCCCAAAGAAAACCCATCAAAACTTTAATGTTTATTAATGCTTGTTTAATTACTAATTCAAAAAATAATTTTAAGAAATGGCTCTTGATAATAGTTTTAAAATTTGTTCTTTGATTGTTAGAAAACATAAATTATTAGAAAAAACTTAAAATATTAATTAAATTTGCTAAATATAATACAATATTTTATTTTTCCTAATAAATATTCTTTTGTTGATGTAGAGGGCAGATAGCCCTTAGATTGCGCTATTTTCTTGGACGTATTTGATCAATTTGAAAGGTATAACAATGATTCATAGTAAGAAACAAAAACAACTTTATCATTATTTTTGTAATTTTCTGGTGAAAATTACGGATTGAAAGGCAATTAGAATGGATCTACAAATGATATTTTCCCAAATCTATATAACCTATGTCCTGACCTGCACTCTCATGTGAGCATTTGCAGCATATAAACCAACAAAATAAGCAATCAAAAAAGCAATACCTAGACAATCTTGATGTGGAGCCCAATGTCACGGACCTTAACACATCATTAAATTGCATTTTTCATTTATGAATTAAACCTTTTAAAACCTAAAACAACGTCTAGAGAATTAGGGTAGGTTTGATTTTTGTTTTTGAAAATTGTTTTGTTATTTTAAAAATAAAACGAAAAGAATATAAAAAATTTTAAATTTTAAAAATAAGAATAATTTTTAAATAACACTAAAATAATGTTTTTAATAGCGGTTTTTAAAAACATCCCCCTAGTACTTGGAAAGTTGGTAGTGATTTTCTCAAATTGACCACCATGTTGAAGTAGAATGCGAGGACAAAATTAACACATGGGTTGTACCGATTCTGTTGTAGAAATGCTTTGTAGTCATAAGTAAAGTAACAGCATCACGCCCTATTCCACATGATATATAATTTCCATTTTCTATAAGTTCTGTCTCTGCTTCCTGACAATCGTACTGGTTGTCTGTTTTGATATTCAACTCTGGGAAAAACTCATTTCAGACCTGAATTCCAATTCAAACTTTATTTCCCATTCACATTCTCACCACAGAAATTGGTTCATGGCTTTTTAGTTGGGAAATTCGTCAAGAACTCATTGACAACCTGGTGTAACAGAACATTGAGGATTTGTTGCTCAAACTTTATGCACATCTCTTCAAAATATTCAATCTTACTCGCTTCTTTAACTTCTCCCCAATGAGACTCTATCATGTCTTCTTCCGTCAACCTGCAGATCTTGCTGAACATTTCTGTGTAATAGTACTCTTTCTTGGCTTGTTGCTTTTCCTTTCTCTTGGTTGTTCTTTGTTCTTGTTCTTTGGTGTTTGATTTTCGAATAAGGTTTGGAGCTGGGTAGTCCCAGTTGGCGGTTTTTGTTGATGATTTCTTCCTTTTCGATCCCATCTTCCTTGAATGTCCTCCTGAGAAACATTTGCAGAAAAAAGAGATTATAATGAATTTGCAGATATGCCAAAGCATATTAAATTAAATTGGGAAGACTGATTTACCTGATGGAGATGCATGACCAATAACAGAAACTGGAGTTGAAGTTTGAATGATCCACTTTGTTCTTCTTGTGAATTTTGGATCCAACTGAGGCTCCTTCACTGGGCTTTGCATCTTGGGAGTTGCAGGAACATCCTTCTTCTTCTTCTGTGGCAAAAGTGAACAAGAATCCTCGACCTAAAGAAGTATGGGTAAAATTGACCTTTGGAAGAAAGTTTACCAGACGACACTCTCTTGGGCTCAATCTTTCCCTTACATTCCCTCTTGTTGTTCTCTTCACCCTCCTTTTTCTTCACCAGCACCTTGTCTTTCGAGTTGTCTCTGCTTTTGTTTCTTCTCTCTGTTTTCTTCTGCTTCAATTCTCCAAACCCCGTTTCAGATTTCCTCATCATTTCTCGTCCCATCTCCCCAGCTTCATCCACATTCTCCAAGAAGAGAACAAGACAATCATGGTTTTGCCGGTCTAGGGAGGTGGGGACCTCACGGAAGGACACTGAAGTCCTAACACGACGATGATGCCCACCATGTGCTCCATCAATTTCCGGAAAGTAATCCATGAAATTCAGGGACATGCTTCGGAGTGATTGAACCAATTGTTTCCCGGCAATGAATCTAACCCCATCAACCTCGCCACTATTCCTGGACCACCACCAACCTCAACTGAATCCGAATGCGACTCTTTACATGGATTCTTCAACTCAACAACTGCTCTCATTTCTGGAATCTGATCAGCGGGGTGTGTCGGAAGACTGCCGGTGCACAGCAGCCGGCGGGCGGCACCTGAAAAACACTTCGTAAACCCTGTCTCACTGGGTGAATTTGCCATATCAGTAGCAGAAAATGGAGAGGATAGTGAAAGAGATGAAAGGAGAGGAGGAGGAGGAGGAGGAGGAAGAAGAATGAAGATAAGAATGAGGAATGAAGAATGAAGATGATGGCCCACCAAGAGAGAGTTAATACTTAATAAAGACATGGAAATGGAAAAATGCTCCATGTGGGTACTGTTTGATCGTTGAAAAACTGAGATTACTAGTGTGGAAAAAAGAACAGAGAAGAAAGACCTAGGTCGGTTAGGGTAAAGGACAAAATGGGTGGTGCAGTGTCATTTTGGGGTTTTTTTGGTCCACTAATGCGACACCGTTTTAGCACCAAAATGTGCAGGCTCACTGACACTACTGTAATATATGGTTACCGTTTTTAATTGCGGATCAGGATTAAGCCGAATTTGCTGACTTTTCATACTCCATTTCATTCCAACGACGTTGACGTAATTGCAACTTTGTCTCACCGACACACTGCGCTATGCACGGGTTTTTGATGTTTTTTCTATATGTACGGGTTATTTAAAAAATAATATATATTTAAAGAATAAAAAATATAATAATTTTAAATATATATTAGTTAAAAACAAAATTATATATATATATTATAAAATTAATTTGTTTTCTTATATAATTTATTATATATACAATTATATGAATTATGATATAATATTCATAAATAATAATATTTAAATATATATTTTTACAATATTAAAAATAATATTATTCATCAAATAATACTTTGTTAATATAAAGAAAATATGAATATTTTGATCATTATCTCTTTTTTACTTACAAAAACAATTATTATAAATTTGTTAAGCGAAGCTTATTAAAAAAGTCATAAACAAACTTATTATCAATTTTATTTTTAATAAATATTCTGTTTTATTTTAATTTTAATAAATAAACTCTTAAATACTATTCTTGATTAAAATTTAACTATAACACGTTTATTTATTAAATAATAAATCAATTCTATTATTTAATAAATATTTGAATTAAAAATTTCAACTTTAAAAGATAAGAATTCGAACATCAATCAATTTAAAATAATTAATTTAGAATGAAATCCTAATCATTTGTAAACCAACAAACATGATTAATTTAGTAAATAATAAATTAATTTATTATTTAATAAACGATTCTTGAAATATTATAGCTATCCCTATACAATCAAACATATTATAATTCTAAATATAAAACAATACAATTATAATTCTAAATAATATCCCAATACATAAATATTGCTTCTACATACAATTATTCTACTCCAAATAAATAAACAATAAATTAAAAAAATCTTATAGCTTTTTTATGAGTGTGAAAACCTATATGTTTTGGAGTTCATTTCACATGCTATTTTTTTTTTGGATATTTTATATCTATATTCATAAAAGCAAACTCATAACACTTTTCTAAATTTGGTTTTGTAGGGATCTTCGATGGAAGGTGATTTGACAGCTTAAATGAGCAACATGTTTCCAAATGAGTTTAACCGTGTTCACTTACACAATCATTTGTGAAGATTTATTTTTTTTTGTACTACTTGGCATCACGCTTAACTCATTGAAATTTATCAGATTCTACATTTGTAAAGAGCTTTTCTAACACACCACACGCCCCAATCCTAAGTTAAAACGAAGTTTATACTCACAAATTGAAAAGAAACACAGCCAGAAATTGCTTACGACATTACGTAAATTTGTCAGAATACACAATGGTTCTGTGGCAACAACTTGCTTTGTGTCACAACAAATTTCTATATGTCGCGACAAATTTCTGGTCAGCAACTTGTTTTCTTCTCTAATTTATCGGGGTCATAATTTCTTTGTTTTAACTCGGATTTGGACGTATGAGATGTCATTGGAAAGTTCTTCAATGCAAATGCAAACTATGACGAATAAATTCATTTGATTTTCCGTATTATATGAAAACATATCCCAACGACGCGGCCGCAGACACTCGATCGACTCTTCTTGCAAAGACGCTGCCATTTCGTTTCTCAAATCATTTCGTTTTCCATCAGCAGCCCTACAAAACCAAGTTTTTAAATGAATAAGCAACATGAGTTTTCATACGAATACTGATATAAATCGATAATAATGCTTCTTAATCCTGGGGCAGAAAAATAATGAAATAACTATCAAAATATTCATATTTTTTTATATTACAGCATTTGATAAATAATATTATTTTTTAATATCAAATAGGTAAATATTATTATTTATATACTATATCATAATTGATATAATTATTTATATAAATACCTATATAAATAAAACAAATTATTTATAATATATATATATATATATATATATATATATATATATATATATATATATATATATATATATATATATATATATATATATATATATATAATTTTTGTTGAAATAATATATATTTAAAATTATTATATTATTGTATATATGTTATATTTTTTATTCTTTAATTAGTAATAAAATGATGTATCATTAAAATATTAAAATATAAAGATAAAGATAAAATATATTTATAATAATAACTATTATTTAATATAATTTTTTTCAAAAGATAATCTAAATGATTTTTTTTAACAAATAATTTAAAATAATCTTGATAAACATAAATTCAATTGATATTAACATCAACATATTTACTTTTCAAAAAAAAAAACATCAACATGTTTACAATAATTTTATCATTAAATTATAATATAATAATTTATTATCAAATTATAAAAGAAAATTTGCTGCAATATTATTTGAAAATATGATTTCTAAATTGATTTATAGATGGTAGAAATAAACCTCTTGTCTTTTGAAAAGACGAATTTTAATTGAAGGATAACCTTCTTTCGAAGACGATTTCTGTAATATCAAGAATCATCTTGAAAGACGATTTTTAGATCAAGAAATCGCCTTTTAAAAGACAATTTCTAAATTGATTGAAAAAAGAAAAAAATCGAAAAGAAATCGTCTTGTCAAAAGACGATATTGAAAAGATATTGAAAGATTGAAGAAATCGTCTATTCAAAACACGATTTTCAACTATCTCTTTCCTAATTGAAGAAAAACTGCTTTTAGAATTGAAAAATATTTTTTAAACATAGATATTATTTTTTTAAATAAGCCTAACATAGGAAAAACCCATTTTTTCCGGGTTTATGTTATGTGTTTGAGATTCGCCATACTTCGTATTGATTAAGCCACGCGATTCTGATTAAAAGAATTCCTTTAATACCTAATTTCAAAATTTTGATCTTTTATTAATTTTTTATTTGTTTTTGATAAAAATACTTTGATTGTTTTCTTGCAAAAATAACTTTTTTGTTTAGAGATGAAAACAGTTATTTTTGTCTAAAAGGGATTACTTTTAAAGAAAAAATATATATGAAATAGGTTAGATTTATAAATTGTAATTATTTAATGTTTTTAATCAAATATTTATTCCTTCTTCTTTTTTTTTTCAAATTCAGGACAAATTTTGATTTGTTTATTCACGTTCTCACCCTAATATATATAAAAAATTAATTTACAGTAAATTTTAACTTTCTTTTTATATATAAGTTTTAATATATAATAATAATAATAAATATTTTTAAATAAAATAAATTATAAAAATATATATTACTTTATTTATTTGGCAAAATACATTAATTTATATAATTAAAATTTTTAAAAATGTAAAAATAAATAAAAATAATAGTTAAATTGCACGGGTATGGAAATTTTTCATACCTGCTAAACCCACTCACCTATTTAATTTTTTAAACGTAGATAGAAGATATACGATAAAATTAACAGGGCTTTGGGTTGAACGCGCTCGTTTTATTCTCGAACTCGCTTTTACACATCCATATGACACGTCTTTCCTTAAGTTTAGTGGGCTCTTTACCCTTTTGGCTTACAAAGCCCAAGATGGTGTCGAGGAGGAGCTACTGGCCTTGACTTGATACAACTGGCAGCACGTATTGGCTTGGGTTGTTGAAGTGCTGCATGGATCCCGTACCGGCTAGATTAACCCAGGCCCAGCCTAGATATGAATTGATTATTCGACCATTGTTTATGAAACAATAAGTTTGTTTTTTTTTGGAAAAATGCATTCTCGAATACGTATGGTATTTCAGATTTTCATTTTAACCAATGGTTTCGACTTCGGGTCCTAGAGATACAAATGCATGCTTTACACAGAGAAATTACCATCATCAAGGCCCCTCTCAACTCGATACGGGTGATTAAATTCAAGGCTGACATGCCTTAAATTCCACCTTCCCGTGTACACCAGTCACTCAAGCAAAACATATTTGTATGTCTATTACTTTAATTATTTTTTTATGTTTAGATAATTATTTTTTATATAAATATATATTTTTTTAAAAAGTTTAAAAATATAATCTAAAACACTTTTTTTTTAATTATTGAGAGTAGGGAAATATAAAACAATTTTTTCATTATCAAACAATATTTTTCTATTTTTTATTTTTAAGAATAAAATATTATTTAAAACAATTATCAAATAGGTAATAATAATTATAAAAATTTTGCGAAACTAATGAATTGGACCCTCCATTTAACAACCAAATTCTTCACCCATGTATTTCACCCTCCTCCTAACAACCAAAATCTTTATCAATGTATTTTCTTTTTTTTCTCAGAAATTTTTTTCCATATAATAAATTTCTTATAAGATTTGCATAAATAAAGAGAGAATGATAAAAATGAAAAATGTAATGGCTCCGTTTGGTGGAAGATGTTTTGTGACAAAATTGGAAGATTAGACTTATTTTAGAGGATTGACTAGTAAAAACTTATAATGTTGTTGTTTGGTGAATAGAGAATTAGAAGAGTGGATTAGACCTAACTCGACTAATTTCAAAACGCGTCTGGAGCGCATTTTCAAATGTAGACGTATACGTAGAGTTGAAAAGAGCTTTGTCCCAAAAATTATCACACTCATCGCTTTTACTCCTAAGATTCTCACAAACCCTTAGAGTTCACTAGCCAATTGCCAAATTTTTAATAATTAATATCTAATTACTATGAAGAAATTGATATATTAAGAATATGACATATTTATCACTAATTTATATAAAAAAAATTTTCACTACTCTATTGATAAATTAATAGTAATATTTATCTATTTATGTTAATATTTTTGCAAATTAGCAACAAGAAATTTTTATATTTTAAAATTTTAAAATTTTAAAATGACTAATATTTTTTTTGTAAATAATGTTTTAATTCTTTAATAGTAGTATACCTTATTTCCAATAAACTCACCTTATAAATTTAAATTATTAACAAAAAAATACTCAACAATAAATTGTATCAATGTTCTTAATGGGTTTTTTATACAATAAAGTAGCTATCAGCTATCAGTTATATTTTACCAAACACATTTATACAAACAGCTAATATAATCAACTAATGAAATCGGCTAACAATAAACAACTAAGCTATTAACTAATAGTTATCCGCTATATGCTAGTGGCCAAATAGGACCAATATTTTTCCAAAAGCGTTTTAGAAAAACTAGGATTTGTAGCTTTTTCCCATCCAAAACCGTTTAGCCCTAATCAACCATAAGAAGCTGATTATGTGTCTTTATCAAGTACCCTATAAGAGCTAATTAGAGGTGAATTAGCTATTAGCATCTAATTGATCCTTCAATCAACTCAACCAAATAAGCCTAAATTGGAAAGGTAGATATCGGTGGGATGATAGATAACAAGTACTATTACCACAACTATTAAAAAATGACATTTTTTGGATAGTGCGGATAATTAGTTTGAACATTTTAAAGTATAAAGAATAAATGCCAAAAAGTGTGAAAGTGCATGGGACTGAGAATGCATTATTCCTTATATTTTTAGAACTTCATGTTTATGTTTGGTTTGGGAGGTACTAAAGAAAAATAATTTTCTCATTTCTTTACAAGAATATTAAATAAGTTTAAATTAATTTTAAATTTTAAATTATTGGATTTTTGTATTGAAATTTAAAATAAGTAAAATAAATTTCTGAAATATGATATAAAATTTAAAATTTGCTTTATATTATTTTTCTGAAGTTCAAACTGACTATAACCTATAAAAAATTTGTACCAATTTCAGAGCAATTTTCTCAAAAGGCTTATATCACCTAACAAACTTGATACGAAATTTCTTTTAAAAAAAATCAAGACTAGTTTTGATATCCGGGAAAATCCTAGGGAAAGGAAAATCATTTTTCTATGGATGATATTGAAAATATGAATGAAAATTATTCAAAAAAATACGAATGAATTTTTTTTAAAGAAAATACTAAGAAAAATATGGTAGTCTTTTCCATGATACTTTTGGTTCATCGAAAATACTAAGTTTGACTATTTTTGGTTCCCAAAAAATGCTAAGAAAAATGTAAGAGAAAGAAAATGAAAAGAAAAAAATGGAATGAAAAAAAAAATGAAGGTAAATAAAAATGAAGGATTGACCGGTGAAAACCTCTAATGTTGTTGTTTGGTGAATAGAGGATTGGACGTTTTCAAATAGAGGATTACATATGTGGAGTTGAAAATACAAGTGTGACGCCCTGATACCAATCGTATACATTGGCTTACACATCATACTCACCAAAATACATCCAACTATATTATAATAATCTCAAGAGTTGTTACATTACTCTTAATACAAACATATATTAAAATTAAGAATTCTTATACATGTTTTACAAAATATATCTATCAAAGTCACATGTCGACTTTCTTCTCAAAAGTGGCCTCTAGTGAGCGCCATCTTCCTGAACACTCCATGTACCTGAAAGGGGGATCCCACGACAGGGTGAGCAATACCCAATAGTGATAATCTCCTACATGGGTTATTCCCCACCTAAGTGCACATGTAATGACAACCAAACACATTCAAGTAGAACATATATGTTCATACTCAAATGTCTACCAAACACATTCAAGTAGAACATATATGTTCCTACTCAAATGTCTACATGAAATGGATAAGAATGTGACTCACCATTTCCTACTGAGCTCTCATCGACTCCCTCACGCATGCCTAAGCCAAGCTAGAAAAACACTCCGCTTTTCAAAACAAAGGTTTTTGTTCTCAAAACATACTACCGAGTTTTTAAAACTATCGACAACCCTCCGAGGTGAATTGTCGGGTAATTCTCCAAACGCCAAGGCCTCTCCGACGTGAATCGTTGACAACTCTCCAAAACAATTCTTGAAAAATCTTCCTTGAAATTCTTTCACAACCATTTTCCTTTTCTTCACGCCATGCACTCACACCTATTTTTCAGTCGCCTGATGCATATGAAACGCATTACACATTTTCTTCATACAACACATGTCGACATATCATTCATGATATATTAACAAAATTTATATATTCACCATGTTATTTATCATAACTGAATAACATCAAATTAGTCATATGAGCTTAATAAACAATTTTAATTTCTAATGGCTCACACACAATTATATTTCATATAATTCAAACATCATATTAACACATTAAATTCCATACATTAACAATTCCTTTCCGCACACACTCCAAGCCATTCATTTTAAGCAATATTTTGCAAACAACATCCATGGACAATTTCCGTCCAACCATCAACTCTGGACCGTTGTAATGGGCTCCCAGACAGCACGTGGGTCGTCCGAAACTACTAAAAATTTCCAAAGATTCGGGCCCCACCGAGGACTGGAATCACGGCCATTTTGGCCCCAAACACTCCAAACACAATTTATAACACGCATCTAAGGCACACAAGGACCATTTTCTGCCGAGATCGGCCCGGATCGTCTAAAATGGGTCCTATAACGCAAGATGTACCCCGATTTTCGGATCGATCAAACTAGCCAATTACCGACCTCAATCCAAACCATTTTAATACTCTTAAATCGAAATAAACCAAGAAGAGAAGACCCCTTACCTCCCGCAGCTTGTCAAACTCCACAAAATTGGTGTCCACGCCGTAACCCTTGGCAAGCAGTAGAGCACCCTCGCTTCGCCCGACGAACCGACGATCCGAACGCCGGAAATCTAGAGAGAAGTCGACTTTCTCTTTAAAATCGCTTTCTCCTCCACCGATCCAGCCTAAAAATGAGAGAAGAGATGTTTTCTTTTTTCTTTTCATTTATTCCCCATTCCTCTTCCATTCGCCACTCACAACCTCCCATCGGTCGACTGGGATTCCTTATCCACTTATCCCTCCCGCCGATTTCCTCTGACTCGCATCACGCTACGTGGTCCACCCCATGGCCCACACTCGAGCTCATGTTTGACTAACTCTTCACATGACACGTGGCACCTCTTGAACTACTCAAAATGTGCCAAGTGTCCCGTACTACCCCCGTTGCCTCGAAAAACGTGAAATTCCGACTGCTTTAATTCGACTTAAATTCGACACAGAGCTGGGATTTCACACGATTCCAATGGGATGGTTCATTTCATCATCCGAGATCTAGAAAAATTCCGGATTTTGACCGAAATTACCATTTTACCATTTTTCAAAACATTAGTATTTTCTCGGGGTTTCACAACAAGTTTATCCCAAAGTTGTCAATAATTACCGCTCTTACCCTAAGGTTCTCACAAAACCCTTAAAAAGTTCACTAACCAATTGCCCAATTTTCAATTATTAATATCTAATTACTATGAAGAAATTGACATATTAAGAATATAACATATTTATCACTAATTTATATAAAAAAAATTCACTACTTATTGATAAACTAATAGTAATATTTATCTATTTGCATAGTTAATATTTTAAAATTAGCAACTCAAGAAATTTATATTTTAAAATTTTAAATTAATCTTTTTTGTAAATGATGTTTTAATTCTTCAATATTAGTATACCTTATTTCCAATAAAGTCATCTTATAAATCTAAATTATTAACAAAAAAAATACTCAACAATAAATTGTATCAATGTTCTTATTGGTTTTTTTATACAATTAAGTAGCTATCAACTATCAATTAAATTTTACCAAACACATTTATACAAACAGCTAATGAAATCGACTAACAATAAACAACTAAGCTATCAGCTAATAGCTATCCTCTATATGCTAGTTTCCAAATAGGGCCAATTTTTTTCCAATAGCATTTCAGAAAAACTAGGTGTAAAACCCTAGAAAGTCCAAATTTTATGAGAAAGGGTAAAATGGTAATTTCGGTCAAAAATCCGCAATTTTTCTAGATATCGGATCACGAAACGATCTTCACCGTTAAAATCATCTCGCAAAATCTAGTTACCACGTCGAATTTCGTTGAATTATGAGATAGTCGGGATTTCACGTTTTTCGAGGCACTCAGGGTAGTACGGGACACTTGGCACATGAAAAGTGGCTAAAAGTGCGCCACGTGTCAAGTTCAGGATCTCTCAAACAAAAAGGGCTCAAGTGGGACCCTTAGGAGACAAGTGACAAACCATGATTGGGTAAGAATCCAAGTGGATGAATAAGGGGATAAGGTAATCCAAGAGAGCCAATGAGAGGCTGACATGTGGCAAGTGAGAGGACATCTCACTTGACTGAGCAATGGCCCAGGTTAGAGGAAAAAGGAAGAGGAAAAAGAAAGAAAAGAAAGAGTTGTAGAGAGAGAAGATCACGCCTGTAATTTTCGGCTTGATCGGGCCGCGGTTGCGGCGGACCAGAGGAAAGTTTATTCGCTTGTTGAAACTTGCATGAAGAGGCGGAAGTGGGGAGTTTGACAAACTCACGAGAAGGTAGGGGTTTTTAAATATCTTGGTTTAGTCTTTGGCTGGGAAGCCCATGAAATGGTTGGTGTTTGAGGCTGAATGGCGTGCATTTGATTTCAAAGATGAGTGAGTCTTTGGGGTTTCGAGAATTGTTTTTAGGACGATGGGAGCGGATTGTTTAGACAATTCGAGGAAAGTGTAGGACAAATTGATTGGCCCATAGATCTTGTTTGGTTATTGCTAAAGTTGAATAACATGTTGATTGTGTGTAAATGATGTTAATATATGCATGTATGACATGTTAACATGAATTGGTATGGAAATGGCATGTTGCATTTCATATGCACGGGGACACCTTAGAACAATAGGTGTAAGTGTATGACATGATTTCGGAGGGTTGACCAACAATTATTTATCAGAGTATGTCCACTATAATATATCGGAGGGTTAATCGCGTAATTATTTATCGATATGTCCACTAATATTTATCGAAGGGTTGTCGAACGAACAAATATCTTTGTTTGAAAACAATTTATAAATGCGTAGCCCAAATTGCGTGTGAGAGAGTCGGTGAGGACTTGAGGCATGGGACGGGGCATGTAGACATTCAAGTAGGAAATGTGCATGATTTACTTGAATGTTTGTTTGGTTGCCATTGCATGAGCACTTAGGTGAAGTAACGGTATGAGGAGAACCCGACTCTTAGGCATTCACTGTGCAAAGTGGGTGGGAATGACAATTTCCAGTCTTGAGGTGCACTGGGATTGAACCGCATCAGGGACCTAGTGACGAAGAAAGACGGATCGAGCCTCAGTTTGTATTATGTAAATTTATGGGTAGAAAACCCGGTTCTATGCGTGTAAGAACAAAGTTGTAATTAAACTCTTTTATGTATAATAAATACATTTTGGCAAGTTTCCCAGGTTCCAGTGGCCTTTGTAATAATAAAGCTAATTTATGTTGAAATTAGAGTGTGTTGAATCAACAAGAATAAATAAATAAAAGGGAGTTGGAGCATAGGAGGCCAGAATGGGCTACTGCCCATTGTGAGGCCTCGGTCCCGACAGAGAAAGTCTATCTCAATAGGGCTTCTGGTATTGTGTCCCGAGTGAATTTGCTCCTTGTCGCTGACGGGTCTGCCAGTCGAACACGACCGAGGGAGCTTGTGTGTCTGTGGCGGGTTTGCGTGGGCGGCTAGAACTCTGCGATCAAAACCTATGGCAAAGTATCATGACAGGGATTTACGTGTTCGCATTTATGGTTGGGGTTGGAGACGGGCGACCCAGTCGCGATAGGGGATCTTTGTGTGATGGGGCCCTGCGAACCTTGGGTCCACGATGCGTGGGCGGGTCTCATGACCGAGGTTTGAGACAAGTGGGAGGCTTAACAATGTCATAGCGTGGAGAGCGGTGTCGCGACAGGGGACCAATCCTCCTCTGTTGCGACAGAGAATTCTCTGTCGCGATAGAGAACTTAAGAAAGTCTGTCGCGACATGAAATTTTGTGTCGCGACAGGGCTTGATCTTTGGGAGCCGCCGGCGTGTGTCGAAGTAATAGAGCGCCCTCGCGTCTGTGTGACATAAAGCTCTCAGATGCGCACGACGGCGCGCGATGGCCTTGTGATGGCGCGATTGAGCGCACAACCAGCGCGATTGAGCGCCTGACTCTGCCACGGCAGAAGCTTGTGCATTGTGCACACGACAAACCTGGAACAATGCATTTCTTGTGCCTCGATTTGGAGTCCTTTGTTCATGGACAACATTCAAAAAAAAAAAAAAAAAAAAAAAAAAAAAGAAATCTGAAAAATGACTACACAGGATTTGGGGGCGTCACTGCCCAGGATTGTAGTTTTTCTCATCATGAGTAGTTGAAACCAATGGCTGAAGCGATGAGCTGGATTGGGAAAGGTAGATATTGGTGGAATGATAGATATGACAGTTCTTGCAACATTAAAGAAAATGACATTTTTAGATAGTGCGGATGATTAGTTTGAGCATTTTAAAGTGTAAAAGGATAATCTGCAAAAAAAAGTGTGAAAAGGGGACTGAGAATGCATTATTCCTTGTTTTTTTAGAACTTCTTGTTTATGTTTGGTTTGGGAGGTTCTAAAGAAAAATAATTTTCTCATTTTCTTACAAGAATATTTAATAAGTTTAAATATTATTTAAATTAATTTAAAATTTAAATTATTGGATTTTTGTATTGAAATTTAAAATAAGTAAAATAAATTTGAAATAGCATATAAAATTTAAATTTGTTTTTATATTATTTTTCTCAAGTTTTCTAAAATATGATCATAACCTATAAAAAATTTGTACCAGTTTGAGAAATTTTCTCAAAAGGCTTATATCACATAACAAACTTGATACAGAGTACTTTTAAAGAAATTAAGACTAGTTTTGATATCCAGAAAAATCTAGGAAAGAAAATCATTTTCTATGGATTGACATTGAAAATATGAATGAAAATTCTTCAAAAAAATATGAATGAAATTTTTTTTTAAGAAAATACTAAGAAAAATAAGGTAGTCTTTTCCATGATACTTTTGTTTCCTCGAAAATACTAAGTTTGACTATATTTGGTTCCCAAAAAATGCTAAGAAAAATGCAAGAGAATGAAAAAAAAAATGGAATGAAAAAAAAATGAAGGTAAATAAAAATAAAGATAAATCTCATATATTATTTTTATTTATTACTTGGAACAAATTTTATTTATTTTAACTCATGAATACAAATATTAAATAATTTAAGAATTTTTACATTTCTAGGTAATTTTATTTATGCTTGATTTTCTTTAAAATTTTTCATTAAACAACTAAACATTAGAAAATCATTTTTTTTAACATATTTTTTCTTAGTACTTTCCGTGTTTAAAAATGTGAACCATGACTTGTCATAAAAGTTATCGGTTCGTTATTCAATGGCGTTCGATGTCATTAATATATAATTTATATTTAATAAAAAACTAAATATTTTTAATATTTACTTAAATGTTATTTACTCATTTTTATATAATTGTATTAATATTTTTTAATTTTTATGGAATATATATATATATATATATATATATATATATATATATATATATATATATATTCAGAAAAAAAAAAATTATACTCTTGTTTTTAAATCGGAAAGGACGGTTTGTGGGATCTACTAGTTCAAGTGATTCCTGGCCTATTTTGGCAGTCTGGGCCCAATAGGCAAACCTGACCCAAAAACCCACAGATAGGACCGGTTGTTAACCAAACTCGCCTAAAGAAGTATATTAGGAAAATGAGAGGGAAGGAAAAGAAACTTGCTCTGTGCTATATAAGCCCTAGGTATTACACAATTCATATTTTTATATCTTCATAATATACCATATAAGATGAAAAAACATTTATCAAACTCGTGAAAAAGAAAAAAAATATGAAATAGATTTCTTACTTTTCCTTTGAAATTTTTATTCTAATAACTCAGCAAAAGAAAATTATTTATATTCATTCTTTGATTTTCTTTAATTCACATTTTCCTTTCAATTTTCTTTTACCTAGTATTTTCTAAAACCAAGCATAGCCTTTTTTTTTTGACATAACATAACCTTATTTTTAACTCATAGGAAGAAAAGGTAATTTGAATTAAGTCAAATTCTTATCTTATTATTATTGTTATTTAAAAATTATGATATTTCCTATAGCTTTCACTTTTTATTATGGGTGTTAAGATGACTTTTCTTAATGGAGAGTTGAATGAAGAGATCTATTTATATGGAACAACTAGCAGGTTTCGTTATCCAAGGATAGGAACATAAAATTAAAATTAATTTCGTTCGATTTATGACCTTAAGCAGTCATCTAGACAATGATCTTGAAATTTCGAATTTATGTAATAAGCTTACGTATCGTTTATAATGATTGATGAAAGGCAGGTATGTTTACGTTAAATAAGATGAAGATAGTATATAATATTATTAGGGTTCTGGCTTAGAACGAGTTAAGCCTGACTAATGTTTAAGGCGTGTTTAGAGTGCTACTTTTGTAATTTGGGTGGGCTTGGGTTCCAATTTTATCAACTTAGGTTACATTTGGGTTGGGCATTAGCCAATGGTTGAATAACATGAACCAACCCAAACTCATATCATATCTTATATAATCTATAATTGCTTATTAAAAAAAAAAAAAAAAATCTCTTTTTATCATTTCGACATTTCCTACTTCACAAGTCATCACCATTCCGACTACTTCCATTTCTACATTCATTTGATTGTTGTCTTCACCATTGTGTTATCATCATTGTTCTTCACAAGCCATTTTTTATTTTGTTTCTTAAGGTTTCTAGTCAACCATTACAAGTCATGTGTTTCGTTAATGCCAGTTTATTAAACCTAAAAGTGCCATACAATCTCTTTTTATTTTGGAATAATTGACTTACATGTTAAATTCAAATGTTTTGATGTTGAGGAAAATGAAAACAAAAATGAAGTTTTGAGTCATTTTTTTTAAATCAATAAGACTCGAGTGTAGCATTGTTGATTTGGGTATTTTTTTTTTCTTTGAAATGTTGGCAATGATAGATACAAGTGATTTTCTTTTAATTTTTTTACTTAGAATGCTTTATAAATTTGAAAATGATATTATTAAGCTTTTTTTTTTTTTTTTGATTTTACTAAATCAATAATTTGTAATTCATATAGAGTTATAAAATAGTTTTATAATTCAATAAATTTTTTAACTCAACCTGACATAACCTGATCAACCTTATTAACCCGACTAATGTAAAAACTACATGAGCTAAACCCGAGCTTCTGTCTTTTCGAGTTTGAGATTGTGCTCGAGGTCCAGGATTCAAACAGGTTGGAAATCGGGTTAGGTTATATTTAGGACTATGTGTTATAATTAAACTAGATAAGCATTTGGAGTTTTAATTAAGTTGGACCAATTGAACTTATATGGGCTAGTATGACTAAGTATGCAAGTGGATTCAATGACCTACTTCAAACCTATTGCCATCTATAATCGTATATTTTAGGTTTAGGGTGACAATTGAAAGGGAAAGATAATTTCTCTGTGTCCCATATCTGAAAGAAAAAGGGCGTTGGATTGTTCTTGGAGCTCACACACTCTAGTCAAGACCTGCAAATCAGTTATTGCCTGAAAGATTCACAGATTAATTACATTCTAGTTAGTATGTTGATAGGCTCAAAATGTGTTATATAAAATGTGAGTGCCTATATGCGCAAATGCACGTGTCGCCTCAAGTAATAAAATGGAAGTATGAGTATTATCCCACGAGGATTAGGTTACTAAGTACTAAAATCAAAATAGTCCTAACTTTATTTGAATTGACATAAAGGTGAAGTTGAAATGGAAAACAAACTAAACTAAATAAATCCTAAACTAAGGTCACTAACATGCAAAGAGAAAATGTAATTACAAGAAAACTTAGGGCTTTGATTTTATCAAACAAATTCCTATGGTGAGATTGAATTTGGTCCCAAAGGCATTTCAAACCATATATTAATAATGGATTTCACCCCTGAACAATCTACCATTGGAAAAAGATTCTAATGTATCTCTACCTCAAATCATCATAACCAAGGATTGCATTAAGCATTAGAAACCCACAAAGCCACATGTAACCCACAAATATCTTTATTCTATAGAGAAACATGACATTCTATTCATGGTCTAACCTAATTATTGTTTCTCAACCTCAAATTAGGTCACAAATCATGTTAATGGTGATCAATCATCAACAAGCATGAAAAATTTAATAGAACATTTAATACATATAAATCCAAACATCAAAGATTACAAATCAAAACTAAACACCATGGTTCATTGTTTAGACTACATCAAAACCCTAGAAAATGGGATTAGTTCATAGAGAAGGGAAATACAACAAAAGAAAAGAGAGAAAACATAAAGAGGAGAATAAATAGCCTATATTGAAGATGAAATGCTCAATCTCCTCTTCAAATCTTCCTCTTCTTCTTCAAGGAGAGCTTTGCCCTACGGTTTAGGAACCCTAGGGGCTTCCCTCCTTACAGCTAAGAGGAACCCCCTCTTTGCCTCTCGTCAAACTTCCCTGCTGAACTCCCCTCAAAACCCCCTAATTTCCCCTTTTATGGCAAAAAAAATCAAGAGAGTAGAAGAGATGGGCTTTAGCAACTTTTGGGCCCCGACATCCATGTTGTAGTATGGCGAATCTAGCGTTGCAGCGTGGGGTAAAATAAGGAGCTACTGGAGGAGAAGAAGTCAAACCAAGCTAGAGTGTGAGAGTACCCATGCTACGACGTGAGTGCACTCACGCTATAGCGTGAGAACAGTCATGCTATAGCGTGAAGCCACTCATGCCTTAGCGTGAGTTGTTCTCTAACTCGCTAGTAGCTTCCTCATTTTTCATCATTCACTCCTTCCTTCATAACTTCTTCATCCGGACTCCGAATCACGTGATCTTGGTGTTTTAGGAAGCCCTGTTAGGGTGTGTGCTAAATGGGGAGTCATAGAAGGACATCATGCAGCTGAAAGGATCACTTGTTTGCTACGACTGCATGATGACTTTGCTGATTTTTCTTCGATTTCACTCATTTCCTCTCAATGGTTGGCCTTATCACAAAATTGAGAAAAGAGCCAAAATTGAGAAAAAAGAGCATTAGGACACTTATTTATATCATAAAACTACTAAAACCTAAAAAAAACATGGGGATAAAATGAGTATTTAAGATACTCATCATATGTATTTTACCATGTCAATAAAATGTATTTTATTTTTTCTTATTGCTTATGAAATCATGGAATTTATGGAGGATAATCTGAGATTCAACATCATGTATTTCATGTTTGGTTTTGGCTTAGGTTGACTCTCAACTCGACCTAATCCACCCAAGTTGCAACCTAATTATTATCCTTATATATGGATGATATACTTATACTACAAATGATTTGAATATTGTTCAAACTATCAAAGGATGGTTGCCATCTACTTTTGAGATGAAAGATATGGGAGAATCTATCATATATGTAGGTAAAATCCATAAAAATCATCTAATAGAATAGTGACTCTACGCCAAGAACAATATGTCGAGAAGATCCTTGAACAATTTAATATATACTTGTTACATTATTGACATTCCATTACAGAGAGCGAAATACTTGAGCAAACCAAATGGTCAAGGCTCAAAGAAAAGAGGAAAGAATATTATATTCCTTACCACTAGTTGGAAGTCTAATGCATTCTCAGTGTGTATAGAGACCAAATCTTGCTATGCTATTGGAATGAGTAAAGTCGTTGCAAACGAATCTAGAATGGCGCGTGGAAAGCATCAAAGAGGATTCTTAGGTATTTGAAAGGAGCTGCCAGTTATTCTCTGTTATCAAAGAAAGAATTAAGCAGTAGGTTATCGGTCTTGATTAGGCGGAGACTGAATGATATAAAACGACATATGGGTTTACATTCCTACTTAATAATGGTGCAATCTCATGGAGAAGCAAGAAACAAACTTGTATAGTTTTATCAACCATTGAAGCAGAGTTTATTATCTGTTCAACAGTGGTACAAGAAGTCATATGGTTGAGAAGGATCATTGATTCGTTGTTTGGTGATTAGGTTAGGGGTCACAAAATTTATAATTGGTCTAAAATCCTACATAGCGCATAACCAGGGCTACTTGTAGGTATATTGGTTTTAGGGTGGTCCACTAGGATGGGTTTTCTACTTGGTTTGGTAGTCTTTATTACCTTGCTTTTAAAAGGATTTCCTTTTTAAGTAAAAATTCTGTTTTAGGGGTTGATTGATTGATTTGGTTGTAATTCATATTATGGGGAAATCCTGGGACTTGGTTTTACCAAGCACACACACATGATGATCAAAGGGGTATTTGTGGGGTGTCCTCTCTATGGATTTATTATTAAGCATAGATTCTAGGAGAATGGTAGACTATGATAACTTATTGAATGTCAGATAGGCTCTCACCTTGGCTTTTTTAGGATTTGTACAAGATACAATCTCGATCGTGCATAAAGGAGGAAGGATCTTCTCAACAACAATCCAATATATCGGTTGGACTTACCAAGTATCAAGAAGACTAAGCGAACAAAGATGAGAAACTTCTAAAAATATGTCCAAGGGATAACGACATTCTCATGCCCTGGGATTAATCCCGAGACGTGTCCCTGCTTCCTGAATGACAAACATATCAAAATTGCAGCTATTCTTGGAGTTCAACTCAGTTTACCCCTAGTTGATCATCTTGGAGGGAGGTTTTGATCCACCAAACCCCAAGACTAGAGGATCTACTCACTCATGGCCAGTGTCATAGCATCCATGGAGTATGAAGACACTAAAAAATGTGCACAAACTTCAAAGAAAATAATATTTTATTGAAAAATTGAAGAACAAAGTAATTCTCCAACTATAAGTTGAAACAAAGTAATTCTCTATAAATAATTAAGGCAAGATTATACATCTTGGGGGCTAATGAGGTAAGTTACAATGATCTCAAATCATGCTTTTTAAAGAATTGGGGGAATCGAAAAAGAATAAAAAAAGTTGCCCTTTTGGGCCAAAATACAAGTTCGCTTTGCCTACGGAGGCAATGCAAAAAATTCATACTCCCTCCATAATGGTGCAAAATCCAAGAAAATACAAGTTACTTTCTATGGACCCGCATTTTTGCTATTATGCTTCCCACTTAAAGCCCAAGACTCGTTTATTTTGAAAAACCACATTGTACCTTGGTGTGGAGCTATCATTGGTTTTTGTTTTATTTTAAAGGGAAAAATAAAAATAAAAAAGAAAAACCCTAAATGTGACTCCTTATGGAAAATGCATATGAAAAATGCAAGTCTGGGAAAAATCGAGTTTAGGTTCGGGGGTCAGGTTGCTTATTATGAAGGTACGATATCAAGTAATAGCACCCCTTTAAATCCCTAAAATCGGGTCTCTACTAAACAAACTAATGAAAATGCGGTTTTTTATTTATCGATCAATAGATACCAAAGAGAGACAATAACAATACAACAACGCACCAAACATATATAAATAAATAGATAGATAAATAAAAAATAAACAAGAAAAGTTAGATAAGAAAAATATGTACATGAAACGGCATAGCCAGGGCGTTGTAATTAAAGCAATATTAGTTTTAATAATAAAATACAAAATGTTCAAAATTAATTAGAAGTGGATCTATATTATATAATAAAATTATTTATTAAAATGATACACATGAAATATCGAGCCCACTTTAAACCTATTTATCTTTACACAAATTGATTCCACAAGAATCCTTTGTGGAGTAGCCAAGTGTCATTATGATTGAAATTTTTGAAAACTAATTTAAAATTGAGATTTTGAAAATTAAGTTTAAGAAGTGAAGTTTGAAAATTGAAATTTGAAATGAAATTGAAGTTTGAGATTTTTGAATTTGAATTTTGGAATTTGGATTTTGAAATTAAGAACTTGAATTTTATAAATTTGAGATTTGCAATTTAGAAATTTGAAATTATGACATTTGAATTTTGAAATTGATGAATTGTAATTTTGAAATTGGAAACTTTAAATTTTGAAATTGGAGATTAGGGGACTTTGAATTTTGAAATTATGACACTTGAATTTTGAAATTGGAAACTTGAAAATTTTGAAATTAGAAATTGGGGGAGTTGGATTTTGAAATTACAAATTGACACGGGCCTACTTGTTCACGTAGCGGGGCAGCTTGTTTGACGGTCTCACATAGACACTTTCTTGAGACTCAGCCTGCCACGCCACACTTCATGCCTCTATGCTGATTGGTTTCGCCCTGTCTCGGGCTCCTTCGGGAAGCGGCTCCATCTCCAGAACCCGAGTTTATTGCAAGGTAGGTCAACACTCTTCTTCATACTCAAGTCTAAGACCAGCGACAAGCTCCCCAAACTTAACCAGGTCGGCATGCCTGAACTTTGAAGAAGCTTCACCTTCGATCCACTTGCACCCACCTTCTGGAGCGCTCCTACCAATCCGCTCAAACTCGTTAGCATGCTTGATCTTTAATGAGATCTTCCACTACGATCACGAATGCACACACAATAAGTCTATGACAATCTCCCCCACCCAATATCTTGCACGCCCTCATGCAAGGCACCTTTTATCGATCTCCACCTTCGAAGACTGCTGCTCCCCATAAGCCATCATCCACTAAGGTCGTTGATACCTGAGCGAGAGGCGTCCATATCTTTAGGCAGACATCACCTGACCATGGAAGGGGAGCATTTCTACTTCACACAGAAAGCATCACGCTAAACCATTTTCTTACAGTAAGTGAGCACCCATTAAGCACTGCACTAAACGATGGCAGAAGCACCTCATGCGATATGGAGGAATGCCTAACCCTTACATGGGTCCTCATTGCAGCTTCAATCACCACGGCTTCATCAATTATTGTGCATATTCAGGAGAGATAGACTTTCGGCCGCCAAGATCAACAAAAGGCAACACACCATGTTGACGAACTTCTATCCCGCTTTGATACCAAATTGACACAAGACTACTCGTTCACGTAGCGACGCGGCTCATGCGGCTGTCTCACATAGACACTTTCTTGAGACCCAGCCTGCCACACTTCATGCCTCTATGCTGACTGGTTTCGCCCTGCCTTGAGCTCATCAAGAGGAAAGCGGCTCCGACCGACTAGTTTGTGCGGTGAAATGACTACCCTTGTAGTCTGATCCAAGACCCAGTGGCTCCCACTAAGCTTAGCAGGGTCGCATGCTGAACTCCGAAGAAGCTTCACCTTCGGTCCACTTACATGAACCTTTTGGAGCGCTCCCACCATTCCGCTTAAAACCCGTTAGCATGCTTGATCTTCAATGAGGTCTTCCACTATGGTCATGGGCGCACACATAATAAGTCCGTGACAATCCTCCCCATGATATCTTTTTCATGCCCTTGTGCGGGGCACACTTTCATAGATCACCTTCGAGAGGCTATCGACACAAGCCATTATCCACTAGGTCCGTCTTGATACCCCTAGGCGAAGAAGGCGTCTTATCTTGGTCATGGCATCCGACCATGGAAGGAGCATTTTCTCACTTCCACTCCGAAAGCAGTACCTTGCTTGACTTCGCCACAATAAGCGACACGTTCATGCACTACTAGACGGTAGCTTTCGTGCGATGGAGGCATGACCCACTTGGGTCCTCATTGTAGCTTTAATCATCACGGCTTCATCAGTTACTGTGCATCTTCTAGAGATGAACTTTCGGCGGCCCAGAGATCGATGAAGGTATCACGCCATGTTATGAACCACGTCTACTATGATACCAAATTGACACGGGCCTACTTGTTCATGCAACGGTGCAGCCCGTGCGGCGGTCTCACATAGACACTTTCTTGAGACCCAGCCTGTCACGCCACACTTCATGCCTCTATCTTGGCCCGGTTTAGCCACACTTTCGGGCTCATCGGGAGGAGAGTGGCTCCGGCTCGCCTAGTTTGTCGGGTAGGTGACACCACTATTCATAGTCAAGTTAGTCGTAATAAACCCACTGAAACTTAAGCTGGTCGGCGTACTGAACTCAGAAGAAAGCTTCGCCGATCCACTTACACACACCTTCTGGAGCGCTCCCACCATTAAGCTCAAACTCGTCGGTATGCTTGATCTTCAATGAGGTCTTCCACTACGGTCACGAACGCACACATTGAAGGCCTTGAATTTTGAAATTAGGGCACTTAAATTTTGAAATTGGTAATAGATAATTTTGAAATTGGAAACTTGAAAATTTGAGATTAGAAATTGGGGAAGTTGAATTTTGGAATTGGGAATTTGTAGTTTTAAAATTTGAAGCTTGAAAAAAAATGAAATAGGAAATTTTAAAATTTGGGAATTGAATAAATTAGAGTGGATTAAAGTAAAATGAATTAAATTATTAAACAAAAAACATCAACAATCAATCTAATTAAATAAAAAAACAAAAAAACAAAAAAACAACAATATACTCAATAGGAAAATAAAACAATAATAAAACATTTAAATGACTAATTAAGAGAGCTTGATAAATTAGCAGATGTATAAAACAATTAATTAAACAATAAAATAGCTGCAAAATAAAAAAAAAATTCCTAACTAAAAAGAAAGTTGATGAAACTTATATGGTAGAAGAGCAGCTCCCCATGCCGAGTCGCCTCCCCATGCCAAGTCACCTCCCAAGCCAAGATCGTCTCTAAAGTCGGGATTGCCTCCCAAAATTGGGACCTCAAAGCCCAAATTATTAAAACTTTTAAACTATGAGAGTTTTGAGCCCCTCTCCTTTTGAGGAGATGGTCTATCACCCCTTAAAAGAAATAAAAACTCATAGACAAGTTTGAGCCTCCAATTAGAGGCCCTTTGTCCCAAATTTTCCTCCCCTTCAAGGGTTGGAGACTTTCCCTTTTATATGCAAGGGATGTAAAACCCGAGAAAAATTCAATTTTTCTTAAAAAGGGTAAAACGGTAATTTTGGTTGGAAACCGAAAATTTCCTAGATCTCGGATAATAAAATGGAACCGTCGTTGAATTAGGTAAAATCTAGTTGCCTCTCGAGATTTCGTCGGTTTGGGACGGTCGAATTTCATGTTTTTTGAGGTGTCGGGTGACACATGGCATGGCCATGTGGATGCCACATGTGATACAAACCACATCAACTCGTGAGGAGACCCATGATCGGATTAGCTCGGAAGAACCGCTCTTGTATTTGGCTTGGATGGAAGGACCTGGGCAGATTGCTTATAGAAGGAAGAGCGTGGTATGTGAGGGACGCGTGTTCGGTGATGGAGATCAGATTGATAAGTCTTGATGAGCATGCGGAATAACCCAGATAAGTTCGAAAGTTTTTAGAACGAAATTTAAACTCTCAATTTTATTAATGCTTAAAACTTGTAGAATGTAGGGATAACAATCCTTTAAATAGGCCCAAAAATATGAAGAATAAAAACTAAATATTCGGCCACAAGGAAAGTAAATATTTGGCCAAAAACAAAAAAGGAAACTAACATACTTTTTCCTAAAGTAACACACTAAAAAAATGGAAACTAGATAATTTTAGGATAAGGCTTGGGAATCAAATCAATCGCAATCTGGAATAAATCAACAGCAAATCAGCACCAAATCAACATTAAATCGAGAACAATCGGCCTGAATAAGCTCAATACTTAATAAATCAACACCAAATCTGAAGTAAATCTTTTATAGCAAAAGAAATAGCAACTCCTATTTGATTAGCAAAACAAACTTTCTAAATTCAGTAAAGCAACTTCTACTTTGACTTAGAGAATAAATCTTTCTAAAATCAAATAACTCCAAATCAAAATAGTAGCCAACACTCAAAACACTTGATAGAAATATATTAGGTAATATAGGTTTCATAGCCTCACGAATAAGATTTTCCATGAAAAGGTAAGATTGAGTGCAGTATTTGTTGTGAAGGCTGGTATCCGCGGATCCTCTGTGCTTTGATTCTCATCAACATGGCACTTTAGAAGATGGACACATGGCATGATGACCATGTGGTGTAGCAAGTGACACATGACATTTGGATAAATGGCCCATATTGAGCCATGTGTCAAATGAAAAAATAATGGAAAAGAAAAAAATCAAGAAAATAAGGAGATATTGGAGAAATATCTTAGGATTGGACCAAAGAAAGAAATGAGAGAGAGGAGACAAATTCGATGGATGAGAAGAAAAGAAATGAGAAAAAGAAAGAAAAGAAAGAAAAGAGAAAAAGAAAGAGAATTAAGGAGAAATAAAGGAAACAAAGTCAAATGGAACTAACTAGAAAATAAGAAAATTAAAAGAAATGGGAAAGAGAGCAAACAAAAAGAATTATGTGGGATAAGTGGGTGGATAAGAAGAAAAAAAGAGGAGAGGGAGAAAGCGAATGGAGAGAGAGAGAGAGAAAAAAAAAAGGAAAAAGGGGTTTTCCGTTTATCTTTAAGATTTACGGAGATCGGACCGTCGGTTTTCATCGGAGTAAGAGGCAAAGTTCATCTACGCGGCCGAGGCAACGTGTGGATCTTTTAAAATCACGGGAGTTTCGTGAGCGCTCAGGTAAATTTTCCTCTTGGACTATTTTAAGCAAAGCATTCAATACCATAGGTTTCTTGGTACATGTAATTTGTGATTGGCCTTGTGATTAGTCCAGATTTTGGGGCCAGATAAATTTTGGGACTCGTTCGCTCGGTCCGGTATGTTGAATTTGGTTTTGATCTGGGGTTTTGCCTCATCTTCGGGTTTGTTATGTGTTTTGGTATCATTAGTGATTCGGTGACAAATCCAGACAAAATGATTCATAGGCGTGAAGGGACGAGGTACCATTTGTTTTATGGGTCGAATTAGGGCCATTTTTGTGTGTTGCTTGATTAACTAACATGTTGTGTGTGAAAAGATCATGTTGATATATGCTCTTTTGATGGATAGAAAATATAATTATCCATGTTTTGGTAATGCTGCATGTAGCTCTCATTATGCATATAACATGATATGGCATGAAATGACATATTTTCATTTCATATGTACGGGACATTGCGTTAAGTCGGGTGTGTGTGCATGGTATTGGTTATTCATCATTCTTGGTGAAGATGTGGTAAGCTCGGAAATGGGACGACGTCGAGAGAATTGAGACTCCGCGAGTTTGCATAACATTAAAATAAATAAAATCGTGTGTTGGGTGAAAGCGAGATGGAGTAGATCCCCCAGGTGGGCCAAAAATTTATTCTTTGTTAGACATATGTATCGCGATGAAAGTTCAGCGAAAGTTTCGGAAGCGTGCGAAGCACAACGGTGGGATACGGAAATTAAGCTACCCCTGAAACCATGGGTTTGTTAATTAATGAATATTGGAGGTTGTCCGATGAGTTAAGTCTCATTAGGTGAAACACCAATGATGGTTTTCTATAGCGTCGCAGGTGTGGGGAGTCGATTAGGACTGGATTATGGGCATGAAGAGTCTCGTCTCATTCATGACACGAAGCATTCATGCGGGATTGCATTTCTATCAGATGTGGTATGATCTTCCATGTGCCGTTGCATGTGCATTTAGGTGGGAGTAGCTATTGTAGGAGAATTTCTCTATTGGGCATTGCTCCGTTGTAGGACCCTCTTTGGTCTGGGGGTGTGCGGGAGACGGTGCTCCGACGAGGCCATGATTATGAAGGAGGTCGATGTGTGGCCTTGATATTACCTTTGTAAAAAGTATTTTGTATAAAGGAATTGTAATTAAATTCTTTTGGGACTATTGTCTAAATATTCAAGTATGTAATTATCGTAAGAGGAATTAGTGATCGGACTCTTAGATTTATGTTAAGTGTTTTATTTTCATATTTTAGATTTATATGTGAATGAATGAGTCATGGTAAAGGGATGTATATTAGGGATATGGACAGATGGACCCTGTGTGGTCATTACTACTTTTGTTGAGACCTTGGATGAGTTATGATTATATTGTTATACATGTTGTATGTTGGGTAGAGCTCCCGAACAAAGGAGACTCTACCCGATTTTTGTGAAAATATGGATCCCTATAAATGGGACACAACGATTAATGGTATCGGGTCACGAAATCCTGAAGTGCAGGGGTTTGTCCAGCGGGACCCTCGAGTTTTGGGGCGTCACAGCTTGGTATCAAAGCTTAGGTATACAAATACCTAAGACTCGATGGGCACGGGTTTAGATCATGCATCCATTGTGCATTTTGATGACTTAATATGTGTAATATGTTGCATGATATTGTGTCATATATTGGAAAATCATATACTTGGTAAATAGTATATGGGAAATAAGTATGAAGTATGTTAGTGGTGGCATATGCACTACCTAATTGAGTAAAAGAAAGAAACCTCAATTTACTATTTGACTTATGTAGATGGCAAGTGAGAGGGGCGTGGGGGTCGGCGCGAGCCGCTCCACGTGTTTGATCAGCGAGCCTTTGTTGAGGCCATGGGTGCTGCAATTGTTGCCATTGCACAGGCTAGTGCAGTTGGGGGTGAGGGCTAAGTGCCTCCAAACGGTTTATAGCATCATCTAAATTCACCAAGGGAGGGGATCCAATGGTAGCTGATTATTGGTTCCGACAGGTTGAGAGGATTTTGGAGGCTATGGAGATTACCTCCGATGCTACGAGGATCAGGCTAGCCACATTTCGGTTAGAGGGTGAATCCTAGATATGGTGGGATTAGGTCAAAGTCTCATGAGACCCAGAGACGATGACATGGGGAGGAGTTCAGGAAATTTCTTCATGGATAAGTTTTTTTCAGGTATCTGTAGCGTGGTTCGTCTCGGTAGTTCCTTGAGTTGAAACGAGGTATGGGTAACCGAATACATAGCCAAGTTCATAAGATTGGCCCGTTTCGAAGATGATTATGTAGCCCACGTGAATGGCCAAGGTGCGAAAGTTCGAGGATGGCCTGAAGTTGTCCATTCGGGGTAAGATTGTAGGATTTCTCCTACAGGACATGGACTCTATGGTCAAGACGGCTATGGCCATAGAGAGAGAGAGATAAAGTGTAACACCCCAAATTATACCCTAGCGGTTTTATAACATGTTTAGGGTATAATAAAAGTAAAAGTATATTTATCCGAAATAAAATAAAGATAAAAATAAAATAAGCAAGAACTTGGAATTAATCTGACGATTAGGGAGTAAATTAATAATTTGCCCATTTGAGTTCCAAAGGGTCGCAATTTAATAAGTTCATATGCCAAAAGTAGGAATATGCATAAGTTAAATTAAGAGTAGCAGAGAGTTGGAGGGCCAAAGAGTAATAAAATAAAGATACAGAATGAAATAAGGAAGAAAAATTGTGGAAGAGACAAGTGAAGGCTTGGAAGGAAAGAGAGGGAGGAAGTCCTTGAAAGTGAGAAACAAAAGGAGGGTTAAGATCAATAAAGTAAGAGACCAAAATAAATATCTCATTTTGGTCTTGGAGAAAGAGAAAGAGAGTAAAAACGGAAGAAGAAGAGAAAAGAAAAGAAAAGAATAAAGAAGAAGATCACAAGTATGGAACCATGAATATTTGTATGGAAATATGGGTGTATGGAATTTGAGTATGGTTAGTAAGGAACTATGAAATTTGAGTATGGAACTATGATTTTGTATAGAAAAGTATGGAAACTATGAATATTTGTATGGAAACTATGTGTGTGTGTATGGAAGTCTAGTTTTGGACTAGAAAGTTTAGATACATGGTATGGAACCCTTTCTTTTGTGTATGGTTTAGGTTTGGAAACTCCCAAACTCATTTCTTGTTAGGGTTGAGTTAAGAAGAGCTCTAAGTCTTCTATAGATGTGTGCAGGGAAGGGTCACAGTTCTGAAGTTGAACGAGAAAATTTCCTATTGTTGATCATACTACATTAGCGGACCTTAGAACCAGGTGTTTGGGTCCAGAAATAAAGAGGTGGCGATGGCAGTCCTTACGGTAGAATTGTAGCCACATCAATGAACTTGATGTTAGGATTTTAATTTCTCCAATTCGGACCCCCAGCCAGACGAGTTATGGTCTTTTTACTGCAGAGCAGTCTAATGGTGAGAGGTCGGCATGTAGACACTCGTGTATAAAGGTCAACGGACCTCATCTGCCGAAGTCGTGGACCTCTCATCCTGAAGGCGGCGGGAGGCCTCATCACATGGCAATGGACCACCTCATCTGTGAGGTCATCAAGGGTTAAGCGGACCTCGTCTGTGAGGGTGAAACTCGGTAACTAGTTCGGTCGGCTCGGTTGGGTTAACTACATTATGACTCCAGCCCGGAAGGTCATAACTTCTTCGATCAGACTACTGTTTCGGGTGTTCTTGGACTCTATGGAAAGCCATTGAGTCAAGAATCCATTCATATGACTGTGGAGCATAGAAAATGTCAGGACCGGGGTGTTGGAGCCAAGCTCGGTCGAGGTCGGGAGTCTCGGCTCAGGCGTGGGTTAACTACGTATGACCTCCAATTTCGAAAGGTCATAACTTCTTCGTCCGAACTCTGTTTCGGGTGTTCTTGGACTCTATGGAAAGCCCATTGAGTCAAGAATCCATTCATATGAATGTGGAGCATAGTAGATGTCAGAACGAGGTGTTAGACCAAGCTCGTTCAGGTCAAGATCAGCTACGCGATTCGAGTTGACTCGTATGACCTCCCGACTTCGGAAGGTCATGTAAACTGCTAAATCCAGACTCCGTTTCGGTGTTCTTTGACTCTATGGAAAGCCCATTGAGTCAAAGAATACGTGTATACTTACAGGGAGAATATTGGGTGTCAGACCGAGGTGTTAGACAAAGCTCAGCCAGGTCAGCTCAGCTCCGGCGATTCGGAGGTCGACTCGGTTGGGTTAACTACATTATGACCTCGAAGCTTGAGGTCACATAACTGTCGTCGAACTCCGTTTCAGGTGTTCTTGGACTCTATGGAAAGCCCATTGAGTCAAGAATTCATTGATATGCCTGAGGAGGATATTAGATGTCAGACTGAGGTTTTAGACCAAGCTCACCGAGGTCCAGGTCATTTCCGGCCGGCTCGGAGTCGGCTCGTGCGGGTTGACTCGTATGATCTGACCGGAAGGTGCTCAGCAGTCGAACTCCGTTTCGGGTGTTCTTGGATTCTATGGAAATCTCATTGAGTCTAGAATATAATCATATGCTATTTAATGGCATTCAGTATCCACATATGGAAAATATGATTATTGTACCAAGTGTACAAATCGCATGGGTAAAGTCAATTGGAATACATGATAAGAAAAGAGATAGATATGACGAAATAGCAATAGGCGTAGATTTGATGTGTAGGGTATAGAAAAGAATAAAATGATAACCTCAGAGAACAAGGATAATTGTATAGTGCTAAAATTTGGATATTGAATGATGATGCATATAGGATCGGTCTTCGGCATTCACGCTGGTGCTCTGGCTTCTGTATTACGTGGGCGGGGCACGTATACGATAATCTTTGGCACTCCACATAGTGTTTCGGTACTTCTATTATGTGGGCAACCGTCTATGTTCCGTGTCGTCTTGTACCTTCGGGTATATATTGTCTTAGGAGTCCTCGTTCATTCTTTATCTCAGGTCCCGAGCAAGCGAATGTTTATACGTGTGTATCGAGATAAGAGGCTAAACAAAGGTAAATAGTTTGGACATGAAGGGTACCTAAGGGTATTAAAGAAGAAGTCTATGTTCTGCACTCCTATGGGAGATAGAAACGATCCCGATAAAGCCTGATAAAACATACAAGTATAGAAAGGTATAGGTATATGTCATAGATATGATAGACTAATAAAACCAAATAAGTATATAAATTTAACAAGATATAAGATGTTCACGAGGAATGAGTACATGTACACGAATGATAGGCATAGATGAATATAAGAATGAGTAAATGTATGCATGATAAAAATATAGGAATATATGTATAGAGAAATATGAGAACCGTAATATGAAGCTACAGATATGAGAACGAATACAGATAAAAGTAATGATAGTATATATTGCATATGCACAGTAGCAAATTATATGTATGGAACATACCTGCAGCATGGGTATATAGCCAATGCTTATGAAATATATTTATAAGTATATAATCGGTTATATGTAAATGTGTAAAGTGAGATATGAGATATGAAAAATGCAAAGTTAAGAATAAATGATTGTATATATCTCACATTTGATTTCCGAATGACAATAATGATTCAGGAATATGAGATATGTACTAAACATAAAATACACATGGATTGTCTACTTAGAACCTGGTAAAGGGATAGATGGGCATGTCATGCTATAAAGGAAGATCTGATTCTTTCTGTGACATCTGAATCTGGTCTCGAGGGGCCCGTTTAGGTCGATGGCCATGGGTTAGTTTGGATCACGGTGGCCCAGAAAGGGTCATCTGACACCTTGAGCCCTGTGGACCATTGTTTAGATACCGGTGATCGGCGCCTTCGAGGCCCTCATGGACCACTGTTAGTGATGGCGCCTTGGAACCTCGTTTCTTTATCCGCTGGGTTTATGCGGGCATGAAACATAAAACAAATGAAATGTAGAGAATATATGACACGATATGAGAAGCATAGCAACGCTATCAGGTAAATCATCTGATATTCTTCTGATGAGAAGCAAGTGTCAATGACACGAAAGTATGGTGATGCGGTACATGAAGAAAGTAATATGAAAGAGTATAGCAGGGAAAACGGTATATGAAAATAGTACATGAGCAGTACATAGAAATTAGTACATGATGACGGTACATGATAACGATTATATGCAAAATAGAACATAGCAAATGGTATAGTATATAATCCATGAAAGTCATATATGTATAAGAATATGACATGCACAGAATAGGATATGTAATATGAACCATTAGAAAGATAATAGATCAAATGATAAGTACTAGAATAAGAAATATATGATAGACATACCTAAATGAATAGATGGAACATGCTATGAACACATGCTAGAAATGCATAAATTGCTGGCAGTAAGAGATCTGATAAGATAATAAGCAGATGTGAAAATGAAAGGCATAGATAGGAGATATAAAGATGAGAGAGACATGTGACATCTGTAGGAATGTAAAGATAATAAAAAATAAAAAGTTATATGAATATGTATAGATATATGAAATGCATATGTATAAGCGTAGCGGTCCTTAGGTAATTTGGTTGTCCATTATGTTCTAAGCGTAAAACCTTGCGGGTGTTCAATCGGTGCAATCCGTGTAGGTATAGAAACGAAGACAAGGATAGAGGGCGGGACATCCACATCGAGGCCAGGGCGGCTCGAGATAGGTGCTCACTTGCCTTATTTATGATCTACGATGTTTTTGTATTGAACATGTATAAGTATAAGTGTTTGTATAAGTAAATGGGACTCAGTATATGTGTATAGATTTGGAGGGACACCACTCCGGTGGTAGTTCTTTTGTAAATGTAAATGAATTTTGTTATTATAGAAATTATGTTTGTATAACCACGAGGTATAGGTTATTTCCGAGAAAGAAGCAATTGATGAGTCCAGTATATAGTCAGCGCCGGGACTCGATTTAGATGCCATTCGAGATTACGATCGGGATCGAGGCGTATTTTCGCAGAGATGCATGGAGCATCCGATATACCATTGTTAGTGGCAAGAGGAAGGAGGATCAGCCTTTTGGTTCGGAAAGAAGCGGAAGACCACATCCCGCGAGGGATTTCCAGAGGGACGAGGTAGTGGCTATCAAGGCTAAGGCTAGACCAGGGCTTCCAGTCAGTCAGGACCCTGACATGTTTCCATTACCATCAGCCCGGACATGTGAGGTGGGATTTCCCTAAGAAGTAAGGATCCCAGGGTTTTGGATAGCACAGTCCCAGTCATCAATGGGATAGGTGCGGACACATTTTGTTCCTTCTCGCTTTAATGAGACCTCAGAGGGACCAGAATATGAATCCCGGTCGCGCTTTGCTGGCACATACGCTGCCTCTGAGGACATGCTAGAGCCAAGGTATGGGGTCGAAGTGAGGACGGAAACTCACGAGGCCAAAACTTTAAGGACCTAGGGGCGTGTCTGTGCCATCACACCACAGACTAAGCCAATTGATCAGTCGATGATACAGGGTATGTTTCTGTTATCTCACCTATGGGCAAAGATATTGTTTGATTCTGGTGCATCACATTCTTTTATTACATCACATTCTTTTGTTGTTGCATCTAGTGTGGATGTTTTAGGCTTAGAGGTGGAGACCTTGGAAAAGTCATTTCATGTGAGTTCTCCCCTAGGGACTAGGGTGAGGATTGATAAGATATGTTGGGATTATGAGTTAGAGATCTCAGGGATTTTGCTCACAGTGGACCTTCGGGTGATGGACATATCGGATTTTGATGTCATTCTTAGCATGAATTGGTTTACGACACACCGAGTCATCATTGATTGTGATAGTAGGAGGATTACTGCCTGCACACGGGACAATATTCGTGTGACTTTTCAGGGAGAGAAGCATGATGCTTTACCCCAGACCGTGCAAGACTCCAGATGGAGTGGACAGTTGATGGGTTGGCTAGCAAGCCTTACCACAAGGACAGAGAGGCGAGGCCAGGTTTGAGTGCGCCAGGGTGGTTTTGCCCGAGTATGTCTTTAGGATGAGCACGGGAGTTATCTTCGCATAGGGATGTGGACTTTGTCATTGAGTTACACCCTGGTACGTCGCCCATTTCTATGACTCCTCATAGGATGGAACCGGTTGAGTTGCATGAACTCAAGGTTCAACTGTAGTAATTGTTAGACAAGGGTTTTATTAGACCGAGCACGTCACCATGGGGCGCTCTGGTTTTATTTGCTAAGAAGAAGGACAAGACTCTTCGATTGTGCATTGATTATCGACAATTGAACATACGATCAAGAATTGGTATCCATTACTGAGGATTGATGACTTGTTTGATCAGCTGAAAGGGGCGCGAGTCTACTCTAAGATAGACCTTCGTATCGGTTACCATCAGTTGAGGGTTAGGGAGGTAGATATCCCTAAGACATCGTTTAGGATGTGGTATGGGTATTTCGAGTTTATAATGATGCCTTTCGAGTTGATGAATGCTCTAGCGGCATTCATGGATCTCATGCATAGGGTATTCCAACCCTATTTGGATCAGTTTGTTGTGGTCTTTGTTGATGACATTTTGATCTACTCCCAATCTGAGGAGGAGCATAAGGATCATTTGGGGATTGTTCTCCAGGCACTCAGGGACCATCAGTTGTATGCCAAGTTCAATAAGTGCGAATTTTGGCTTATTGAGGTGAAATTCTTAGGACACGTCATGTCGAATTCAGGTGTGTTAGTAGACCCTAAGAAGGTTGAGGTTGTTATGAGTTGGAAGTGTTGATGATCTTGATCTGCAGCAGTTTCTTAGGATTGCGGGGTACTACGGGAGGTTCATTGAGTTCTCTAGCTAACATTACCTTTGACTAGATTGTCTCCTCGGAAGGTCGAGTTGGTGGAATGACTTGTGTGAAGGCATTTCCGGGGAGTTGAAAAGGAGGCTTGCCCGGCTCCTATTCTGATAGTCCCGGAACAGGGACAGAGGTACACGGTGTATTGTGATGCCTCTAAGGACGGACTAGGATGTGTTTTGATGCAGTCCGGGAGGGTGGTATCTTATGGTTCTCAACGGTTAAAGAATCATGAGCAGAATTACCCTACATATGACCTGGAGTTAATAGCCATAGTCTTTGCCTTAAAGATTTGGCGCCACTACTTGTATGGTGAATTGTTTGAAGTATTTTCAGACCACAAGAGGCTAAAGCATATTTTCGTGGGACCTTAACATGAGGCAACACAGATGGATGGAGTGTCGGAGGATTATGACTTCACTTTGCATTACCATCTTGGTAAGGCAAATGTAGTGGTTGATGAACTAAGTCGGAAGTCATAGGGAGTACTGGCTAGTGTAGCTTCCTGGGAGTGGCAGATGCTCGAGACTGTGAGACAGTTTAGGCTGCATTACAGTGATTAGGCTCAAGGAGCATTAGGGAGTTTGGTTGCTACGCCATCCCTATTAAATAGGGTGATTGAGGTCTAGGGTGACGAGATATCGTCCGTCGAGGTCCGGGTACAATCAAGTCACGGTGACGAAATTTGGGTCATCCACCACCGGATAGTAGTGATGCGATTATAGGGGACGGGATGTGGTTCCCTAGTTGATCGATCTAAGATAGAAGATCCTTAAGGAGTTCCATTGCTCCCAATTTGCTGTGCATCCAAGTGGCACGAAGATGTATCGTGATCTTCATCGTCAGTATTACTAGAGTGGGATGAAGCGACACGTTGGAGATTTGGTTCGACCCGATTGTCTCACGTGTTGCGGGGTAAGGCTGAGCATCGGTGCCGGTGGAGGCTGCTCGGCCGGTGAAGGTAGCGGGTGGAAGTGGGAGGCGTGTTGCGATGGATTTTGTGACCAGCTTGCCCACGGACACGTCAGGCATGATGTTGTGTGGGTGATTGTGGATCAAAACACTAAGTAGAGCTTTTATTTTCAAGCGATGCGGATGACCTTCACATTAGAGGAATTTTCTGGGTTGTACATTAGGGTGTCAGGTTACATGGTGCTGGTCTCTCGTGTCGAGACGGGGATCTGAGTTTCTGACACACTTTTGGAAGAGTTTTCAAAAGGCCATGGGGACACAGTTGATGATGAGCACAACATTTCATCCACAGACAGATGGTCAATCGGAGAGGACCATACAGGTTTTAAAAGACAAGCTACGAGCATGCGTCCTAGATCTTAAGGGTAGCTGGGAGGAGCACTTACCCTTAGTGGGTGCTACCCGACAGGTTTATCAACGAAGTATTAGATGGCCCCCTATGAGGCTTTATATGGGAGGCCGAGTAATAGATCTGGATTTGTTGGACGAGTGGTGGGAGAGCGTTGATCAATGTGAATGATTAGAGACACCTCTGAGAAGGTGGATTTGATACGGAAGCATCTTCTCATGGCTCAGAGCCGATAGAAGAGCTACGCTGACAACGTCGACCTCTAGAGTTTGAGGTGGGTGATCACGTCTTCTTGAAGGTGATGTCTAAGAAAGGAGTGGTCGGGGATTCAGCCAGGCGGGAGGCTAGCGTTCGAGTTATATGGGGCCCTTCAAGATACTCGAGAGGGGGTGGGTACGGGTTGCATATCGATTAACACCCGCCCCGAGGTTTATCTTAGGGTGTCACGGGTGTTCCACATCTCCATGGTCCGGAAGTATACCCTAGATTCAGCTCTTGTAGTGGATTTGGGAGAGATTACTGTTGATACAGATGGGACATTTGAGTAGGGACCGGTACGTATCTTGGATAGCCGGGATCAGGTTTTGTGACGCAAGACCATGCGGCTAGTGAAAGTGTTGTGACAACACCGAGGAGGCGGGAGGCAACTCAGAGCAGCGAGGACACAATCTTGGTTTTTATCCCTTCCTGTTTTGAGGACGAAGGTGTGTTGTCTAATATATGGCACTAGAATAAATTATTGCATATGCATGTTTTTGTGTGCGCAAGTGCATGTGAATTTTGGTGACGAAATTCTGTTATGAGGGGAAGAATGTAAAATCCGGGAAAAATTCAATTTTTCTGAAAAATGGTAAAACAGTAATTTCGGTTGGAAACCGGAAATTTCCTAGATCTCGGATGACGAAACGGACTTCACTATTAAATTCATCTCGTGGAATCTAGTTACCCTGTCGAATTTCGCCAGTTCGAGGCGATCGAACCTCCGCGTTTTGAGAGCGCGTTGGGTGTTGACACATGGCATGACCATGTGGATGCCACATGACACCTTAGGAGATGGACACATGGCATGATGACCATGTTGTAGCGACCCCCGAGCCCGGTCCGACCCGAATGGCGAGTCCGAACATAAACCCGGGGACGCTCGGTTTATTTCTTTTATTTTCCGTGTTATTAAATTTTCTTTTTCAAAATGTCGACGAATCCGGCAGGCAAGATAGGCGGATCGACGGAGCTCGGTTTAATTGACGTTTCCGTTTTATCTTATCAAAACATTTATTAATTTGTTTAGTTCAGGAAGCGGTTTGTTTTGGGCAAGCCTATAATCTTTTACAAATTAACGGTCGGTGACCCGTAAACATTAACAAAATAATTTACAAGGAAAGGCATTCTATTGCCCTTTTCAAAAATGATATCGCAAAAATCAAGAGTTTCGGGGGTTTAACCCTTTGTTTACAAAACTCCACTTGTTCCAAAAAGATGATAGCCTGAAATTATAGGAGTATACACTTATACCTTCGTACTCTCTCTATGACTCTATTCTTGGGATCTTGGCTTCTTCTCTTTGCTTGCACAATTTTTGCTTGGCATGGATTAAACTACGCTAAGCATTTTCATGCTTAGTGGTTCTACGATTCTATTCAATATTCAATTTAACTTTCGGCATGCATTTATCATTAAACCATTACTCAATATATCAACATCTACTCATGCTATTCATTTCCATGCTTTCAATATACAAATCATTTACCATATCATATCATTGCATTTTCAATGCATTAATTCATTTACGATAAATTCATGAGATTTAAAGCATATTCCATAAATCCCATTTCACTTTCGTCAATGTTGGCTATTTCACCCACCTTGACTATTCAATTCACAATTTCTAGCGGATTCGTTTGATGAATCCCGCCCTTATTGGCACTCATTCGTGTGTGTATACATTTAACAATTCTATGCTCCATATCGTGACGGATGCGTTTGTGCATCCACGACCGCATTGGTATCGATTATTCGGTCTCCCCATCATGGGATCTTTGTTTGGTGCATCCCCCAGGCCGTGGTATCACTTGACCGGTCTCCCATCATGGCGGATTACCGTTTGGTACACCCGACATGTGGTATCGAAATTAAATGCCATACGCCATCATGACGGATCCCGATTGAGGTGAATCCCGCGAGAGTGGGACATTTCTTCAATGCCATACGCCCGTCATGACGGATGCCGATTAATCATCCGTCAAATTGGAGACGTGGACAATTTGAGGTGCCATTGACCCGGATGCCGTTTGGTGTTGCATCCGTCGGGCGATTCATTAGGTATATCATTCGAGTTCACAATTCAGAAGCCCGGATTCGGTTGATGAATCTGTCCTTTCATCATTCATTTTTCATTCGATTTTCAATTATCACATTTCATATTCCCTTTTCGTATTATTTTTTCAAAGATATACTCAATCTACGTAGTTATATCACATACTCATTCATGTACTCGATTCATGTACTCATTCATAGTTAATTGGTAAACTACCAAAATACTTGAATTAAGGATAGAGTCGGAAAACAATGAAGGCTATCCGGTCTAGCTTCCTTATAGCCGATCTCGATTACATAGGTTGGCGATCGTCACCCGTCCCTAGTCAATAACATTCACGTCACTCTTAGTGAATAACAATTTTAGCGAATTACAATTTTATTTTTGTTAAAAGTCTTGGGTTAAGACACTAAGTCTGCTCGGTACATTTTTCACCTAGTTCTAACCTTAATTGAACCCCCATTAATCGTTTCTTAGGGTCCTTAGACATCGGTACACGGGCTCCGGGGACTAGCAGTGAAATCATGTCAAACCGGGACTCTTTGGAACTACATCAGAATGCGACCTTGACTGTCTGATACGGGTTGCCTGTTTGCACAAGGTGTACGTCTGAGGTGAGCTTTGTACCGGTACAAGTGCTCGTTTTCTGCTCGGGATTTTGCAAATTTTTCCACATTTTTCATCTACCAATCTTCTCCAATACATCCCATATCAAAAATCCACCATGGAATCACTTCAAAACAACTCCAAAAGTGGTTTAGAATCAATGAAAATACATTTTCCTCAAGTTATGACTTTTCTCTCAAAAATCCAAATCATAGAAGATGAGGTTAGGGTTTGATCTATTACCTTGAACCTCTTCCAATCTCTTCTTGTATAGGGTCAATACGATCCTTTAGGAGCAAGAAGTGGGGAAGAAATCACACCAAAAGCGATCTCTTGCAAACCCCTAGCTTTTTCCCTCATCTTCTCCTCCCCTTCCCAACGTGATGTGCTCAAAATAGGCACTCAAAGACCAATTTTGGTCTTTTAAAACTCTCTTAAGTGTAAGGCATGTTTGGCCTACACCACTTTTCTCATTCCCATTTTTGTGCTTAAATTAGCAATTCTTGCATAGGCATGGTGGCCTGCCAAACCAAATCAATTTTTTTCCATTTTTGGCATTCTAACTCTTTGTTTCACTTTCCCTATCATTTATCATTTATTTCATATTAGCATTTAAGCTATCATTTGACCCTTAGGTCCTCATTTTACAATTTTCCACATTTTCCTTTTTCACTTGGTCTAGTTCAGGGTTCAATCAATTTCTCAATTTAGCATATAATATTCAAATGCTTAACTGCTTACGCGCTTTAAATTTCACATTTCTGATTTATCAATTACACAGGAAAAGCCAGTTTAGACTCAATAGTCATACCTAGAATATATATAATAAAATTATTATAAAAATTCTAGGGTATTTTTGGGGCATTACACATGTGGTGTAGCAAGTGATACATGGCATTTGGATAAATGACCTATATTGAGACATGTGTCAAATGAAAAAATAATGGAAAAGAAAAAAAATCAAGAAAATAAGGAGATATTGGAGAAATATCTTGCAGGATTGGACGAGAAGAAATGAGAGAGAGGAGACAAATTCGATGGATGAGAAGAAAAGAAATGAGAAAAAGAAAGAAAAGAAATAAAAGAGAAAAAGAAAGAGAATTAAGGAGAAATAAAGGAAATAAAGTCAAATGGAATAATAAAGAAAAATTAAAATTAAAAAGAAATGGGAAGAGAGCAAACAAAAAGAATTATGTGGGATAAGTGGGTGGATAACAAAAAAAAAAAAAAGATGAGGAGAGGAGAAAGAAGAAAGCGGAGCAGAGAAAAAAAAAAAAAAAAAAGGAAAAAGGGTTTTAAAGCTACTCTCAAGATCTATGGAGATCGGATCGTCGGTGATAGAGTAAGAGACTGAGGCAAAGTTCATCTACACGATGAGAACTACACGTGGGTACCAAAATCTAGGAGTTTCGTCAAACTCCAAGAGGTAGAAAATTTTCCTACTTGGATTATTTTTAGCCTAAAAGCCATTTAATGCCATAGGTTTTCTTCGGGGTCGTGACTGGTCGTGTGATTAGTCCCAAGATTTTGGGATAGAATATTGGAAATTTTTAGGACTGATTCCGGATAGTGTTGAGATTTGGTTTTGATTCCGAGACCGATGTCTTCGGGCTTTGTTATGTGTTTTGGTATCACAGTGATTCGGTGACAAATTGAACCAAAAATGGTTTATAGCCGTGACTGAACCGAGAGGTACCCTGTTTTTATGGGTCCAAGATTGGAGCCATTTTGTGTGTTGTTGCTTGATTGACTAACATGCTGTGTGTGAAAAGATCATGTTGATATATGCTCTTTTGATGGATGTGAATTATATGTAGAAAATATAATTATCCATGTTTTGGTAATGCTGCATATAGCGCTCTTTTACCTTTTAAAGACCTGTTCATTTAAACACATTTCATATACCCATTTCTAATATGAATAATTAATATTCATTTAAAACATAATTATTTATGGGTATATGATATCATGACCTAAACACATTCTTTGACATAAAAGAATATATATACATTCCTTAATTCAAATAGGGTCCATAACTATTCTTGAATAACGCATTTATACAAATTGGCATTCCATGCCTTTACAAATGATATTCTTAGAGTTCACCTCTCTTTAAAACACATTCCATGAATATCCAAAACAAAATGAGTTAAAACTATATTCTTCTCATGAACACTTTTACATCATTGAATTCAATGCAAAATAGTTACAAAATATCATGAATGAAATGATATGCATGAGATGGAGAATTTACTTATACTCCGCTCTGTTTGATGGTGACTCCACGCCTTACAATCTTTGGTCCTGCTACTTTTTACTTGGTACCTACGCGATGACAAAAACAATGTGCTAAGCATTTTCATGCTTAGTGGTTCTATACAATTCTCTCTTCATTTCAGTTTAAATCAAATCATGCAATGTTTATAAATGCTTTTGTACATTTTTCAATGACCAATGCAGTACAATATATATATATATATATATTACAATTCATTGGTCATTTCAAGTTATGCAATTTCATATGCACTAAATCATTCAAATCACAAATCATGCACTTTTCAATCTCATTATCATTTTACCCTTATCGAATTTAACCTATGCTTTGATTGCCACGGGATCTTGAATCACCGGCATGGTCCATTCGGGCTCTGAGGTCAGTATATATATATATATATATATATATATATATATATATATATATATATATAATATATATATATACTCACTATATATATATAACAATACTCGATTGAGTGTACACTAAATCTTTTGCCCAGCTCTTAGTCAGTACATGCCACAATAGTACGTTTATTGACTCTTATTGATACTTTAATTTATCCTTAACTCGAATTCTAATGGTTAACATTCTTTTAAGAGACCATAAGATCATTTGGCAATACAATTTACAGCTAGTATATATATACATTTGTATGCAAATAGAATATTTTTCACATTCATGCAATTTTCTTTTGCAGATTCGTTTCATAAGAAATTGTCTCAAAATCACTTAAAACAAACATTTCAAACACAAATCAATATGCACTTTCTTTTCAATCATTTCAAAATTCAAATCATATCGTAATTATTCAAATATTTTTAGAAACTAGAGAAAGTTTGAGAACAAACCAAAAATCGTCGCTTTGATTCCAATCTTCGGAATCTCGACTTCAATGCGGGTTTTCCTCCTTGTCAGCTATTCAAATACAATGACAATCACATATTAGTCGGTTATTCTAGGGTTCTATTTTGGTGAAATTCTGGAATAATCTCATTTGGATAACCCAAACTCAAATTACATTTCAATACCAAACTAGTCGATATACTAACTCCTTTGGATCCTGCTTGTATTTTTTAATTTATTTTTGGGGTCTTAAATCCATAAATTGGTAATGGTTCATTCATTCATTTGAATCTATGGTTCTAAGGTTTCTTCTCCAATTGGAGTCATACAATTTGGATCACCCAAACTCAAGTTACGACATTTTAATGCCAAACTAGTCGATATGCCCAGCTCACTGGATCACCCATTGTTTTTTTCAATTTATGGGGTCTTAACTCCATAAATTGGTAATGGTTCCTTCTACTCATTTGAATTTGTGGTTCTAATGTTTCTTTTCCAATTGGAATCATCCAATTTGGATCACCAAAACTCAAGTTATTGTATTTTACATCCAGACTACTCTAATTTGCAAAGCATAATCAGATTGTTTTTACACATAGCTCTACTTTGATAGATTTATGGGCACTTTGGGGTAACAATTTGCATAAAATTCCTCAAGTAAATTATTCCCCTAGAAGTATATTTTACCCATAATTTTGAATCACTCAATTTGGATGAGTGAAGGCTGCTTATGGCCAAAACATCATAACAACACCCAAAGCCCAGGCATGCGTGAAGGCTACTGAACTCACATTTAAGCCCATATTCGAGAGCCTTAGAGCTACAATTTACTCCTGGTCCTTTCTATACATTTGTAGCCCTATATCTTATGGTTATTTAACAATTAGAATCATTTCATTTGGATGATTATAACTTAACCTATAGTCAAAACAAGAACAGGGATTTTGACAATTTTTTGATAGCATTTCCTTTGAAAACCCAACATTTTCCTTTTACAAACATTACACAAAACCAATCCAACCAACCCAAAAGTGGTTTAGCACCAATACAAACCCCTTTTACTTAAGTTAGGGCTTTTCCCTAAAATCATAATCACAAAAAGATGAAGTTATGGTTTTATTTCTTACCTTGAATCTCTTCAAATCTTCTCTTGTAGGTTGTTTGATCTCTTAGAAGCAAGAAATGAGAAAGATTGCCACCAAAAACTTGATCTCTCTCTTTGCCCTAGCTTCTCCGCCTCTTTCTCTCCAAAAACGTTTTTGCTTTCCTTAATAAAAACCTAGACCAAAATTTGGCCTTTAAACCTATTTCCTCAGGCCTTGTTTGGCTCACAAGGCTTGTTTTTGGAGTTAAATTCTCCCGATTTACTATATAGTCCACATTTCATTTATTTGCATTTCAAATCTCAATAATCACCTTAGACATATAACTTAGTCTCAAATGACCCTTAAGTCCTCATTTTCCTCCCTTAAGCCTTGTTTGGCTTTTCTCATTATTTCATTTCTCATTTTTTTCTCGAGTTTAGCATTTAAGTCTATTTCAAAAATTTAGACCCTTAGGTCCTTATTTCACATTTTTACCAAATTTATTTGGCTCCTGTAAAATTTTCGAGTTGTATATTGTTTTCATTCTTAGGATTTAAATTCTGGAAAAATTTCATTTACTTTATTTTATATCCTAAACATGTTTTGAAACTGTTAGGGTATTTTTAGGGCGTTGCACTGCATGAGTCTCAAATGACCCTTAAGTCCTCATTTTCCTCCTTAAGCCTTGTTTGGCTTTTCTCATTATTTAATTTCTCATTTTTCTCATTTTAGCATTTAAGTACATTTTCATTAGACCTTTAGGTCCTTATTTCATATTTTTACCAAATTTGTTTAGCTCCTGTAAAATTTATGGGTTGTATATTTTTTTCGTTCTTAGGATTTAAATTTCAGAAAAATTGCATTTAATTTATTTTATATCCCAAACATGTTTTGAAACTGTTATGGTATTTTTAGGGCGTTACACTGCATGTAGCTCTCATTATGCATATAACATGATATGACATGAAATGACATATTCGCATTTCATATCCACGGGACATCGTGTCGAGTCGGGTGTGTGTGTATGGTATTGGTTGATGTGCATTCTTGGTGAATATGTGGTAATCAAAATGGGACGACATCAAAGTGAACTCACGGTTGCATAACATTAAAAGAAATATACGTGTGTTAGATGAGAAGCAAGATGGGGCTAAGATGCCTCCCGGGGTGAAAGACCCAAATTTTATTTTGGTTAGACATATGTAATAGAATGATGAAAGTTCACGAAAGTGTTAGAAAGGCGTCTGAGAAACTGTTGGTGAAGACCCTGGAAATTCGCTACCCACAAAAACACATGGGATTTGATAAATTAAAATGAATATTGGAAGGTTGTCTAATGAGTTAAGTCATTGGGTGAAACGCAAATGGCGATTTTCCGCAGCAGGCGTCGCGGTGTGAGTGAGGATTTGGCGAGGACTCGGGTTATGGGCATGAAAAGTCTCATCTCATTCATGACACGAAACATTCCATGTAGGATTGCATTTTGTATAATGCAGGTATGATGTATGTGTGCCTGTATGTGCATTTAGGTGGGAGTAGCCACTTGTAGGAGAATTTCTCGCGAGTATTGCTTTCGCCTGTTGTGGGACCCCCTTTTAGGTACCGGGGTGTACGGGAGATGAGCGTTCCGAGCAAGGCCGTGATTATGGCCAGTGTGTGGCCTTGATTTTACCTTTGTAAAAAGTATTTTGTATAAAAGAATTGTAATTAAATTCTTTAGGAACTATTGTCTAAATAGTCGGGTATGTAATTATGGTAAGAGGGTCGTGATCGGACTTTTACGGACTGTAATTAAGTGTTTTATTTTCATATTTTAGATTTAAATGTGAATGAATGGGTCTTGGTAAAGGGATGTATATTGGGGATATGGACAGATGGACCTTATGTGGTCATTACTACTTCTGTTGAGACCCTGGATGGGTTATGATTATATTGTTATAAAGGTTGTATGTTGGGTAGAGCTCCCCGAACAAAGGAGACTCTGCCCGATTTTTGTGAAAATATGGATCCCTATAAACAGGACACAACAGTGTGGTATCAAGTCACCTGAAATCCACAGGAATTATGCGAGTTGACTTGTCACACCCCCAACCCCCGCCTAGGTGGCTGAAGGGGGCTCGAAACTATATTGAGACTCTTTACCTGCTTTTTCAGACTTTGGAGATTCCAAGTCTTATAATTGAATCAAACTATCAAATGCAAAGATACAAAAATAATATTACCACCGTAGTGGTGTTTACAATGTCAATACATACAGTCCCGAGTTCCATTTACATATACATATACAAAAACTATACATTTACATTTGCATAATCAGAGCGCAAAACCTACAGGTGATGGACCCCAACAAGTGTGCTGGCCCAACAGAATGCGAGAGATCACGGACATCCTCCTCTATACCTACACGGATTAAAAATCCGTGCTAAGCTTAACGCTTAGTGGAAACATATGACTTATACTTATACACATGCACTAATACTCATTTACAGTAAGCATATACTTGTGCTTTCTGAAATATACGATGGCAGAACATAAGGATTTTCATGAATTCATATAACAAACTTATAGTATGTACTTGTACTTATAGCAGACTTATACTTTGTTCATATCTCAGTAGGAGTTACAAGACTTATACTTGTCTGAGAGATACCCATTAGGTACTACAGAGCTTATACTTTATATAGAGGTACCCGTAGGTACATTCAAAGCATAACGATGTACATTACTTTTCTCTTATTCGTTATTCAAACCCTTATCATATAACTGTTTGACTACCTAGACCCAGTAATAGAAATGAGTAAGGACACAACACAATAAGTACCAAAGTGCCGTACGATTACTAAGTGTTGTAGCACAAAGCGGGAGTGCGAAGCATTGACAAGAGTGTCGTTGCGTGTTAATAAGAGTACGAGAAGTACTAAATGTCTTGAAGCACGATCGAGGAGAGATGTCGTTGCACTAATCGAGAGAGTACCAAAGAGTACTATACGTGCACGCCCACGTAGCAATTGCCGTGTCATTCTTCAATATCAGGTCTTAGGTAGTCCACCTACAATTATATGTGTTCGGGAACTTACTATCTTATCATAGGGGCATTAAGTTTTGCCAACATCAAACTCATTGGGCAAGCGAGAAGCTTTGCCAAGGTGGCAGTGCGGTCCTAATTTTCCTTTACCTTATAAACATGAATGGACCCTTTCATACACTTATAGGGTCCTTATTAGTCCAATAGACAAGTCCTCGGAGCAACGGAAAAACGAAACAAAACATAACACAAAAATTTCCATGCTGTGAACAGTGCTACGCCTCGGCGTACCCGAGGCTTGTCCAAGCCTCCCTCTCGACCACGCCGTGGCGTGGACATGCCACGCCTAGGCGTGATGGACCCTCTGTGCACGTGGGATCCCTACACGCCACGGCGTGGGACACCTCAGAAATTCCTAGATTTCTTTGATTTCATCCCTTTTTCCAGAAATCCAACCAAAAACCCCAAAATAATCCAAAAACATCACCGAAAACAACTCCCAAGTGTGTTCTAACTCAACCAAAACCAAACATAGAGATTAACTAGGGTTTTTTCAAACCTAAACTCAAATACTTATAAGTTAGGTTAACTTCTTAACACCCAAACAGGTATCCATACATCATAAACCAAAATCCATTCTCAAAGGGAGGATTCCATACTCATCTTATACAACTAGAGTTTTACCAACCCAACTTTCAACAAATCTAGGGTTAGGATAAATTCCCAACTAAACCTTAGAAATGGAGAAAACAAATTTCCATACAAATGTCCAAAAATCCATACAAACCCATAATAAACCATATAAAAATAGTTTCCATACCTTTCCTCTTCTTAACCTTCTTTCTTCTCTTCCTTTATCTTTCCTTTCTGCTTACTTGAAATGGCCTCCCCAAAATGAGAGACCAACTTGATCTTATCCCATTTGCTTTTAATTGCACTTTGGTCCTCAAACTCCCTTCTATTTGCACCACAACTTATGCTATTTCTATAATAGCATATCATCTTCTTATATTATGACTTTTGTGTCCCGTTTTGACAATTCCACTTTTACTCTTGTATCTTGTACAAATTCCGGATTTTGAAATTTTCACGTTTTGAATTTAAATTAAGAAAAATTCAGTATCTTTGCTGCCTAAACATGCTGAAAACAACTAGGTATATTTCAGTGTTACAATTCTCCCCCTAAAGAAATAAATTTAGGTCATGAAATTACTGAACTAAAAAGTTGAAGTACTATGTACTTACCTTATTATCGGTCTGGTTCCCATGTCGCTTCTTCCTTACCGTGTTGTTGCCATAGCACCTTTTCTAGAGGGACTTGCTTGTTCCGTAATTGTCTTATTTCACGATCTAGAATAGCTTTCGACTCTTCATCGAAAGTGAAATCTTCTTGTACTTGTATATCTTGAACTGGTAATATGTGCAATATGTCGAGCAGATTATCTACGAAGCATAGACACATAAGAATATATCATGTAACGGCTAACCGGAGGGAGTGCCAACGTCACGCTACGGTCCAACTCTTTCTAAAATCTCATAAGGGCCAATAAATCTTGGACTCGGTTTTCCTTTTCTTCCAAAGCGGAGTATCTTTTTCCACGGAGATACTTTTAAAAACACTTTGTCTCCGACTTCATATTCTATATCCTTTATCTTCAAATTAGCATTAGACTTTTGTCTATCACTGGCAGCTTTTAACTTATGCTGAATAATCTGAACTTTTTCTTCTGTGTCTTTTACTAAATCAGGACCAATAATCTTATGCTCGTCCAACTCTGTCCAACACATAGGAGTTCTACATCTTCTTCCATACAAAGCTTCATACGGGGCCATGCAATCTTGGGTGATAAGCGTTGTTATAGGCAAATTTCATGAGTGGAATATACCTATCCCGACTTCACGAAAAATCTAATACGGCCAGGAAGCATATCTTTAACACACAGATCACTCTTTCAGATTGTCCATCTGTTTGTTGATGGAAAGCAGTGCTAAAATTCATTCTCGTACCAAAAGATGATTGTAATTCCTTCCAGAACCTTGACGTAAACCGTGGATCACAGTCGGACACTATCGATAAGGGAATCACATGCAATCTAACAATTTCACTCACATAAAGTTCTGCTAGACGATCCATGGAGTAGTCAAGTCGAACCGGTAGGAAGTGGCTTGGGAACTTGAATCAATACGTCCTGATTACCAAACTGAATCATTTTTCCTTTAGGTGAGGGGAAAACCGGATACAAAATCCATAGTAATGTTATCGGCTTCCATTGTAGCCGGGTAGTGGGAGGGGATTTAATAAACGGATGGTACTTGGTGTTCGACCTTTGCTCGTGACACGTGGGCAGCTTAGACACGTACTCAGAAATTTTCTTTTTCATCCCTTGGCACCAGTAGTACTGTTTCATATCCTGGTACATCTTATTACCTCCAAGGTGCATGGTGAAAACAATATTGTGGCTTTCGTATAATATCTTCTTTCTCAAATCCATAACATTCGATACACATAATCTGCTCTTGTACGAAACAAAACCTCAAAAGCTTCGTCTATGGTATAATCGATCTTGTCTCAGTCTTGACTACGCGAACTATCTCTTGTAACCAGTACGCTATCATTTTTTTGAGCATTTACTATCATTTGCTTCAAATCCGGTATAGCTCTCAATTGAGCCAACAAGGTTCCATTAGAATTAAATCTCTAGTCATAATCTTTCAAAGACAAAGCATAAATTATTTTCCTACTTAAGGCATCTGCCACTACATTTGCTTTCCTGGGGTGGTAATCAATTATACAATCATACTCTTTAAACAATTCCAACCACCGGCGTTTGCACGAAGTTCAAGTCGCACGAGTTGCTTAAATATTTAGGACTCTTATGATCAGTAAAAATTCTACAATTTTCTCCATGTAAATAGTGTCGCCAAATTTTCAAAGCGAACACTACAGCTACTAACTCCAAATCATGAGTGGGATAGTTTTGTTCATGCGGTTTCAACTGTCTAGAAGCATAAGCCACCACTTTCCCATCCTGCATCAATACGCATCCCAAACATATCCTCGAAGCATCACTGTACATAGTATAATCCCTACCCGAAGTAGGCTAAATCAACATTGGTGCTTCAACTAGTATTTCTTTTAACCTTTCAAAATTGGATTGACACTTATCATCTCATTCAAACTTCACCCCTTTCCGGAGTAATCTTGTAAGTGAGGATGCTATAACTAAAAATCCTTGTACAAATCTCCAATAATAACCTGCTAAGCCCAAGAAACTTCTCACCTCGGTTACATTTCGAGGAGGTTTCCAATTCATAACTGCTTCAATTTTCACTGGGTCCACTCTAAAACATTCAGCAGATACAATATGACCTAGGAATGACACTTCCTTAAGCCAAAAATATCATTTACTTAACTTTGCAAACAACTTATTCTCTCAGAATTTGCAATACTATCCTCAAATGGTGTTCATGTTCCTATGCATCCTTAGAATACACCAGGATGTCATCAATAAATACCATAACAAATTGATCCAAATAGGGGTGGAAAACCCTATTCATCAAGTCCATAAATGCAGCCGGAGCATTGGTTAATCAAATGGCATTAAATATCTCGATCACAAGTCTATATTCGAAAAGACACTTGCTCCTTCCAACTTATCAAATAAATCCTCTATTCTTGGCAACAGATACTTATTCTTAACTATCACTTTGTTTGACAGGTGAGTCGATACTTTTACATCAGAGAGTGTCATCTTTCTTCTTAACAAATAAAACCGACGCATCCTAAGGTGAGCCACTAGGTCGGATGAAACCCTTATCCAATAGCTCCTGTAGTTGAGTCTTTAACTCTTTCAGTTTAGTTAGAGCCATATGGTAGGGTGCCCTCGAAATAGGAGTCGTTCCCTGTACTACTTCAATAGAGAGATCCACTTCTCTTTCAGGTGGTACTCCCGGTAATTCCTTGGGAAACACATCAGGGAACTCCCTAATCACAAGAATATTTTGAAATTCACTTGCTTTCTTTTGGAGTCAAGAATCAAAGCCAAAAAGGTTTCACAACCTTTTCTTAGAAAACGTCGGGCTTCCATAGCTAAAATAACTTTCAGTGTTGATTTAGATCGGATACCCTATACTGTTACTTCCGATAGGTCAAAACATTTAAGCAGGACTATTTTCTTATCACAATCAACTATGGCCCAATGTTTGGATAACCAATCCATTCCCAATATCAAATCAAACTCATGAAAGAGGCAGCAATTAGGTGACCAAGGAATTTACTATCATTGCTAAATTGGGATGGATTCTTGCCATTTGTTGAGAGTTGGCTTCCCAACACTATGCCCGAAGGACTTAACGCCGAGTCATAAGCTAACGACTCTATTGAAGAGCAATTTATCGCTCATTTTTTGTTCCATGCATATATATGAATGCGTAGAGCCGGATCAATTAAAGCATATAGTCGATATCAAAGAATTAGAAATGCGACCAATAACCCCGTATATCGGATCTTCCACGAGCTCTCATAGCATAAGCCCCAAGAATTTGATTTGTAGTAACCAAGACAATTCAGCGTCTCGACACTACCTCTTCCTTGTGAACCATTTCGTTCTCTACCCCTACTCTGAGTCTATGGAGGTACATTTGACCCTCCACTACTACTTCCTTGAGGATTTCTAGAACTTCTTGATCCTCACGGACAGTTGGCTATCACATGATCAGTGCTCCCGCACCGGAAACACCCCCTAGTTACTCGTCTACACAAACCATAATGATTTCCATAGCAATGCGGGCATGTAGATCTTTCCTCTTGTCCGGTGGAGGTGCCTTTACCGAAACTTTGTGACATGCGAACCCTTTGTCTCCCTACGCATGCGGTCGACTTGTGACTCTCTAGGTCTTTTTCCTGAAGAGGAACCCCCTCTTGAGAACTTTCTCTTTCATTCTTTCTTGACTCTTCATTCCAGGACTTCTCAATTTTTATAGCTCCTTGTACTAGGCGATAAAAATTGATAACTTCTTCTTGATGTACTTGTGTGAGGAACCTTTTTATAGACTAGGTGGCAAGCCATCCACTCAAGCATGCATCTAAATTTTTAACCAGGAAACAGTTCTGTGCATATTTACTAAGACGGCTGAATTCTTTCTCATATTCAGCCACTGTCAATTTCCCTTGTCTTAGAGTTAAGAATTGCTTCCATTTTGACTCGTTGTAATCATTAGTGACATACTTTGTATTAAACTCTATGACGAAGTAGTCCCATGTAACTGGATCTGGAAGCAGTGGATTTCTTAAAACCAGCTTCCACCAATCATAAGTTGCACCTTGCAGCAATGAAACTGCACATGTGGCCTTTTGGTCCACAGGACATCTCACTTCATCTAGAGCCCTTTCCAGTTTTTCAAGCCAAAACTCGGCTTTATCGGACTCTTCCATACTTGTACCATGGAATTCTTCCACTTCATGCTTTCTTACTGAATCACTCGGAGCTCGAGGGGCCATGAGTCGATCTAAGACCTTTCCATATCCTGAGAGATTTTTACCAATGCTTCAGTTGAAGCATATTCATTTGTAGTTGAATTAGACGGACGGAGCGGATTGATCCAAGGTAACTCTTTCGGAGAATTTGTTTCATCTGACTTCACGAGGTGGATCCGATGCAGATAATACAAAGTAAGGACATCGTATTAAGGCCCAACACATTTACTATGTGGGTACATCCTTAATCTAAAGACTCTTAGAGGCTTTAAGCCCGGGGCTGATGCCAACTTGTCACGCTGACCCCCCGCCCTGGGCGGATCAGAGGGCGTGAAGCGTGCGGGACTCTTTACCTTTTCATACATTAGTGGGTCCAAGTCTTATAGCGAATCAAAATATCATATACAAAGGGCCCACAAAAATAAAACTGCTCATCGTAGTGAAATTGTTTACGATTAATCCATACATCTGATCATGAGTCCATTTACATATACATATACAAAAAGTTGTACATTTACATTTTACATAATTAGGCGTATGAAACCCTACGGGTGATGAACCTATAAGTGTGCTAGCCCATCGAGAATACAGGAAGATCCGCAGAGCGTCCTCCTCTGTACCTACACGGATTAAAGCACGTGCTAAGCAGCGCTTAGTGGGAAACATACGACTTATGCGGCGCCGCTGCACTAATACTCATTCTGATAAGCATATAACGATAACGGATATACGGTGGTAGATTTCGAGAATTTTCATGAATTCATATAACGAAGCATACCGCGCCGCCGTAGACTTATAGCGTTCGGATCTCTCGAGTAGAAGTTATGGGGCGAAGCATACTTGTACGGAGGTACCCGTAAGTACTACAAAGCTTATACTTGTATAGAGGTACCCGTAGGTGCTACAAAGCTTATACTTGTATAAAGGTACCCGTAGGTACATTCAAAGCATAACGATGTACATTACTTTACTCTTATTCGTTATTCAAACCCTTATCATATAACTGTTTGACTACCTAGACCAGTAATAAGAAATGAGTAGGACATAGCACAATGGCACGAAGTGCGATTACGATGCGAGGTGCGTAACTCGCGGGAGTGCGAAGCGTTGACGAGAGGTGTTGTCACTAATCGAAATAAAGTACTAAATGTGTTGAAGCACGATCCAGAGTGCCATTGCACTAATCGGGGATTACACCAAAGTACTATACATGCACGCGCGTAGCGGAGGTGTAGGTGTCATTCAATATCCGGTCTTAGGTAGTCTTACAATTATATGTGTTCAGAAACTTACTATCTTATCATAGGGGCATTAAGGGCAAGGTACGGTCTAATTTTTCCTTTACCTTACAAACATGAATGGACCCTTTCATACACTTATAGGGTCCTCATTAGTCGGCTGTATGAACTAGTCCTCACGAGCAATGGAAAAATGAAACAAAACATAACACAAAAATTTCCATGCTGTGAACAATGCTACGCTGTGGTGTAGACCGCGCGGCGTAACTGCCTTGCCGTACCGAGGCTTGTCGAAATCACATCTCGGCTCCACATCGCGGCATGGACATGCCACGCCTTGGCGTGGACCTACCTATGCTGCTGCATGGGATCTCTAGGTAGAGGCATGGGATTTTAGAAATTGCCTAGATTTCTTGATTTAGATCACTTTTCCATAAATCAACCAGAAACCCCAAAATAATCCAAAACATCACCAAAACAACTCCCTAAAAGGTATTGTTCTAACCCAACGAAACCAAACATAGAGATTAACTAGGGTTTTTTCAAACCTAAAAGCTCAAAATACTTGTAAGTTAGGTTTTAACTTCTTAACACCCCCGAGGCAGAATGTCAGCCATCATAAGCAGAATGTCTTCCGGGAGGATTAGCACTTTATCTTATACAACTAGGGTTTTACCAGCTGACTTTCAACAAAATCTAGGGTTAGGATAAATTCCCAACTAAACCCTAGAAATGGGGCAAACTAATATCCATACAAATGTCCAAAAATCCATACAAACCCATAGTAATCCATATAAAAATAGTTTCCATACCTTTCCTCTTCTTCTTCTTCTTCTTCTTCTTCTTTTCTTCATTTCTCTTTTCCTTTCTCTTTTCACGAAATGGCCTCCCCAAAATGAGAGACCAACTTGGTCTTATCCCATTTGCTTTTAATTTTCATTTTATTGCACTTTGGTCCTCAAACTCCCTTCTATTTGCACCACAACTTATGTTATTTCTATAATAGCTTATCATCTTCTTATATTATGACTTTTGTGTACCATTTTGACAATTCCACTTTTACCCTTGTATCTTGTACAAATTCCGGGTTTCGAAATTTTCACGTTTTGAATTTAAATTATGAAAAATTCAAATTGTACCTACAAAATACCCTAAACATGTTGAAAACGACTAGGATATATTTCGAGGTGTAACATCGAATGTGTCCATGGTCTTCATACCCGAAATGGCGGGGACTTGGTGAGTCATCAATAATAACCCTCTGCATTATGCGCATGTGGTCGGTGGAAACCAGAATCACGAAGTCCATGGTGATGTGATCATTTCCACTGCGGGATAGGCAAAGGCGTAGTAATTCTCAAGCCTTTGGTGCTTTCGATCTTCACTTGGCGACACACCACACATTTTTGAAATGTATCTAGCCACATCCTTTTCATTCCCTTCCACCAATCACTAAGCACTTCATGTCCATATACATTTTGTTACTACCCGGATGTATGGAGAATTTGGAACGATGGCACTTGCCCAACACTTCTTCCCTGACTTGGTCATGATCAAGTACACATAGCCTTCCCCAAAACCGTAACTCATCCTCACTTATTGCCCAATTCTCAACAATCTCACTCCTCTCCAACTTACTCCGGATAGCCTCTAACTCACTGTCTATTCATTGCAACGTTACAATCCTTTGTCGAAGCATTGGTTGAGCTATAAGATTGAATAAGCATGGTCGGGATCCATCTTCTCCAATCCATAGATCAAAATCTCTAAGGGCATCCTTCAACTTCCATTCACCTATGGAAACATTGAGTTCACCTCGAGACTTCCTGCTAAGTGCATCGGCCACTACATTCACCTTCCCCGGATGGTAGTTGAGTGTGAAATCGTAGTCTTCTAGTATAATACCTTCTTTTTGTCGGAGATTCAAGTCTTTTGTGTGAAGATATACTTTAGAAGCTCTTGTAGTTCGATTACACTTGGAATTTATCTCCGTCTGAGTAACACCTCCGCAAACTAAGAGAAAAAACCCGCGCATTTAGCTCAAGTAAAACCTCCTCTCGTACTCAACCATAGTCGTGCTGCCTTGTCTTAGAGTAAGAAAATCAGCCTTCATTCTATCTCTGACCAATTCAGGAAAGTACTTGTCTTGAAAGATTTGGTCGAACTCCCCTAAAGTGAGTGCATCGATTGTCCACTCCCTTCTCTTCACTTGGAGTTCCACATGAATGATCAACTCCATCAAATAAATATATCGTAGGCCAGGCCTTAAGGTCTCGGCAGCTCCCAATAGATCAAATACCTTCTTCACTTGGTAGATTCACCTATCCGCATCCAAGGGATTTGAGCTTCCTTGGAAAGTGGGTAGGCAGTGCCTTAGAAACTCGGCGACCATTCTCCGGAATTCTCTCCCGGATTACTGGTACTTGGGCTGAGTGGATGGGCCCCACGGTGTGGTTGTTGTTGTTTTACGCATTACGGTGTTACACTAGAGTGGTGAGTTCCCTCAAACATTGATAGATACCATTCATGGCATCGGGAGGAGGTGGTGGTGGTGGTGGTGGTGGATTTTCTTGACCTCCATGACCTCACCCGTCCGTCCGAAATCCTGAGTCTTTGACATCCATCTTGCACACCCGATTCACAATTGGTTTCCTTGATGTACAAGACATCCTAATCAACAATCAACAATCTCAATCACCCTAATCCTATCTCTCTAGTGGTAATCCATAACCTACAGCTCCCATGTAAGACCTAAAGCTACGCTCTGATACCAACTTTGTAACACCTCAAATCCCAGGGGTCTTTTTTTTTTTTTTTTACTATTTTGGGTCCCACTGGACTGGAAACATAAATTTGGAAACCCTATGTGAACAGTGTCCATGAGCAGGTTGCTTTCAAGCTTGATTACGCAACACAATCTTGCATTTGTTACAGCGCTGTGTGAAGTCGATCGCGATAGAGAATCCTCTGTCCGCAGAGCGCCTTGACTTTATCGCTTGCGCCTAGGGTGTGTCGGCTGCGCGCAGCTACGTGGCCGCCTGCCATTCGTGCCTTATCGCGACAAGCTTGCCACTTGCGCAATGTCCATTTCCTGTCGCGACACTGATGAACTCCGTCGCGACATGGGATCTTCTTACCATGATTGAACTTTGTCGCGACCTAAAATTTTCATGTCGCGACCTAGTTTCCACAGCCCACATACCTCTTTGTCGCAACAAGGAAAAGTCCTGTCGCGACGTAAAGTTCCTTGCTGCCTTTGTCCTCTGTTGCGACACAGAAGAACTTTGTTGCAACATGAGGTTTTCTTTCACTCCCATTCTCTGTCACGACTTAAAAGCCTATATCGGTGCGAAAAATCCTCGTTAAAACTGACCTTTGTCGCGACACGAAGAATCTGTCCGCGACACTAAACCTTATCTTTGCCTCCATGCTCATTGCAACATGGAATCGCCTAACCAGCGACTCTTTTACGCCGCCAGCAAACGCATGCCCGTCCGACCACAGAAGTCTCCCTTCCTTGGCAGTCTACATTTGTAACAGGAACAATCCTGTCAAGACACCCTTGTCCTTGGTCACGACGTAGAAACTCTTGTCGTGGCATAAAAACATATGTCGCGACCTAGAAACCTTCAGTCTTGATGATTCTCTGTTGCGACCTAGAAATCCCCAGCTAAGACCAAACCTGTCGCGACACCCTCTGTCACTGTGTGACCAGGACCCTGTCGCAACAAAGAGAACCATGTTGCAATAGTTTCCATTGCTTAAACCTGAGAACTATGTTACGACACAGGGAACCCCTGTCGCGACACAAGACCGAAAAACTCTGTCGCCACCAGGAAACCCCTATTGCGACCTAAACATGTAGTAGCCTATTTTTAGGCCTTTCCTGCACCTCAAGCTCCCTCTTAATTACAATAAATTCACTACTGCCGCCTCTATATATATCTCTATTATGCAGGTAATACTAAATTTGGAAACTTTCCAACACTTTAATGAATAGATCCAAAAATAAGCTTTTTATTACAAAACTTCTCCTGTACACATATAAAAATGGTTATTCTATCTAAAATATTACAGAACCAAAAAATAAGCCAGGATCTGGCCTCCTTCCTCCCTCTTATGGTCTCGGATGGGTTCTTCACTGATGGACCTCGGAGTTTACATTCCTTACGGTGGAGGCCTCGATGCACGGGTTCCTCGACTCTCGCCGCCTCCTCCTCAAGGGTAAAATCTAAAAAGGGTCATATGTAGGGGTGAGCACGAAGCTCTATAGGAAAATCCTCCCAAGCTCAAACAAGGTTTAGAAAAGTATGAAAAACGGTCGGTCTCATTTTTTTTTTAATATAATATAGACATAAAATTTGACATAAAACAATGACATTTCAAACAGATCTCAGGTTTATGTAAAATAAAATAGTAGTTAAATGATTAAACAAGCATCACGTAAAAAGAAATAATAACCGATTTCACCATAGCAATTTCTAGCAATTCTTTTAGGCAAGCGACATACTTAACGGTAACCTCCACCCCCTTAAGGTTTTCTTTGGTCGGTAGCATACTTAAAAGTAATTTCCACCCCCTCCATGTTATCTTCGTTTCTCAAGCATCCTTACCAATAACCTCATGAGAATGAATGAGCAACCTTACAAGGGACCTCTCACTCATCACGGTAGTGTTTCCCAAGCATCCTTACCGAGAACCTCTTGAGAATGAATTGAGCATCCTTATAAGGAACCTCTCACCCAACACGGTAGTGTTTCCTAAGCATCCTTACTGAGAACCTCTTGAGATTGATTGAGCATCCTTCTAAGGAACCTCTCACCCATTTTCATTCCAACAACCAAACCAGAATATATCCTACCAACCATCATCACCCATTGCTAATGATTCCATAAATCCCCCAATTTACAAGCAACTTCCAACGATCCACAAATCCGTTATGAGACAATTTCAATAAACAATTAGGAAAATACAAGAGATCGTAACCACGTTATTTTACTACTCAACACAAATCACTATGATTTAGAAATCAATCCCAAAGAACACATTCAAGAAGAAAATCCATCATTCCCAAATGTTAGGATTTTTAAGACAAGAAAAGGGATTTCATGGGTATTTAACCCTAACTTTGTTCAAGCATGTAATCTTTGCAAAAAGACTAAGAGATAATGATTTCATATCGTAAATATATAACATTAATAGTCCAAAACATACATATATAAATACCCTAGCTTCAATGTAAGTGAATGAGAGAAAACCTCTACCTTAAATCCTTAGTTTGTATGAAGATCTTGAACTTTGGTATCGAATTTACCCTTAAATCTCTTGTTTCATTCCTTCCTTTCTTCCTCTCTAATGATTTCTAGTATCCAAGAGGTGTGGGAGGGAGTGGAGGAAAGAAATGAGGGAAAATGGAGTGAAAATGGGTTTTAAACATAGCAGCCCCGATTTTTACTATTCATGGGATGTTTTGGTTTTCTCCAAAATTACGATTTTGCCACTAAAATTTCCAATTTGACCTATATGACTACCCTAAGGTTTTTTGACGTTCCGATTCATTTAATGTTATTAATCTAAAAACATTTATTTTTATGATTTATTTCAAAACTAAAAAAATAATAATAAATCAATAAATAAATTTATACTCTAAATATTAAAATTACTACCCAAGGAACACCATAGTATAGATTTTTGGTCAATTTCGGAGAATAAACTGATTTGACTGCATTCTAGTACGCAGACCAGTATATGGTTGAACAAGGTACGAAGTTAGGTTCTAATGCAAATTAATCTGCAGGTCATTTGACTTTCCAACAAAGAGTTATGGATCAAATCGGTGAAAGTAGTATGTCGGACTGCTTTGTCTTCTTCATATTATTCTTATAATTTGATTTAGGATGTAAATGGAAACGTTAAATGAAAAACGGTTAATTGACTGCATTGTTGATAGTTTAGACATGTGGGGGTTTACACTATCAAGGGGTGAGAAATTGTCCAATGTGTTCCTCTAGCTTCCGTCTCTTCATCCAATCATGCTTCGAAGGCTTTAACTCAACCGAATCTCATCCCTGAGCTTCAAAGCTTGAACTTGAGACCCCAAAATGTCCTCTTTGCTTGTCCTCATGCAATCCAAGAGTCGAATAAGTACCTAAAAAGGCCTAAAGGCACACCAAAACTCAAGAAAAACATAGCCTGAGACTTCAGACCGCATAACTCTAAAATTGATTAATTATGATAATTTAACACAAAAATGGTTATAAAGAAAATAATTTTATTGGGTAAAAATGTCCCTTTTTGAGTTATTATCAATCATGCAAAGCTTAGGAATAATCATGGATGTTTTTAAGTCCCATTTTATATTGATAGTGAAGCGGCAATCGCTTATGTGAAAGACCCAAAATATAATGGAAGAGTTGTTTATATAGATACCAAGAACAATTTTATAAGAGATACTATTGCACAAAAGAAGGTGATCTTGAAATATTTAATTACTTGAGAGATGTTTGCTGACCATTCACAAACCCATTTCAAGAGATATGTTCTCCATGCATGTGAGATCATCAGAATATGTAAATTATAGTGTCTATGTTGATTATAGATCATGGATCATTTTTGATTGAATATGAGATACTTTGCAAATGATCAAATAAAATTTCTTATACATATTATAGAATGTGTAAATTGGTATTATACATATATGCTCTTAAATGTATGTCAATAACCATAGATTGACTCTCTCAAATGAACAATCGCCCCATTCAATGTGTTTTAAGATGGGATGAAACACGATATACTGATGATAATAAAATAAGTGAAAAGTATATAAAGACATTTAGTGTTGCCTTGATTAAGTATCAAGATGAGGTTTACAATAAGTGACATTATGACCGAATGTAATTCCCCCAAATAAATTTGCCTGTTTGAACTAGATTTTGGCTTTACCAAATTAAAGGTTTAAGAAAACCTATGTTTGCAAAACTTGAGAAAGCTGCTAAGCTAATGGTTAAAGTCCGTATGGTGGTAATTTGACATACGTTCTCTAAGATAAGTTATATTGGCTCAAATGTGTTCAAGGTCAATCCGTTATATTGTTTTTGTAGCTAATATAATTGTGAATATATTTATAATGTTGAAGAATAAACAACTTTGAGGAATTAAATGTATGTGTTAAATGTAACTAAGTAAGTCGGGGTATTGTGAGACACGGATATTATTGTTTTTGCTCATGACTAAATGTTTACTATGTATCCAATAGGTTCACAAGTTGCGAGTCCTAAATTACAGTGTGTTTCAAGATAGTCACACTACCCATTTACCTATATGAATGACCTTTATAAATGGAATATAGAGAACTTTAATGAACAATTTGGCAAGTTTAGCCCATCTGGCGTAAGTGGGAGATGTTAAAATTGGATTTGGGTGCCCAAATGAGGTTGACCCGACCTAATCAAAAGATACGCTTCGTGGGAAGCGAAATGGTGTCTTCATGTCAAAGGACATGAAGGGTGGAGCAGTTTTTTGGAATTCAAATTGTTGGAAATCGTTCAGAATAACCACGATGGTAATTAAAATTGAGAAGAGACGGTTTCTCATATTTCATATTCCATGTTTCGAAAATATTTTTCTCTTTGAAAAAACATTGAAAGAGATTTAATCAAAGACCAAAAAACTCTCCATTGTGAAGGTTAGAGGCATTTGTACTGTGGCAACAAAGGTGGTTTTCATTTTGTAATTTTATTCACGACTCGAGCAAAGAAGTTCTTTCGGTGAAACAATTTGAGATTCAGTTTTCGTTTGTAAGTTTCATTTATTTTGTGATTTAACATTTTTAATGTGGCAACAAAATCATTATTGAATATTTCATGACCTTTATAGTTTTTAAAAGTAGTAATCCAATACCTCTTGACTTTGTATCATAAAAGTCATTAATTTTTCTAATTCAATACACCCCCTTAGAAAAAAAAATGATTGGTTCTTATTTTTAGGGTTTTAAAATTTTATTTTAATTGTTATGTCAGAGATTTGTCGTTGTTATTTACAACTAAGCTTTCAACAACTTCCTTTTGCATCTTTAATCAGGCTTAGCTTTGTTTATTATTCTTTCATCTTTACTACATCTTTTTTTGAGTTAATTTTAGTTAATCTGCCATATTGTATGGATTGTTCATGATACGTGGTTTATGATATTGATATTAAATGTGATTTAAAATACGTGGCTTTAACCCGGGATATATCGCAGATAGATTTTACAGATATATTTTAAATATTTTTACAAAATATCGGTAATTAAAAATTATTCAAAATTATAAATATATTTAAATTACTTATCAAAATTATTTTGAAAGTATAAGGAATGATCAATTAGATTTGATTTTTTCTTATATTCTTTTACTATCTTATATTTGTTTATTAAAAAATAAAATTATTTTTATTAAAATATATTTAATCACATTTAAGAAATAAATTATTTCTACATGATTTATACAAAATATTTTATTTAAGAGTTGATTTTTGAAATTTGGCAATTGTAATAATAACGTAAAATATAATACAATATTTTTTTACATATTTATATATTTATATATTTATATTTAGTTATTATAAATGATTAAAAATATTCATAAATTTATTAAAAAAAACATGATATATCATATTTCAAACCATGATATTGATTTTGATTTTAGCCTACAATTTAGAAAGTTGATAAGAAGATAAAACTTCGAAATTTGCGATGACCAACTGTCGGTGGACCGACACATGATATAATATCCTATTTCAAACCATGATATTGATTTTGATTTTAGCCTACGATTTAGAAAGTTGATAAGAATTTAAAATACTTATAAGGAACAATGATTACATGGTCACTTATAGGAGATATGATCACGAGGTGTTCAAATTATGCAAGATGTGTTGATATACGAATATCCACATTTAGCTCTTTGTTCCTTTTCGTTAGAGGAATGATCTCATGGAAAAAGTACAAAGTAGTTGGTCATTATTGCATCCAACTACTATGAACATTGAATTTATGTCTTAGGCTATTGCTCATGGATTATGGTTATGGAACTTTATTTCAGGATAACTTTGAATTCTCAACTGTATCACCCAGAAATTGAAATTTTATTACAATAACTTTGCTCTTAAGAAGTTCATAAATGTGGGATGTTACTCAAGCACATCAACACCCACCTTATGATCATGAATTCATTTATAAAAGGATTTCTATTAAAAATTTTTTTTATGAATATGTTGAAAGAATGAGCATTATTGGATACCTTATTGACTTTACAATGTTATTTATGTGAGCTTTAAGTTTTTTTAAAAGTATTTTATGAATATGATATAAAAAACTTATCTTTGGAAACCTTAGGCCTCGTTTATAGAAATTTTTCTCGTTTTCTCAGATTCAAACTTTTCGAAAAACAAATAAAAACGCGCTAGCTACGAGAATAAGACGAGAAAAACAAATTTCAAAACAAAAGAAAATGACCACTATTTTCAACATTTTATATATTTAATCGAAACACAGAGCTAAGTTTCGTTAATTAAATTCAACCAAATTCAACCAAATGGGGTCAAAATGGAAAACGTATTTTCAACGAAATTCAAGATTTAAATATTTTCGAAAACGAAACCAAAGATTGTAATATTGATCAAAATTTTCATATTTGGAATTTTGGATGAGTTGAAAATTTTCGCGAACTAAACGCTGTCGCCATCCTCCCTGCTTCTTTCTTATGCACTTTTGTTAGTTAGAGAGGATGAGTGATTTTTTAGTAATTTTTTACCTGAAGTCATCCATTTCGCTGCTTTCTTTCTGCATTCGAAGTTTTCTTTTTCTAATAAAGCCGCTTTCCACATCAATCTAGTCGTTTTTATTTTTCGTGTTTTCATGTTGACTCGTCGCGCTTGGCCACCGACCGCTGCAAAGATGTTTTGTTGTCGATTTGTTATGCATGTTTTGTCGCCGACCGTTGTGGCGTGTTTTGTCACCGACTTATTACGCGCCAGAAGTTGTGTCATTGACTAACTTACGTGTGTTTTTCTTGATAATTCGTGATGACAAATGCTCGACTGGAGCAAAGTCATCAAATCAAATATTGTTCATCATTATGCTACAATATAGAATCTTAGGTATTTTATATATTTTTAGATTATCAAATATGTAGGCCTTCAGCTGATCTTGGATGTTACGTAATCTTCTAAAGTTTTTAACATTGTGTATTTTAAGAGTGAATTTTATGTGAGTTTTTAGTCATTCTACACCACTTTTCATATATATATATAACATTCTTCAACTATATCTTGCGATATTTGGAAGGATTATATTGAGATAATGACGCATAACTACTTTTATTGATTCATATTAGCAATATATCGATATAAATATTGAATCAAAATCGTTAAAACTACAAAACGAAACTAAGTTAATAGTATAAACGGAACACGCCTATACATTCATCATAAGTCTATATATAGTCGATATTACTATCAAGGATGCAGCACATACGACTCAAGTCAAAGATAATGACCATCGACGATTCTTTATCTCTAATCGTATATACTTTGCTCATCTGAATTGCTCAAATACAAATAAACGTCACACTATGATGAAAACCAAACCGTCGTATTGAGACCATACAACCATCCGCCGCACCAAGAAGACGACAACCACACCTGTACGAAGACGACAACTAAATCATGAAAAAAAAACAAATAAACTTATATTTGTGTAAAATAACCAGTTTATTGAGAAAAAAAGTTGAAAAGTGGTGTAAAATGATTAAAAAATCACCCATCCATGCTTAAAAGAGAAAAGGTAAACAAAGAAGTTTCGGGTAAAAAATAGCGCTTGTACAAGAGGTTCCATTTGACAAAGTGAAATATTTTCGTACAGCTGTTAAAGAATGTTATATATATATATATATATATATATATATATATATATATACTTAAAAGCTAGAATTTAATTAAAATATCATCTCTCATCGCTGTTATAAAAGACAAACAAAGAAAAATTGAGAAAAAGAGGATAGGCTAAGAGAAGTTCCATTTGACAAAGTGAAATATTTCCATGTTGTGCCAAAGTTGAAGATATATATATATATATATATATATATGAGAAAGAGAGTATATATATATGAAAGAGAGTATATATATATATATATATATATATATATAAAATTTCTAACTACTTTTAAATATATTTGATTTTAAAAATTTCATAAAACAACCAAACTTAATAAGATTATTTCTTCTTTGTACTTTCTAACAACCAAACCAAGCTCAGAAAAAACTGTTTTTCTTGTTTGGTTTCATTATGGAAAAACATGAAATAAAAACAAATATAAATAAAAATTAATTGTCCTTAGGCTTGGATCAAAGAAGAAGGGTGGATGAACAATGTATAGAGAACCATGATTCAAACCAGAACAAAATATTATAATATAATTTGTAAATGGATAGATGTCAAAATAATAATAATAATAATAATAATAATACACAGTATTAAATTAGAAATTATTATTTTAATTTTGTTTGCTATTTATATATTAAAAAAGAAAATAAGTGAAATAAATTTGAAAAGCATGTTAGAATAACTATTAAATTAAAACCTATTTTTTCTTCTTTCATTTTCCCTTATCTGTATTTTTAGGCTAAATTTGGTTGCCAGAAAATGGTAGAAAAATGAAAAAAGATAATGGAAATCATCTTCCAAAGTTTGGACCGCATTAAAAATACGATAGAAAAAATATAAAAGAAAATATTAAGAAAAATACTATAATTTTTTCTTTATTACTTTGCTTAAAATTAAGGATGAAAATAAGAATTTTTGGTTCAAGTGGTAAAAAAATGGGAAGGACATACATGAAAATAAGAAAAAAAAGGATTGAGTAGTACAATGTAATATTTAAAGTGAATATATATATATATATATATATATATATATATATATATATATATATATATATAAAGATGAACATATGAGAAAACAGAAAGGGAAAAGATGTGGAAATTTTATTTGTATATTTATGTATAACTATTTTTTTTATATTTTATATTCCTATAAAATATGTAATACATTTATTTATTTTTTTTAGTTCAAATTTTTCATGATAAGACAAAAAAACATTATATTTCTTTTCTTACTCTTTTTTCTCATTCCATTTTTCTTTTTCAATTTTCTTTCTTGACATTTTCCTAAACCAAATATACCTTAAGCATTCTTTAAATTTTTAGGAATCAAACATATCCTTCAACAAAAAATATTTGAATAAAATAAAACACTTGAAAAAAAAATCCCTTTCAAATCACTTCATTGTCAAACTATAATAATCTTCAGTTTGCTTCCACATCACACCTGCCTCTGATTTAATTTCTCTCCCTATCTACAACATCCCTTTTCAGTTCGTTTAACGTCTTTCACTCAACAACAATCATTTATTTTTCAATTAATTGATCAAAGATATTTTGCCACATCACAACACTACTTTCTTTCCGAACCTAGTGACAACTGAGGTTCCAAGGTAACGAGCCGGTTCGGGACGAAATAGATCTATCATGTTTAATTTTAATCATTTCTCGTCTCGTTTGAAATATTAAACATGAAACATTTATTTGCAAGATTGATAAAATTTGGACATAATTAAAAACGATACGAAATTTACGAAGGCTTGACTACGATCTGCTGTGGCCAATCTGCCAACTCGCGACAATGTTTACGTTCAACATAATCAAAATTTAACTCGAAATGACTCGTTAATTATATAATTGGACACATCAAAATTTCATATATTATTATTGTATCAAAGCTTATAAGTTAAACTCAAATATAATCTTGAATAAATTATTCATAAACGCTAGTTATAACGGTCATACGCGTCAGATCACCCAATTAATAAACGATCGTGATTCAATAAGATTTTTAACACGATTATCACGGTCAAAGGCTTCGTGGGCTGATCATCAGCCATGAATACCTATAATCCGATATCGATACTTAACACGAATTCGTTAACATTTAATCGGCCTGCTCGATTCGATTCGATCGATTTTTTTGGTTTAATCGATTTTATGCGGACAATAAAATTTACAAGAGATTCCCAAATCCATGAAAGTAACCTTTCTTTTATCACATGCTTGAAGTAGAACAACTAAGCTGGTAATGGAGATGAAGCTTGGCTCCCAGTGGGCACCCACTACCCATTAGAATCCCAAAGGGATACAAAATGAATGGTTTGGAATAAGTGACGACATACAGGCTTCTGGGCATGTACGAATGATATAGATATGACGTAGAGAAGTAGCAAAGATTGAAGTTGGACCCTTTTTCAGCACCATATGTTTAGATCTCAAAACGACAAAATCATCGTCAAGTTGCCATCTCAACAGAACCTAAAAGAAAATGATGTCTCTCTCATTCCCACAAAAGCCCATCAACATTATCCATTATAAGAGTTATGATAAGGAGTTTAAGTTCATAATAACCCTTTTATAAAAAATAAAAAAAAAAACTTCATTGTACACCACTTTTGAAACTTTTTTTCAAAATGACCCCTTTATATAAGGTGGGATAAATGCTTATATTTTTAATTTAATTTAGAAGACTGGCTTTAATTAAAAAAATAAAGTCCTGCTTTAACTGTGGTTTATTTTTAAAAACGAATCGTATATCGTAATTATTACTTTTGGGGCTCAAACGAAACTAAGAAGATCTCATTTGTTTTAAAGAATTAAAAAATAATAAATATTTGGAGAGGGCTATAATATTAAATAATAGTTTTAAAAGTGGCCTATAATAAATATTTTTTGTGAATAAAAAGGTTATTTTAACCACAAACTCGATGACAAGGATGGAAATCCCAAAGGTTGAAGCCAAAAGGAGTTTTGGTTCAGAATAACCATGGTTGTGAAACAAGTATTACTTTTAACCCTTTTATAAACATATTGTTGAATATACTTTAAATGATAAATTGCCAACTACTAAGCTTTTATTGCTGCTTAAAATTTAGCTTAAATACAGCTTTTACTTTTTTTTTTGCATTTAAAACCATAGCCAATTATAACTTTAAGATAAAATTAAATCATGGGGTTTCTAACTTATATTATATTATATTATATATATATTCGAAAGATATCTTATTGCAGATCAAAGATACTGATTGATAATAATAAAAAAGACTTAAAATCAATATTTGTTTTAAAAGGGTGATTTTGACATCAAACTCGGCCAAAAGAGAGGAAAACTTATAAATAATATAAAAATATGAAGACAGATGATTTACAAAAATAATTACGCTTAAGATACGATACCTAAATGCTACCTTAATAAATTATAGATATTACATTAATAGTCCTAGATACTACCATAATTAACAGTACCAAAGCAATACTTACTTACAGTTTATTAAAGGTATCATACTTAAAACACAATTATTTTTTATGAAATTGTATTGAATATTTTACATTTTTTTTTTAATCTCTTATTTGCATTTTTGTATTCCCAAATCAATGCCAACTGAAACACAAGTTTCTCAAAAGATATGTATCAGGACAACAGAGTTATAGCCACATCAATGCTTCTACTGGACCCTACATCCTTTGGAGAAAAAGGGTGAGGCATCAAAATCTTCAGCCTTTCCACGTGATCTCCATCCTGTCATGACAACTCTCATCTTGGCTCTGATATGTTTATCAACTCAGCAAGAGAAAGTATGGTTTTTGTCAATAATGTCAATTATATTGCCTCAATTTCCTCAGTTTGAAATTTCATCGAAACAATACATGATAGAGATGATTTCCTCTTTTGGGAGGATGAGTATACAAAATTTTCTTTACCATTACAACATCAACTATGAGAATCCCCGACATATAAAACTTCTTCCATTGTTTCAAAAGAGTCTGACTGCAGCAAACTTCCAGAATTTCTTACCTTCTTGCCATGTAAAATTTAACCTACTGAATTGTCCTCCAAATCCCAGTAATATAAGCTCTGAGGTATGTCAAAGTTGAGCAAAGGGATTCAGTGTGGAAGATGTGAAACCGTTTCCTGTCTTGGCCTGCGCTTCGGAACTGCTAAGCTGAGGATCGGTCTGGTAGTAGACGATCTCATCAGTGTCATTAACGTAGTGATCTTTTTTCAAGCTTCTCAGCAAACTTCCAATTAGGTGGAATGGTAGAGGTGTAGACTTCTTGGGCTCCCGGTAATATTTCCCTAGTACTGGCTTGGCTGCCTCAGTCTATACAAGGTTTTTAGAGGGGAATTTTGTTAGGATGAACTCTTTATGGAATGTTTCTCACAGTTAAATATTGCAGCTATTGGAATCTTAAGGGATACTCACCGCTTCTATCAAGTGATAGTGAGGGATTTGAGGAAACAGATGGTGAATCACATGTGTTCCAATATCATGGTGAATATTGTTAATCCATCCATAGTCGCGGTCAAGTGTTGTAAGCCCTCCCCTAAGATAACTCCATTCCTGTCCAACACAAGACAAAATATTCAAACTTTCTACACCAAAAAGGCAAAAGTTGGTATTTTCCTCTTCTGTTTAAGTGTATCTAAATGCAATAATCGCTATTCCTGGTAAAACATACGGGGTAATCAACGGACCTTTCCGCGGTACCAAGGAAGCTTATCCTCATGACCATGGTGATGCAGATAAGTCACAAAATCCAGCCACGTAACAAAAATCTGACATAAGCAAAGAGCCAAAGTCAATATAAAAACAAATCACGTAATTAGGGAAGACAAATAAAAAAGAATTTCATTTCCTCAAGTCAAGAAATATATAGGGAGAAAAAATATAATTTACCCAGTAGGGAACACCATATAGCTTGAGCATTTGAATAGGACCCATTACAAATGATAATCCCACAAGTAAAGCAGCCATTGCAGACCAACACACAGTGGAGGTGATGACATCTTTCCTCTCACTTGGGACAAACAAGTCACTAGTTGGATCAAAGTGAGAACCAGTCTTTCCAGGACTTCTGCCCCACTGTAAACAACATTCATCAGAGACCAATTTCTAAGAATTCAATTTGAATTATCTACCAAGAAACAACACCCTTACCAGATAGAGAGGGTATGCAAGCATGGGAAAAGGCACCGTGAATCGCAACAGTCGCGTTATATTATCCAAGTTCTTGTAAATTCTCTCAGGCAACTGCAAGAGAAATGAGGTACTAAAATTTTTTAACAACCTCAAAGAAAAACAAGAAATAAAAACTAAAAACAGAAAGAACATGACTAAAAAACACAAGAGGGAAAAAGGCATAAATAGCAGGAAGCCACTAACCGGGTGCCAAGATTCATCATTCTCAACATGCCCATGGTTCTGATGATGAGTCCTATGACTGATTCTCCTGAAACAAAAACAAAAATCAGAATGCATTACATTTGAACACGAAGAATTCTCAATCTCAAACTAGAATAATATATGCATCCATTGCTTAGTGATTTTACATCAGAAACGTACCATCCATGATAAGGCACAAGAATTGAAGAATGTAGAATATGCCCAACCACACTGTTTAGCTTGGGATTATTGGAAAAACTTCCATGTCCACTGAAACATCAAAATCAAACACAATGCATATGAAAAAACAGAGACTGAAACAGAGAGAATAGATCTATAAAGAGAGAAAGATTGTGAGATTACCAGTCATGGCCAAGAACAAAGAGAGCCCAGAACATGGTGCCCTGAGCAGCCCAGTAGAGAGGCCAAACAACCCAGTTGTTGAGATAAGCCGCCGCCGCCGCTAACCCAATAACAACCACCACGTCCCTCACGACATAGCTCATCGACCTCCATGGGTCCTTCACCCAACAATGCTTGGGAATGGCAGCTCTGATATCCGCCAATTTGAACGGCGGCGGCGCTCCTGGGTCGAAGTCGGGTTCTTCTACAACACCATTAACCCTATTGCTTATCTCTTCTCTCTCCCCATACGCGACTCTCAATGGAGCGCTCACCCTGAGCGCCCAGTTCCTCTCTTTAGAACCTCTGAATTTTAGATCTGTTTTACTTTGATTTGAGTGAAAAAATCTAATCCTAGAGTGATTGTTTTTGGAGTTGGAGATGAATCCTGTTCTGGGTCTACTATAGATATGAGGGAGGGGCCTAATGCCACTTTCTGACAAGACCCAACTCGCCATTGAAGCCCCAGATACAGAAAACCAAAGGTCTGAGCTCAGCTCAGATTGGGGAGATCAGAGAATAGTATTACGTATATGGATTTGGAAAGAGCATAGGAGGGATGTGTCTTATATAAAGCAGGGAAATTGGAAATTTTCCGAAGAGGAAAAAAGGATAATGCTAGGTTTTCGCTGTGTCCTTTTAACGATGGCCACATGTTTTTCTCCCACATTCTTTCCTCCCTTTCATGGTTAATTTTCTCTTTTTTTTTTCTCTATATCCCTGTTTGGTAAAGAAACTATTTCCTATTTGCGAGGAACACCTCGCACTACGACCAGAGAGGGTTGCCTTGCAAGTTCGCAAAATGCGAGTGGGAATTAGGGTTTTATTGGACGGTGGGTCGGTGGACGGTGGGGGTCTGTGTGTTTGGTTATTGGGAAAATTTCCCCTCTTTATTAGTGGTTCTTGACCTGTTTCTTGAAAGTTGATTGATGAATCTACGCATAATTGAATCACTTTAAAAAGTCGGTGAAATATATAAGGAGGAAAGACATGTGCCGCACGTGACAAATTCTTACCCAATTATCATGCTTAGTTTTTTTTCACTGATGCACATATGCCTTTTAGTTTTGGGCATATATTCCACTTTACTCCTATACATTTTTTTAATATAGGAAAAAATACTATTTAAATCCTGAATTTTTCGAACTTTTACAAATATATCCTGAATAAAAAAAGTTAATATTTAAATATACAAACTTTTATTTTAATTGATTTTCTAGTCTTTGATAATCCGAACCTAGCTTGCTTTTTATGTGATAAAAAAAGAAAAAAAAAAGAGGCCTACATGACAAACGACAAAATGATGTCGTTTTATCAATTTGGAAGAACCAAGTCAGGTCATCCAAAACGACATTGTTTTGGGGGATTTGATCCAAGCTGACTAAACGATTATTCGGTTTCTTGGAAAAAAAATCCTAAATTTTACCATTTCATTTCAAAAAATCTCAAACTTTGGTTTTCATTTCTAAGAAAACTGAAAACACCTTTTCTGGTGTGACTGTGATTTTTTGGTGCATCAATTGGAAAAAACTTCATAGTACGACGACTACACTCAGGTGAGTTCCTCTTATAACTAGTTTCAATATATATATATATATATATATATATATATATATATATATATATATATACATATATATACATATTTTTTAGTGTTGCTTGAAAATCTGAAATGTTAAATATTTTTGGTAATTTTTTGTAATGATTAGCTAAGCTAAATGAACACACTGTTAGTATTGTGTTATGCAATCTTTTTTTTTTTTTAGCTTAAGAAGTGTTGCATGATGTCCGGGGCCATAGGGATTGATATTTGATTGGACACACTTTAACTGCTTCAAATTGTATGTAAATTCGCACTCAAAATGTTACACAAATTCCTTTTTTTTTTTTTTAGGTGGGGGGGGATGATGTTTGTTTGGATTAAATGTTTGGAAAGTTGATTTTGAAATCTGGAAATGAGGTTTGGTGGATTTTGTTTGTATTATTCTATTTTGTAAAAGTGTTTTGTTATTATTTGGTGTTATAGGTTGGTTTGAATGAATGCCTTTACAATAAACTTCCACCATGATGGAAAGTTTATACATAATGGGGCACCTGGTCATATGTTGGTGGAAGTATAGGCAACTTAAATGTCTCCAACTTGGACACGTTTTTGTACTTTGAGCTAGAAAGGAGTGTAAAATATATTTATGCTAGAATTAGGAGGATAGCATATTTGAAGCCATGATGGCTCGTGGAGGACCTGCAAGTGTAACGATAGATTAATATCGATACTCAGACAGTCGCAAGCCCCGAGAATTTTGCTAAATCTAGAATAACGACATAGACCACACCGTTGAATTGCCTAAAGGAAATCTAGTTGCACAAATAACTATGTCACCCCTCGATACTGTAATTTCACGTGATTAGTATCACACATATGACATGTGACACGCGCCATGACACTAAACAGTGGACACTTGGCACATGGGAAGCCAGTGCCATATACATGTCATACTCCAATCGTGGGATGGAAGGGAAAGATGGGAGACACATGGCATGATGATTGCCATGTGTCACAATGATTGAGAAAGGTGTCCGACACCTAGATCAAAGTGAGTTTGTGGGAATGAGAAAGGAAAGAGAAAAGACATAAAGAAAGAAGAAAGAAAAGGGAAAAGGAGAGGAAGTCCAGTTTTCTACTGGTTTTCCAGCATTCGAACAGTGAGAGTTTGACAGTCAAGAAGCGAACTGGAATGCGCTCCAAGAGGTAGGGGTTCTCTCCTACTCTTGTTAGTCCTTGTCTAAGGCCATTCGATGGCCATGAGGTAACCTAACGTAGGGGCCGGGTTCAAGAACAAACAGATCAAATCAAGCAGAATTACTGACTGGGCTTTATGGGTCCTTATGTTCTCGTAACCGGCAGCTCTAAACAGTCAGACTTTGTCGAAAATACGTGCTCACAGTGCATGGTGATTTATGTGTGTCGAGCCGACATGGACTGATATGTCAACTATGTGTACTGCTCGGTCCACATGAAGATCCAGCTTTTGTGTGTTGTTGCTTGATCGAAGGACATGCAAGTGTGTGAAAATCATGTGGATATATGTCGAACCGACGATTATACGGGTTGTATTATGGATGTAAATTGTATGTTGTAAATATGATTATCCATGAATCATAAATGTTGCATGTAGCTCTCATCATGCATGTAACATGAAAGAACATGCAATGACATTCTGCATTGCATATGCACGAGGACATCGGGTGAAACGGGTGTGAGTACATGACATGAAAGAACACTGTGTTTGGTGTTTAATGGTGGGCTCTGAAAAGGGACGACGTCCTAGAGTCGAACGGTTTGAAATTATGTGTCGGGTAGTAACAAGAAGGAATAGACATCCCCTCAAGTGAAATGCTTGTATTCTTGGTCAAACATCTGCGTCCAACGGTGAAAGTCCGCGAAAGTGTCAGAAGGTGTACGACTCCTACGGTGAAACTTTGAAAAGCTTGTTACCCACAAAAGACACATGACTTATGAATAAAGTGGTTTTTCAAAGACTGTCCAAGGAGTTGAAATATAAAACAAAAATCTTTTGTTTTTAAACGTTTGCAAGACGCAGACGCGGCTGCGAGTCGGCAAGACTAACATTGGCATGACATGAAAGTATTCATGTAGAAATGCATATGTTTTGCTCAATGTGTTGATAAATGTTAAATTATGGCATTGCATGTGCACTTAGGTGGGAGTAGCCCTCAGAGGGAGAATTTCATCGGGCATTGCCCACTCCCGCCGTGGGAAAATCATTTAAAAATGGAGGTCTACCAGAGATGGAACTTGCCTAAGACCTTAGTGGTGAAGAAGGCCGCATCCCGCTTATTTTTTGTATTCAGATAATTTTGGATGTTGATCCAACTTTTGTTATGTGTGCTGAAGGAGTTGTAATAAAACCCATTACTAAATTGTCTGCATAATTTAATGTGCTCTGCATTTTTATGTCAGCTTTTATTGTAGAGGGCTATGTGTTAATTTTATAGTGTTTCTTTGGGAAAGAGCCGAGGTGCAGTGATGGACTGTAAAGGTTGTAGCAGGTGGGTGAGTTTTAGGTTGCGAGAAGAATTCCTAGTCATGACAGAGTTTCTAGTCCTGTGTCGCGACAGGGGCTCCCTATGTCTTGACATGGTTCTTAGGCTGTAGGCAGTTTCTAGGTCGCGACATAGTCTTTCCATGTCGCGATGGTGTTTGCCTCTTTGTCGTGACAATGTCACGACAGAGGTTTCCTTGTTACGACTGAGACGATCACGACAAGAGGTCAGGTGTCGCACCCTTCATGCTGCGATAGAGTTTGGTCAAGGCCAAGGGTTTTTATGTCGCGATAGGGGTTTCCATGTTGCGACAGGGTTAGGCCTTGACAAGGGTTTTCTTGTCGCGACAGAAAATTCCTTGTCGCGATAGGTTTGTCCTTGGTGAGAGAATTTTCATGTCGCGACGGAGAATTTGATGTCGCAATAGGGTTGGACAAGACCAATAGTTTTTCCGTCAGAATAAGCAGGCATTGCTAAGCCAAGAAGATGTAGAGGCCAGGGCGCACGACAGGTTAAGCGCCTCGACTGCACACGGTCATGCACAACAAAGGTCTCCATCTCGACGCCTCTTACAATGGTAAAAAAAAAAAAAAAAAAGGACCCCCGGGATTTAGAGCGTCATAGCATAAAAATGTTTTGTGGGTTTATAAATACTCAGCTAGATGTCGACACTAGCAATATGATACCTGTCGGGAATTAGTATACAATGACATTTAGGACTTGATGGGCATGGGTTAGATCATGCATTCATTGTGCATTTTGATGAATTACTATGTGTTATACACTACATGATATTGTGTTACGTGATCAGGTGAATTATATATCAAGTATCAGCTATAGGAAATAATGGAACACTAGTGGTGAGAAAATAACTCAAAGGTTCGTGAATGAATAAATATGCTAGTTCAGATTAGACGTATATTGTGTTAAAGTGGGCATAAGCAATCTACTAATTGAACAAGGAAAAGGGAAAATCTAAATTTCCTATTTGACACATGTAGATGACAAGCTCGAGGAGGGGGATCGCAGGGTCGCCCACGAGGCAATGACCACTCCGCCCTGCTTTTCACCACAGCTCAGAGCAATGGGTGCTATAGCCGCCATTGCACAGCAGATGATAAAACTCATTGATTTTAGTCCATTTTTATGATTTTTCTTACATGCACTGGGTTTCATTTTCTAGCAGAATATGTGCTATTTACCAAATTTATTTTGCAAAATTTAAAGCAAAATGAAAATTCCAAAGAAAAACAAGAGTGAAAATGCATCAAGAGCTCCGCACGAGGTCGCGACAGAGAATGTAGGTCACGACTAGAAGTGATGGCAAGCCAAATAAAAGTTGTTGCGACAGAAGAACACTTGTTGAGACCAAGACAGGAGGGACTTTCAAAGAAGATAATGTCGACATCCGCTTTCGAGGGGTCGCTGTATTAATTTTAAAAGAAGATATTGTTGGTCGCAACGGAGAAATAATGTCACGACCAGAAAGTAAGGCTGAATGGATCGTAATGTCTCGCTTAGGCAATTTCAAAGTTACATACAAAGATATAAGCTGGAAATTCCAATCAAGGTTGCGACTGAATTCATGTCGACAATAAGAATGAGTCAGATGCTAAAAATGTCATAGACTAAGAAGCGAGGCTGCAAACAGAGGGGCGAATCTGAAGTCGCGACATACTTCTAAGGTCACGACATAAATTTCAGCAAGGAAAGAAACGATTAGGTCGCGACCTAAATCCCATGCGACTAGACAATGAAAAGACAAACAATTTTAAGTTGCAACATGAGAAAGGGAGCTGTGACCAAGGATCAGTGGCTGACAACAGAAATGAGGTCGCGACATAGAATGCAAAAAGAAACAATACAAATGAATGCGACATGGAATCAAGTCATGACATAGAATTTATTGAAGCGTTAGGAAAATATGGTCGCAACAAAGATCAACATAATCGCAACAGAATCGATGTCGCTGACATCAAACCGAGGTCGCACATATATTCAAACAGAGCGTAATGCAATGTGTCGTAATTTAACTAAGAAAATTGAAAGGAACCGCGGACCGAGATGAGGTCGCTGATTGAATAGGGAAGCAAAGAAATGGTCGCTACATACTTTTTTGAGGTCGCTACAAGAATTGCGCATTAAAGAAAAATGCTTGGTCGCGACTAAATTCCACATCGCGACGTAAAAAACAAAACTGCATAAGAATTTTAAGGTCGTGATAAGCTTTTTGAAGTCGTGACTCCAAAATGTTGAGTCGGGCCATTGATTTTAGGGAAATCCACCTAGAGCCTTAGATTTAGGCCCAATTTCTGAAAGTTATAAATAGGTGTACACGCTTAAGAAAGCTAGCTGGGAACCCAGAATCGGGAAGAAGAAAACTATTGTATATTTTTTAGAATATATTTGCTTTTCACCTGAACCGACCGTTAGAATGTTGAAGCCGGGAAGCAATATTTCAATTTCTTTACAAATTACCGCTCTCGAGTTTAATGTAGTCTAGACAATTTCTAGAATTCGCTTTCTTCTCGCCTTTATTGCGCAAGTAATCGATTAGTGCTCCATTTTCGTTTGTAATGCAGTTTTCAAAAGCGCGACTTCCACTAGTTTTGAATTTATTGTTAGTTGCAATCTTTCCTGCATAACTTAGAAGGAAGTACCTGAAATTTGGGGAGGATTTATTTGGTTGATGTGTTCTTCATGTATCGTTCTAATAGTAGTTTTAACAATTGGCCCAAAGATTGTATCCTCGCTTCGATTTCCGTGAAGCCCTTTCGAGTGACACAAAGATGACAATTCCTCGAGTTAGGAACATTCTAATTGTAGGTATGTTTGACCATTGAAGAACTACCGAAGCCCGAGGAGTTCACTCTAGATAAATTCATTCACCTCATAATCGATGTTGATAGGAATATTTATCAATTTAAATAATCAGAGATTTCACCTTAATCTGTTGGAAAACTCTTGACCCGATGTTAGTTGTGATCTAATCAAGGGAAGAGAAAGATTCATTAGATTTTAAGGCTGAGTCAGCAATCAGGTTGTGGAGGTCTTGCAATATCCCTAACTTAGGAAGTAAGAAATCTGCAGTCTCAAGAAATGGGTATGAAGTATTGAGAAAGAAAAATACTCAAATCTTGTAAAGAATATGTTGAATACAGGTAGCTGATTAAATCTCGGTCTTCGAGAGAAACATGGATATTTAATTGGTGAACAAAAGGAGAAATCCAACTTGCAATATCAGGCATCTTTGACAAATCCAAATCCAAATTTAGGATAGAGTTTTAAATGGGAGATAATGCAAGAATTGATCAAGCTTACGCATTTCCTTATTAGTAAATTATTTTACAGAATCGATTCAATCCAACTAATTAAAGTGTATATGAGTTCAAGGCTTATTTTTAATGTGTCCTAAGTTCTCTATGTTATCTTTAAGACAATTATCTTTAATTTCGAGTTGATAAACTTTATCATTGAGGTTCGGGATAAGATGGACCCGATTGGTCAAGTAGTTGGTTTCAGAATCCAAGTCCATCTATCTCGAATGATATCTCGACTTTACATCCATTTTTTTTTTACTACTTGTATGACTTGTGCACTTGCAAAGGCTATAGATGATTCGCGGCTACAGAGGGTGACGCTGAATCAACAAAATTTATATTCTAAGTTCCTCCTACTACCGTAGAAATAAGCTACCGCAGCATAGCCGGGTCTAGGGTCGAACACGGGGATGGGTTTTCATCCCACGAATGATTAGCATCAGTGTTTGAAAATGGTGAAGCTTTTGTTTGGATTTTCGGATTTTGTTAAAAACAGGGGAGGTTGGTTGTTCACTGACTAACTGTAATGGCTTAAAGTGAAGTGTGAAATGGTAACCTTGAAGGCTCGTGTCACAACTTTGATAACATGGGGGCTATTAGTGCTGCCCTTCGGTTATATCCTCGCATTAGGGCAAATGACATATAGTCAAAGCCAAAACCGGATCTTTGTTTAGCTATAAAACCTAACCCTAGAACCACTCCTATTTGAGTCAACCCAAGTACTAAGCATTTAAAGTCCCATTCAGTTTGAAACCCTAGCATTTAACCTCATTCCCATGGCTCGTATATGACATCTAAAGAATGTCAGTGCATCTACCATTAAGAATGCACTAACCCTAAAGCATGGCAAGTATTGACCAAAGGAAGACATAAATGCCATTAAACCTGGGTTTGGAAAGCTAGAACCATAAATGCAAGACTGGTGATTAAAATGATTACGCTGTATAAAATGAATGCCTATGCGCAAGTGCACGCCAGAGTTCCCAAGCAATATAAATAAGACTTCACGTACTGACATCGATCCACAAAGTAGCGGCCGGACCACAGATGTGTTCCGCCTCTCGTGACAATATCCGAATAAATGATTCTAAGATGGAATTTAGATACTAACTCGTAACTAAACTATCGGGTTTCTGGGTGAATTGATACCGTAGAGCCTGGGGTTAAATCCCCCGTCACATCTCGATGGATTATTCTCCAAAGATGTTGTTATTCGTATTGTTTATAACATATCACCTACGAGGTGATCTTGCCTACGAGATATCCTCTCTCGAGGTATATTCGCCATTTCTCGTGAATAGAATCGAAAGTATATCTCTATCTCGACTCCCAGATTCGAAATGCTTAATGTTCAACCCCAAAACCACCCCTCGTGTTCTGACATCTCTATTACCCGACCGGCTAAAGGTTACTCTACCTGTATCCGAATACCTCATCTCGAATCTCTGATCTTCTGTAAGTATGTTAATATTACGATATTATCATATAATTAACATGCGTGCATAGAGCGTATGTGATAAATTAACAACAATTGATTAACATGAAAGGTTAACTTAATCCATGGTCTCAGGATGTGGTTTGATGTAACCCTAGAAAGAAGTTTGAAACATCATGAAGGAAAGAAATAATATATGTAATATGAAGGATTATCCTCATGCGATCCATAAAATAATCAAAACAATAAGGAAAAACTAATACAAAAATCCAAGGAAATCTTTGAAGTCCGTGTCAGCAGGCCTCCACCCGCTCCCTCCGTCGCACGTCCCGATGCCCTCGATTCCCAAGCCCCCTCGCATTTAATGATGAGCCGAGATCCGTAATTTTGAGCCGACGTCATGACGTGATGACGTGGCGACGTGGGGACGCTTTCTATCGGGGCGGGTCGACTTCGTAATAGCTGCTGACCTCCACGCCGTGGATGCAGGACGTCACACGTGAGACGTCGCGACGTGCGTCATTTCCTCGTCCTTACCTCACGCTCCAAAAGCTTCCAAAAGATGTTCTTTCCTGGGCTCATCAAGCCTGTATTTCAAAATAAACACTTAATAAGAGATCTAACACCCAAAACTATATAAATAATGCCAAAACAACATGAAAATGCGAGACTGACGCGAGTGTAATCTGAGTGTTTTAAGCACTCATCACACCCCCAAACTTAATTTCTTGCTTGTCCTCAAGCAAGAACCGACTCTAGACAAGGACACACACTCGACACCATGCAACTAACACTAAGACAAGGTGTGTGTGCTCATGTCGAAAAATAAATGGATCAATTTGGACTAATTCGCATACTCAATGTTCGGCTTCGATGTTCAATGAAGGCATACAGATATCGACTTCTGGTGAACTCGATCAAGTAGTGAACCGACTAGTGCATCAACTCCCATGGTATTCCATGGCCATTCCCAAAACCCCCATGTGCTCGCGGTGGACGGCCTCCGCACACATGCCTAAATTCCGATAATCAAACTTAAGTTCAACTTACCTATTGTGTGAAGACGCTTAATCCAAACAAGGATACGAACGACCTATTTATTCATGACAACAAAACTAGAAATTTCATGTAACAAAAGCAAAAGGAAAAGAACCTACACTGCAAGCGGCTATGTCCTTGTAGCTGGTTCCATCAGACTCTCACCGCTGGTTATGGGCACCAGGCATTCAATTCCCTTCAAACTTCACCTCGAACACTCAACCAAACTCAATGGCCCTAGGTCAAGTGGAACGATCCATCTTCTCGTCCCATGTAACGGCAAAGGAAGTCACGACTCTCGCCGCTGGCTCGTGGTATTAGCTTTGATGCTAAAGTTCTCAGATCGTGTCTGATTCCGATTGATGATCCCGCCATTCCTATACTTATACCTATTTTTATCATTTTTCTTTTCTTTTCTTTTTTCTTTTTTCTTTTCATTGTTTTTGTATTTTCCTTTTGGGTCAGGGGCTCACGGCAACTTTTCATTAGGTGTCCTATCACTCTGAATGGTTCGACCTCCCTAGGTTGGTTGAACTTTTAGTGGTTGTTCGCCTCTATGCATACTCGCAAGTCACTAATGTGTGTGTGCGATGTATCTTTGAGAATTGGTAACTTGCCTACCCGACTAGTTCACTGCCCTTTCACTTATTCAACCTAATTACCGAGTATCGCAGTCTATATGCTCGCACACTCTATAGTGCAATCAATCCAAAATGATCCTCAATTTTTCAACATGACATACATGTATGCAACTATCACTATATGCAAAAAAAAAATGTCCCGAACAACAACTAATAAAATGATCAACGAATTATATAAGAATACAACCCAACAAGATTATCAAGAACTGATGAATAAACAAAACACAACCCAACGCGGAACAACCAATAATAATATAACCAACAAACTAAAACAACTAAAATAGCAATGATACAAACATAATATCCTCCCCCTCTCTCGAACAACACCCCCCAACAAAAGATCCGGGGTCCCACCAGTAAAAAGAAAATATGGGAGGGAAGTGGACTCCTCGTAGATCATCATGGCGGTGGGCGGCCGGTGGAAAGCTGTAGCCGCGCGAGCCGGGTCTCGCAGATACCGCCGTCGCTGTAGATGATGGCCCGCGGTCAGGATCTGTGCATGTCGCACGCAGCCGCTCCCATGTCCCGAACGAGGACCCGCGGCTCCGAGTTCATCCCAAAATGCGCCAAAACCGCCTACCGTGAGAGCACCTGGGTCCCGATGTCCGGGGTGAAGGGCCAGGGAGGGACTGGCTCCGAGGCCGCCGCGGTGGTGGAGGTCGAGATGAGGGCTGGCCAATGTCCTCCTGGGTGTCACCCAAGAATCCATAGCGAGCCCTATAGTTAGGAAGCTCATCCTCGTCCGATGGCTCGTGTCCCGAGTCATACACTCCTCAGTCATGTGGGACACCGTGTGTGTCTTCCGCTTGACCGATATGGCTTTATTGATGAAGCCAGCCTCATTGGTGTCTGGTATACCCGCTGTTTCGCTTACGTCTAAGATCGAAAAAGGGTGCCCTGTGTTTTTCAGATCCCGCTATGGAGGATGGCATCTCGATAACCTCGCCCAACGCCAAATGGTATATCCTCGTAAGATAAATGAAGTCAGCAAGAGCTACCGCGCCACCACACACATTCGCCGCCGGTATAAGACGCCGGCGATAAAGTGATGCCACACCTTAGAATGTGCCAAATGCTTCGCTCAAATTTACCGCGCTGCCCGCGCTTACGATCCGCCATCACCCCTCGACTCCGTCAACACTCTGATGACCTCATGATAGTCGCGGTGCTCGCAGCCGATCGGCGGCCCGAAGGGATATACCGAGGCCATAGCACGATCGACCCGCCGGTCGACACTAATACACCTCGCACTCGACCTTTATGACGTGGAGGCGAGGTCACGTGAATCTCGAACCACGCCATGGCAAGCCGGGGCGAAGGGTTGGCATGCAGCACGCCAACCCTTGGCCTCGATGGTTTTCCTAAAAATCTTCTTCGGGTGGTGAAACCCCTTCTCCTTAACGAAGGATCGGCTTCTTGCAAATTATGCTAAACTGACCGCGGGCGTCTGTGCTACAAAACGCGATGCCAGCCGGGCCTGGGCCTCACTGCCCGACCGCTAAGGTAGCTTCGCCGCTGCCGTGACATCCCACCGAGACAAAACTTCAAACACCTAATGCGATACACCTTAAGAGGACTCAAAGCTACTTAAGACTTAACACGACCCAGAATATGACTCAAAGTAACTCCCAAGAACCTAGTTAACAAAAATGAAGACCTCTGGACTCTAGACTAAGTAGCTCTTGAAGAAATAAACCCTAGTCACAATGTACCCCGAGCTAGAATCGGATGCACGGTGGTGGGAAGGCCTTATGATCCAAACTAGCTGCAATGGGTGACTTACGGTGGGTTCGGTAAGATGGAGGTCTGGCCCAGGGTGGTGAGAACCACGAGCTTCGAGGGAAGGTCCACGGCGGCGGAGGCTAGGGTTTAGGAGAGGTTTGTCTGCGAGATGAAGGCGAAAAATGGCACATTCTGCAGTTTAAAACCGGAGTCTCACGTCGCGGCGCGTCGCGGTACGTCAGCGGCGTGGCCAAACGATTAGGCGACGTCGCGACGTGTAAAGCAACGTCGCGACGTGGCAGAGGACATATCAAAATGACGTCGCGACGTGGAGACTCACGTCGCGACGTGACAGAGGAGGTGACCAAATGACGTCGCGACGTGTAAAAACGACGTCGCGACGTGAGAAGTCCACGTCGCGACGTGACAGAGAGCCTTACAATATGACGTCGCGACGTGTATAAGTGACGTCGACGTGAAAGTCCCGCGTCAGCGGCGTGAGCGAAGATCTTCCCAAAGTGACGTCGCGACGTAGGGCTCACGTCGCGGCGGTAGCCAGTGAAAGGTCTCATGAGATTTTGTTACATTATGCAGCCCACTTTTTAGAGAACTCTCACGTCACGAACTTTATTCCGGTCATTGAACCTGTTGTAAGACACGCACCCACGCTTAAGTCACAATTAAACGATAAACAAAACATTGAGCATGAACACCCTTTAAAACCAAAAATTGCTGAAAATAACGTATAGAACTTAAAACCTACGAATTTAAGAACACTTAGGTTGCCTCCCAAGAATGCCCATGTTTAATGTCGTTAGCTCGACAATCTGGATCTGATGTGAGCAAACTGCCAAACCCGGGTAATTGATAGTTATCTGCCTGCGAACATTAGAGGAATGACTTGCTTGTCGGTAACCTTCGCCACCATGGTACGGTTTCAACGTTGAATCGCTATTTGTGAATGTCCCTTTCTCAGGGTGTGAAACTTCTACTCCTCCATGGGAAAAGACTTTGGTCACTGTAAAAGGTCCGGACCATCGAGACTTCAATTTCCCGGGAAAGAGCTTTAGGCGGGAATTGAATAAAAGAACTTGTTGTCATTTGTGAACTCTTTAGTGATGTTTTCATGCGGGCCTTGGTCTTTTCCTTGTAAATACGGGCGTTCTCGTAGTAGCCGTTTACGAACTCATCAAATCGCGGGTTGGTAGTCGTTTTCACCGGCTAATGTCTCTTTGTCCATGTTTAGTTGTCGGTGGCCCCGATAAGCTCGATGCTCCCGATTCCTTTGGAGGGTAATGACTCTACCATACACAAGTCTGAACGGGGACATACCCAAAGGGGTCTTAAATGCGGTGCGATATGCCCAGAGTGCATCGTCTATCTTTTTAGACCAATCCTTCCTGGAGCTGTTTACTGTCTTCTCGAGAATGTATTTGATTTCACGGTTGGATACCTCTGCTTGTCCATTTGATTGTGGGTGGTATGCAAGGATGTGCGATGGCGTACTCCATACTTTTGCAAAACCTTATCAATTACCTTATTTGCGAAATGTGTACCATTATCGAGTGATCAAAGCTCGAGGTTCAAGCGTGAGAAGATATTGCTGGCGGAATTGAGCCTGACAGCATCATTCGTGCGTGTAGGAATCGCTTACACCAGCAGAGCATAGTCCTTGCCCGACAAGATGTACAAATTGTTATGCGATCAGGAATGGTCCCATGAATCGATTCCCCACGCCGTCCGAACAACTCCACTTCAAGATAGGATGCATAGGTGGCTCGTCCTTTCTAGAGATGTTCCCGTTCGTTGACACTTGTCACGAGTGAAACAAATAGATGAGCATCTTTAAATAAGGAAGGCCAATAAAAGCGGGTGTAGAACCTTGGCCGTATTTTACTGTCCACCAAAGTGTCCACCACCACGATAGAGTGTGACAATGGTTCAAATACTATGCATTTCATCTTCGGGCACACATCTCCTTATCACACGTCCCGGCCGCAGTGCTGTAGAGAATAGGCTCTTGATAGTAGTGCTTAAGGTGTGCGAAAAACCTTTTTCTTCGATAGTTAAATTAATTGGGGATACCTTTGCCACCAAATAAGTTCACATAATCTGCGAACCAAGGAATTGCCTTCTTATCCTGCAATGTAAAAAGTTTCTCATCACGGAAATTCATCGTTCATGGAATATCATCTACGCGCTTCAGTAGCGATAGATGGTCTGCCACTAAATTTTCGATGCCCGCTTATCCCTTTATTTCTCACGTCGAATTCTTGTAGGGGAGGACCCGAATCAATCGGGGTTTGCATCTTTCTTGGTCATCAAATACTTAATGGCCAGAATGATCGGTATGCACCACGACTTTGTTGCGATTAAATATGTCTGAATTTGTGGCAAGACGATGGCAGCGGCTCTTTCGGTAGTGGCATAATTCAGCTAGGCATCATTCAGCGTCACCTTGCGTAGTAGATCACTGAAGATCTTCTCCCGTTTACGCGAAAGGCGCTGAATTGCATAATCGGCCCCGTCACCACATTAGCTGAATGGAAAGAAGACCCGATCTGGGCTACCCTGATAGAATTTGAGATCAAACTTATTCTTGTCTGATGAAAGCATGTAAATTTGGGAGTCAAGTGAATAGGATCCTGGACTAACAAATTGGATATGGTTTTATAATACGCAGAAATCTTTTATAAACCGCTATAAAATCCAGCATGGCTGAAAACTTCGGATCCTTTCACAGAAGAAGGAGGTAGCTAACGGTGCCAATCTTCGCCCTATCTACCTCACATCCCTCTTTGCCCGGAAATCCGATGTCCAAGAACAATACCCTCTTGTACCATGAAATGGCACTTCTCCCAATTAATTACTAAATTGGTCTTCACATCTTGCGATACGAGTTCTCAATTTGCTAGCGATTGTCAAATGAATTTCCCATTGCAGAGAAATCGTCCATAGAAGATCTCGTCGTCTTTTCTACCATAATAGGAGAATATGGCCATCATGCATCTCACGAAGAATTACCGGAGCATTACATAGTCCAAGGGCATCGGAGTCGAGCGAATGTACCATAGGCGAGTGAATGTTGTCTTCTCACGATCTTGGCGCTATGGCTATTTGGTTGTAACTTTGAATATCCATCAGCGATATGTTCATGCGACCCTGTCGATCGAGCATCGATCTAGAAATGGCGGAGGAAAGTGATCTTCCGGAGTGGCCTTATTCGATTTTCTATAGTCAATACAAATTCTCACCGATTCATTTATTCTAGATGGCGGTAAGATATTGTTTTTCGATCTTGATAACGATTTGTCACAACACTTTAGTACTACACGAGCAAGGGCTTACCCATGCGTATGCGAAATGGAATTAAATCACCCGATATCTAGCCATTTAGAACTTCTTTCCGAACTACCTCCTTCATTTGTCGGATTGACCTCCTGCAATGCTTCCACGAGGGCTTGTAGCCATCTTCTAATAAAATACGGTGCATGCACATAGAAGAATGGATACTTTTAGGTCGGTAGAGACCATCAGAATTCTTGTTTGTGATCGAAGAACTCGATAACTTCTCCTCTCCGTTTCGAGTTAGGGATGATGAAATAATTCTTGCGTATAGATTCTACCCCAGGTATGCATACTTCAAATGGCTAGGTAGGGTGGTTTTGTTCCATCTTAGTGCTTGCTTCGATTGATGGGCAAGCACATTTAGCCGCCGCTAGCGATTCGAAGTATTTCCTTGTGTGCCCAAGAATCCATCCATAACGTGTTCTTACGCCTCGTTACTCGGGTTCTCATTTGCATCAGCCACTAAGGCTAGTCTCGAAAGATTAGGTGGACCACTTTGGTTGAATGCCTTATAGCCTCTACTATATCAACCATTAAGCACGTATCCTTTTCTGGCTGGGTGTCGTCTTTGCTTGAAGACATTGAATTTCCACTTCTTCTTCTTGTACTCTTAGCTTGATTCGCCTCGCACATCAATCATTGCTCTGCCGATTCTTGAAAAGGTCTTCCCGAGATAATCGGGTATTTCTCTATCTTCCTCCATGTAAAACTATGAAAATCTGCTTTGGGAAAGATAAACATGCGACCTTCTTAGACATCTTCTATTATCCCTCTCAGTTGCTTCAAAGATAAATGCGCAAAATTTGAAGAGTATTTGTGGTCGGACGGGCTTCTCTAATCCCAAGCGCTTAAAGATGGATAGGGCGTAGTTAATGCGGCACCCCAGATCACACGGCTCTTTCAAAATAGCATTTCGATTGTGCGCGGGATAGTGAAAGCTGCACGGGTCTTTGAGTTTGCGGTGGCTTTCTCTACGAAGGATATTTGCATTCCTCGGTTAAGTTTACCGTCTCGAGTGCGCTAATCTTCTCTTCGAGGACAAAATGTCTTTCATGAACTTTACATAGCCCGGGCGTGCTCTAAGGCATCGTAGATGGGATGTTTATATCGGCTTTTTAAAACATCCACCATAAGCTTAGTGAATTGCTTATCCGGTTGTGTTTTCTTGAGGCGTTGTGGGTAAAGGGGCCAGGTATCTTGACCTTTGCTTCCTTTAGGGTGTCTGGCGGCTGTTTTCTCCGTATTTGTTCTTTAGGCTGCATCATCTTTCTGTTTGTGTGATCTCCTCAGTCTCTAACTGCTCTACGAATGGGGGTTGTACTTGTGATTCCAAATCTCTCCCACTTCTTAGTGTGACTGCTTTAACGTGTTCATTCCCCTCTCTTCTTGGATTTACCTCTGAATTGCTCGGCAAAGAACCCGGTTGCCTTTCTGTAAGTAGGCTCGTGAATTTGGCCCATTTGTGCCTCGAGCTCCTTAGTTGTCTTTGCTTGATTGTTCTTGGGTTGTTTGGCTGGCACGCATGTTCGCCTTGGTCTCATTCATAAGCGCGAATGAAGTTAACATACGTGCTAGACTTGCTCTAAATCCGGCTTCTTTTCAGTGGTTGGTAAGCTCGGTTCGATTGCGTATTGTTGCGATTGTTGCCATCACCATACCCTTGGTTGTTTTGATTATTACGGTCCCGATTGTTCGCGTATCCTTGTCCTGATTACGATTAAGTAGCTATTACCCCCATACGGTCCTTGCTGCTGTGATTGATTCTGATTAAACCTCGATACGTACTGAGCTTGCTCTACGATAGGGTTTCCCGACTGACAATCTGCACTACTATGCTGACCCCCACAAAATTCACCATTCGGGGTTGAGTGTATGGCATTAAGCATTCCCTGTGTCTATTCAAGCTGCTTAAGTTATTTGTGCCACATGATTTACAGTTATTGAGGACTTCATTATCTGTGCCACTCCACTTGTGTTCAACTGGGTGTATACTCTCTAGGCCAACGATTAGTGTTGGTTGACATCTTCCCGATATCTCACATACGCACAGTGTGGTTTTCTTCATCAATGATCCTCCAGCTGAGGCATCTATCATTGTTCGGGTTGTATTTCTCAGACCATTGTAGAAGGTGTGGACTTGCATCCATCGGGTTAGTCGGTGGTGAGGACACTTCCGCAACAATTCATGGAACTGTCCCGTGCTTACACTTGAGTTCTCACAGCCCGAGTTGTCCAAATGTATTGAGATTTCTTGCCGTTGTGCAATCTTAGTGGAAAGAATTTGGTCAGAAACTTTTGTACCAACTCGTTCCATGTAGTAATGGAGTGCGGTGGCTGGCGGTTGTAATGCTTGGCTATCCCGAGTGAGTGGGAATAACCGCGATCTTAGGGCTTAGTGACCAGATTGTATTTGATGGTATCGCAAACTTGAAGTTAGTCAAATGCATGTCGGGTTCTCATGGGGTAGTCCATGGAACAATATGTTAAGCATTTATCTTTGTGTGACTTCAATTCAAAATTGTTTGCTTGGATTGGCGGTCGTCCTAGATTCTTTGTCTGAACAAATACATTGGAGGTAAAAACGAACTCATCTAATAGCATGTCTGCGGATCGTCACGAGTGTATGAATGGCACGGGCACTTGATTTCTAGTTATTCTCTGTGGTCAGTTTGTTCCCACACCGAAATCTTATTCTTAGGTATTTTCCATGACTATTGGAGTTCTACCATTGTTCTCTGTTCTCGAAGTAGCGATCTATCACGAAGAAGTCTTTCACGGCTCAGGATCCTACAAGTGTTGATTAATTCGGTTTCTTTGTCGCATGTACTCCTAAAACACAATCTTGCAATAACACCCAGTATAGCAAAACGATTACAGTACTTGTAAAAATAATAAAAAATAAAGAAAAATTCAGAATATTATCTATGTGCTTACTACTCTATATCAATTTAAGCCTTTCCCCGGCAACGGCGCCAAAAAGCAGCAGGCGATTCTGCGGTGTATAAAATGAATGCCCTAAGTGCACAAGTGCCGCAGCGTAGCCCAGTAATATAGTGTACTTCACGTACGGATATCGAATCCACGGGGGAAGGTAAGTTATTTACAGGATGTTCTGCATCTCGGGAACTGATATCTGAATAAATGATTCTAAGATGGAATTTAGATACTAACTGTAACTAAACTATTGGTTTTGGTGAATTGATAATGTAGGAGCCTAGAGGTTAAATCTCCCCCTGTCACATTCGTTATTCTCTAAAGATGTTGTTATTAGTTGTTTATAACATATCCAGTAAGCGAGGTGATCTTACTCTGAGATATCCTCTCTCGAGGTATATTCGCCTATTTAGAGTAGATAAATCGAGTATATCTCTATCTCGACTCGGTATTCGGAAATGTAATGTTCAACTAAAAACCACCTCCCGGGTTCGAATATCTATTACGAATCGGTACAAAAATTTACTCTACCCCGAGATCACTGAATACCCTCATCTCTCGAATCTCGGATCTTGATTGTAAGTATGTTAATATTGGCGGATATTATCATATAATTAACATGCAGGTATAAGAGCAGATGTGATAAATTAACAACAATTGATTAACATGAAAGGTTAACTTCTAATCCATGAGTACGTGACGGGGTTTGATGTAACCTAGAGAAAAGTTTAGAACATCATGAAGGAAAGAAATAATATATGTAATATGAAGGACATCCTCATGCGATCCATAAAATAATCAAAACAATAGGAAAAAGCTAATAATACAAAAATCCAAGAAATCTTTGAAGTACGTATTGCCGGGTTCTCGATTAGTCCCTCGGCGCACGTCCTTGTGCCCTCGATTCAGAGCCCCTCGCATTTAATGATGAGATCCGGAATTTTGAAATGGCGTGCGTGATGGCGTGGCGGCGATGGGGACTGTATGACGTGGGGGCGTCGCGGCGTGGCGAGTTGACTTACGTAATAGTTGACCTCCGGCGTGACTTGGTGACGTCGCGACGTGGAGACGTCGCGACGTGGCATTGCTTCCTTGCCTACTCCTTATTGATCCAAAAAGCTTCCAAAAGATGTTCTTCTTGCCTCATCAAGCCTGTATTTCAAAATAAACACTTAATAAGAGATCTAACACCGTATATAAATAATGCCAAAACAACATGAAAATGCGAGGCGACGAGTGCTGTCCCGAGTGTTTAAGCACTTTCATCAGCACCTTAACATTCAAAGCATGAGGACAACTGCGTGACCCTGAAACCAAGCTAGCAGCCCTGCTCTTCAAGGCTGAGAGCCCAGCCAAGCATCCTTGAGTTGTCATCCTCGAGGGGTGTTTAGCGTAGAAAATGAAGAAAGAGGAGAGAAGAGAAACGAAATGAGACACAAATGAAAATCTGCTTGGGAAAAGCGCTCACAAATAAAAAGTTGCTTAGGGTTACAAAGAGGTGGGGGTTTATATGAGTCAACCCCGAAGTGTGAAAATACAAAAATACCTAAAATATGAAGAGTACATAAGGGTCAAATGGTAATACATCAAACGTGGTCGTTTGGGATCAAGTATACCAAAAACACGAGTGACATTTCGCTATGCGGAAAATTTCGTAGCATAGCGAAAATTTAGCTAGCATAGCCCAATTTAACTAGCATAGCGAGAATTTCGCTATGCTCGCGAGGAAATTTAAGCTAACCTAAGCGAAATTTCGCTAACCTAAGCGAGGAGATTCTACGAATAGCGAGATGAAGTTTATGCTAGCAGCGGTGAATTTGCTAGCCTTCAGCAATTTCGCTAGCTAGCGAGGTATTTTTGTGAGATAGCGAAATTGAAGAGAAAATTCGCTAGGCCGCGATGGAATTTCGCTAGCCTAGCGAAAATTCCCAGTTCGCTAGGATTGCGGGAATTTTCGCTATGATTGAATTTTTCGCAATCCAGTGAGATTTTCGCGATCATAGCGAAAAATCATCAGTTGCTTCTGCTTCTGTTTTGCTCCTTGCATCCTCTCTTGCACTTCTTATTCATCACTTTGCCTTCAATTCTTCCTTTGAATCTTGATATTTCATCGCCTGTTTCGGTGAAATCATTGAGGATTCGCAATCAACACCAATAAGAAGCGAAACTGCGATTGAAGTTCTCAAAAACACCAAAACTATCGAAACAATCTAAAAACAAATCCAAAAACACTAAGTGGACATGCACATGACAATTGGCTTAATTGATATGATTAGTATAGCACTCAAACCTATCTTAAATAGGACTCAAATAGCACTTTTGAGCACTAATCACCCCAGCCCAGAGCACGTTGCTAGTCCCTTAGCAATCTTACAAAACAAAAATGGGATGCATCAGCGTACTTTTTTTATAAAAAGTGTATTTGGGTCAAAAGTGTAATGTCTTGATTAGCTTTACCTTTAGCATGAATAATTTACACCTGTATGGCCGTCATGAGAGAACAAACCATATAAGAACAAGTTTAGGGCAATGCGATTTCAAGGAAATAAACTGAATTTCCACGAAATCTAATTGTTCTAAGGTAACGAGTTTGAGCCAATAAATTGCAAAGTATTCCCTCCCCGACCTAGCTACGCCATGGCCTTAAGCATTGACCAGCCTAAATAGGGCTAGCTATGCTCTTATTTCTTCCTTGATTGCTATGTAGGGTGCAATCTTAAAGCTTCGACTTCACCAAAGTCAGGTGTAGCAGGTCCACCGATGACTCCCAGCGATTAAGGTTTAGGGCATCGAGCGAAAAGGATCACTTGACCACAAAACTCTGCGAGGCTTCACCCGGACTCGAATGACCGAGAATTAAGCACCTACAACACGCTAAACTCTACCCATCCACCCACATTATAGCAGACACTAAGTGACTCCCTGACCGGTGAAGGTTTAGGAGCCTTAGGGTTTTAAGGCTTTCGCCATATACCCCTCGGCCCGTGTTCGGGTTTCAAGGCAAAGCGTCACGACTTTTATTTGTCTTTTCTTCTTTTCTTTTTCTTTTTGCTTTTTCTTTTCCTTTTTGGAAGACTTCGTGAGTCTTCATACGGAGTAACACAAACCTATTATGGTCGTCGACAAATTTAAAGTGGCTTTGCAAAGTGGAAAGAGGCATATAGCTTCACAACCTAATGGTACAACCTGGTGTGCAGTGTGTGAATTAGCTAAAGGGGGAATGTTCAAGGTTGAAAATGCTGAAATCTCAATTGACCAAAAACTAAATCATGCATAGAATTATCCTAACATTAAGGTAACAAACAGGGCTTCAATTTTTCAAAATAAAGGCAAGAGAATATACACAAAATGGAGACACAAAAATGAATTGCAAAAGTGTAGTAAAATGTAAATAGTGCTATAAAGCTTTTGATATAACCAAAAATAGCGATACATGTAACATAGCTAAACATAACAAAAGTGTCCTTTCTTATTGGCTAATACATGAATCCTATACAAAATGAGTAAGCGGTTGATAAAGAAATTTGAAATTATGCAAAACATGATAGAAGACACTCTAACTCTAACTTTTCCTCGGCGAAGTATGGGCATGTCATAGGGGTAGGAAAGTTAGAGACGAGTGTGAGCCACCTCGATCCCACGGTGGTGGTGGATCTGAAGGGCTCTTCAGCTGGCTGTGGCGGCCTTGCGTCCCCGGGAGAACAGCTGGCTGGCTGGCACGTGGGTACCAGATCTCGATGGAGTGGGAACATGCGGAGGCCAGGGGTGACTCATGATCTGCTAGGGCATCAGTGCAGCAGTCTTTCCTAAAGTGGTCTCGGCTCGAGAGTCGATCTACAGTCCATCGACGCTGTGTAGTGGCCAATGGAACGGACATCATCCCGAAACACGCTGGCTCCCTCGACGACATGAACGTGCTTGAGAGAATCTTTGCTTGTTTGTATATGATGGGCGGGGTGTCGAGTGGGGGCTATGGGCTGACGGGTGGAGGAGAATGGAGGAGATATATGCGGCTGGAGCTCCTCTCCCTGCCTCGGGAGCGGGATCATCTCTCATACGGGGAGTCCTCTGCCTCCTCGTCAGGGTACCTCCTCACGGACCTCTTCTTTGGAGGAGAGAAAGAAATCGGCATCCTGCCCTTGGCTCTCTCCATAGACGGGACACCGGGGGCGTCAGTCAGCTCTCTCGTCTGCGGGGCTCCTGCAGGCTTGAGTGCTCACAGGCTGGCTCGGCGGTCGTATCGAAGCGGGTAGACTCTGCGCTCGGGCCGGGGCCGCTGCGGTGGACCTTATCTTCGAAGTGTAGCAAGGCGGTTATCATCAACTCAAAGGGACTGAACCAGAATCCCTCCGAGATCCGGTACAGAGCCTCGAGTATAGGCTCACACATTTGGACGTAGTCATACTTGAGGAATAAATTTGGTCGGGTAGGTGATTAATGAGGAAGCATCGGGGCGGGGGTGCCTCTGAAATGCGGTCCGGCCGTATTAGTGTCTCGAGGCGGGAGCCAGTGGACCATCTCCCTACGTGTCTCTTGAGGCCAATCGATAACCTCCCGGAATTGGCACGCGCTCTGTTTGCCCCGGGAACTAATGTAGGCTGATATGTCGCCGCTCGGAGCCTCCGGTCGATCATCAATCGCGAATCGAGGCTCCAGCTGAGACTCGGCTCCCAGAAGTCATGGAGTGGTAAAGCGAAGTACCACCGGGGGGATAGTAGGCTGCCTCGGTCTCATGTACGCGAGGAGTAATGCGTGTCAGTCTCATGGAGTCCTGAGCCAGGGGTCGGCGGTGTGCCCAGGCACGTTATGTCTGACTCTCCATAAAATCTTTGGCGTGGGCCAGACGTTCCCGAGATCGGGGGTCCCAACAAACAATGGTCGCTGATCCTCTAGGCGAGGGCGATAAGCAGACGGAAGCTCTCCTCGTTCTTAGGTGTGTGGAAGAGCGAAAGTGAGGCTGAATGAAACTCCCAGGACCCGATGTACGGGCCCGACGGAGGCGGGGCCCTCTGGATCGTCTCGAGAATGCGGGAGGGGGCCCGAGGTCCCATCCTCGTCTGATACCTCCTGAACCCACAGGGCTCCTCGGAATTTCTTATTTGGGACTACTCTGATTTCTTTCAGTGCGGAGTAAAGCGGAGGGAATGGGCACGGGCGACCTCGATAGTGTGCGAACCCTCCATCTCTGATCTTGAATCGACCATGGGCTGAGGGGCGGGACCCACCTAGTACGTACCATATCTGCTTTCGAGATGTGACACGGAGGCAGGAGTAGGGCTCCGCGGTGGGAGCGATCTGAGTGCACACGGAGGCGGACGGGCTCGGTTGTACCCACTGACAGTACAGCCCAGGCCGGTCGGGGGCGCGGGTTGCACCTCACGGTGGCTAAGGGAGATGGGGGCCTTTGGGCGTGGCTGAGATGGCTCGGGCACGCGCGTGCGCGGTCCGGTGGTGGCGGCTGCGGGTGACCCGGTGGTGAGTGGCTCAAGAACCTTCTTTGTGAGGATGGCGCTGGACGGGGCACGGATGGCGCGCTCGGTAGGGCGGCGTGTGGTCGAGGAAGCGGCTTGTGAGGGGAGGCTGGGGAGGATGAAATGAATTTGGAAAGTCCCTCCCTCCCTTCTTTTCACAAGGCGCTAGACGTAGAGCAGCTCTGGGCAATTTCGCTATAATAGCGAAATCTGCATTCAGCCTGCAAATAAAAACAATTAAAAGAAACAAAAATTTGATTTAGGCTAATTATAAACAAAAATCAAAATTAATTATTATTTTTAACAAAATCCTAAAAATAGAAATAAAATTAACGCTAAGGCTACCTAAAAGGAAGAATTTGCTAAAGCGGGAAATTACTAAAGGAAAGTTACTAAAAATAGAAACTAAAAATTAATCAATTTTTAAACAAAAAGTTTGAGCTGCAATTTGGTTTCATTGACACCAAAATCAGCTCAATTTACCAACTCCATTCATGGAAATTCGAGGAGGAGCTCAGCCGGCCGGTGGCTTGTGTTCTCGGCCTCCATGCTTAGTCCTTCTTGTTGATTTTTCTTCTCACGGGGTACGATTTTGGGGTGACCAATTGCTCTGCATGGACGATGCTTATCCCAAACATTTGTTTCATCTTGGTTGCTTGATTCTTACTGATTTATGGATCTTTGGCTTCCCACATTATGACCAAGCCCCGAGCGGACTTCATTTCTTCCTTCCTCGTCACCCTCCACATTTTGGTTTGTGCTTGTGGCTCAGTGAGAAAATGTTGAGCTCTAATGTCATGTTGCCAAGCGTGAGTTGCGTGACTCCGTTTCGCGATTGATAATTGCGTTGGGTGGCAATGGTCTTCAGGATAATTGGCACATGATTGGGCCCACTTGCAATTGGCTCGGTGTCAAGCACTACAAAGTCTACTGGGTAGTAGAATTTGTCTACCTTGACCAACACATCCTCAACTATTCCCTTAGGAATTTTCACTGATCTATCAGCCAATGACAAAGTGATGTTGGTAGGTTTTAGCTCTCCTAAACCTAACTGCTTATACACTGAGTATGGCAACGGGTTTACCACTTGGCCCCCAAAATCTAGCGGTGCTTTGTCTATGCAAGTCCCTCGATGTTAGTGAAATTGTGGGGGGATCCTACGGATCTTTGTATTTATTTGGGGTCTTGCTGCGTATTATGGCGCGACTTTCGGTTAGGAAGGCTTTCTTTTCAATGCCTGGCCCCTTTCTTGGTTGTGCATAGGTCCTTGAGAACTTTATAAGTTGGGACTTGCTTAATCATGTCGGCCGGTGGAATGTTTGCAACCGGCTTGCCTTAGCACCTCCCAATTCGGCTTGGTTTGCAGGATTTTTTTCTTGCCTCGTAGTGCTTGGGGAAATGGAGGGGGCATGCTTCTCTTCACTAGGTCTTCACTGATGACTACCCTCTCAGGCTCAACTTCTTTTTCTTTGCATGTCTCTTCAGCAGTCATGGGCACTGGTTGCTCTACTTCCCTTCCACTCCTCAGAGTGATTATGAGCGCGCCAGCCGTCCATCCACTGAATTCTTTGGATGAACCTACCTCATGATTTTGGATTTGGCAATGTTTGGGAAAGGAACCTTCCTCTCTCTGTGCCTCGAATATTGTTGATCTTTGTGATTGAATCTGCGGGTTGTCGATTTTCTGATTTAGATTGCTCTCAAGCCCATCTATTCTTTTGTTCAATGTATTTTCTACTAGTATCAATTCTGCATTGCCAATTGTGCATTGATCCCCTTTTGCTCTTCCACAAAATTGCCTACCACCTTGCTCAAATTCAAGATGAAAGCGTTCCAGAAGCTGGAGAGTGGACGATGAAGGTAGGTACATGGTTGAATGAGGAACAAAAGCATTGTTTGGCACTGAGAACCTGTAGGCGGGGATTAGGTTTCGGGAGAGGTTAGGGTGATTTTCCAATTGGAATTGTAGGTATTACCATATGGGCATTGGGTTGTGGCATGTTGACCTACAACATTTGCATATTCGACATCAAATCCTTCAGCGATGGGGCGGTCGGATGATGTTCTCTGGATTGATGAGTTGTGGTGATGAATGGGTTGGGGCACGTGCGTGTTTTGATCCAGCTGCTGCACTTAAATCAGGCCTCTTTCCTTCTAGCTCCTCCACCTTCCTAGCTAGGGTTGAGATTTTTTCTTTCATTTCCATGTCCTCCGAAAGTGTAAAAATTCCTCCCCTTTGGTGTCTTGAGGCCTCATTTTCTCCGCCTCTGGGTTTGGCTGTCCCTGACCACTTGGAGTTTCGACCACATAACTCAAAAATCCAGCTTCATGTCAGTTTTTTATAAAATCCTCCACACATGGTTTCTAGCAATTTGCTTCGCAGCGGGGACATACCATTAGAAATGATTCAACATCGAGTGTGAAACCATGATGTGAATGGCTCTTGATGGTCTCCATGAATCTCTCGACGTGGTAGAATTTCTTGTTGTCATAAGTAGGAAGTAAGTGTAGATCACCTCTTCATTGTTGGTCTTGGTTGCCTTTGAAGGAATTTCTTCAAAAAATTCAGCTTGAAGATGTTGATTTCTGTCGTTCTCGGCCTTAGTGAATTGAGCCATATTTTGGCTTTGTCCTTGAGTGTCAGTGGAAATGCTTTCGGCAGGCAAATCCATGGATTATACCTTCCTTAAAAAGTAGTGCATACCTCCTCAAAATCCGTATGTGTGAATATGGATTTTCATTTTCCATTCCATGAAATGTAGAGACGAAGCACTAGGTAGGGTCTCAACGCTACATCATCGGCGGGAGGTATGATGCGGGAGGGCCTTAATACAGGAGTGTATGTGTTCCCTCATCGACGTATCTTTGTTGATTCGCAGGGGTGCTTGTTGACTTTCTTTGTTCCTCAGGTAGAGGATCCATTTGGTCACTGTGCACACTAATTTCACAGCCTTGTTCAATTGGTGCACTCACTCTTTGCAATCTACCTGATATCCCTCTATCCCAGTGCTGCATAAACACCTGTTACACAAAATGAGACACAACAAAGAACACAAACAAAACTTGCTAAAAAGGTCAGTGTTAGATAAAACAAAAACTGACTGTAAGAAACAAAAACAGTGCAGTAACTGGTAAGTGATGAAAACTTGCAGTTCCTGCACACTTAATTCAAAAAGGACTGAAAGGTCACCAACACTTGTAATGTGGATTACAAGTACACATCAACTCATCATACGTAGTTTGGCACCATCCACGGCTTGCGGCGCCCGTTTGATTCGTACGGTAGGGTGATGCGGAATCAACAAAATTTATATTCCTAAGTTCCTCCTCTTTGGTAGTCAAGCTACTGCGAGTATAGCGATCTAAAGGTGAACACGGGATGGGTTTTCATCCCACGAATGATTAACATCGGAGTGTTTGAAAATGGTGAGGCTTTGTTTGGATTTTTAGTTTTTGTTAAAAACGATTAGGAGTTGTATGTTCAGCGACTAAGCGTAATGGCTTAAAGTGAAGTGTGAAATGGTAACCTTGAAGGCTTAGGTCACTAGCTTATTAACATGGGGCTATTAAAGTGTCCTCGGGTTATATCTCGCATTAGGGCAAATGCCATATAGTCAAAGCCAAAAGCTGGATCTTTGTTTAGCTATAAAGCTGGCCCTAGAACCACTCCTATTTGGAGTCAACCCAAGTACTAAGCATTTTAAAGTCCCATTCAGTTTGAGCTTCTTGTTTAACACTCCAATTCCATGGCTCAAGTAAATGACATCTAAAGATATCGGTGCATCACCATTAAGAATGCCTTGAACCACTAAGCTTATGGCAAGTATTGACCAAAGGAAAGACATTAAAATGCTTAATTTAAACCTAGTTTGGAAAGTGAGAACCATAAATGCGATACTGTAACATTCAAAGCATGAGGACAACTTGCAGCAGCCCCAAAACCAAGCTAGCAACCCTCCTCTTCAAGGCTATGAGAGCAGCCGAAGCAGCCATGAGTTGTCATCCTCAAGGGGGGGTGTTTGGCAGCCGAGAAAATGAGGGAAAGAGGAGAGAGAAGAGAGCAAAATGAGATGAATGAGCTGCGGGAAAAGCTGTCTAAAATAAAAAAGTTGTAGGGTTACAAAGAGGTGGGGGGTTTTATATAGTCCAACCCGAAGTGTGAAAATACAAAATACCTAAAATGTGAAATTACATAAGGGTCCAAAATGTTAATACATCAAAAGCGTGTAGTCGTTTGGGATCAAGTATGCAAAAACCACGAGAGTGAGATTTCGCTGTGTACGGGAGATTTGTTATGCTAGCAAAATTTCGCTAGCCTAGCGAAATTCTACAGAGATAGCGAAAATGGGAAATCTCGCTAGCAACAGTGAATTTCGCTAGCTAGCGGAAAGTTCGCTAGCCCCTAGCGAGGAATTTTTGTGAATAGCGAGTGGAAAATTTCGCTATGCTCTTGCAATTTCGCTAGCTAGCGAAATTTCGCTAATAGCAAAATTCCCAATTCGCTAGGATTGCGAAATTTCATGATCAGTAATTTTCGCAATCATGGCGAAAAAATCACGGGATTGCTCACAGCTAACTTGTTTGCTCACTGCATCCTCTCTACACTTCTTATTCATCACTTTGCCTTCAATTCTTCACTGAATCTTGATATTTCATCGCCTCGGCTCGGTGAAATCATCGAGGATTCGCGTCAGCTTACCCGATAAGAAGCGAGCTTCTAACGATTGAAGTTCTCAAAACCTGCAAACTATCCAAACAATCTCGAAAACAAATCAAAACACTAAGTGGACATGCACATGACAATTGGCTTAATTGATATGATTAGTGTAAAAAAGCACTCAAAAACCTATCTTAAATAGGACTCAATAGCACTTTTTTGGGCACTAATCCAATAGACTAAACCCATTCATAATTTAAACCAATTTTATTCATTTTAAAGAAACTCTAGTCTAATTTGACATGGCCACGGGAGCGTTGTAAGACTCACGTAGGGTGGCTAGAATTGAGAGGTTTAGTCTATATAGAAAAGGCAAACAAGTTTATGAATTATGCGTTCTTAGGGGATTGAAAGGATTTGAATAAATCAATATTCTGATAAAAGAGAGAAATGCTAATTTGGACATTTTTCTTTATTTTATAAAAGAAATACTTAAAAACAGTTTTGATAGCAGTGGCTGCATAAGCTACTGGTCTTTTAGAGAGCTTAAAAGGATATATGATTTATGATACCATTGTTTCCAATTAATCTCAATATGTCTCCATTTCAGGGGGTTGATTAAAGCACAGGAAGCTAGACTCAGATATGTTCCCTGCAGCAGATCTTGAATTGGAAGAACGAGGCTTGAGGAAAGTCGTGTTAGAGTAGAAAGAAACTATGGCCGGATGAAAGAATTGATCGACAGTTGAACAGAAGCGACATCGGGAAGGCCTCGATTCAAAGGCCACAATGATTGCAGGCTGTCATCAAGCGAATACTCAATAGTTAGGCCGATGCAGCGTAGGGCTGACAACTTTGAGCTAAAACCAGCCTTGATCACCATGGTTCAGCAGAATCAATTTACTGGTCATCCCACTAAAGATCCTAATGAACAACTTGGAAGATTTCTCATGATGGCAAACACAGTTAAGCTGAATGGTGTGAGACCAAAGGTGATAAAGCTACACCTCTTCCCCTTTTCCTTAAGAGATATTGCAACCACATGGTATGAATCATTACCATATGGCTCAATTGATACATGGGAAGTTGAATTTAGGCCTCCTAGCCCGATTTTTCCCCATCCCTCTGGCGAAAGAAGAAGGGAAATCATAGTGTTCCAACAAGGGGAGGATGAAAGCTTGTATACTACATGGGAAAGGTACAAAAAGCTGCTGAAGAGATGTCTTATGCATGACATATACCTAAAGACACAAATGGATATTATCTATCACTCTCACAGATAATGCCGGTATCATAGATGCTTCTTGCTATGGGGCATTGAGAGAAAAGTGCGGAGGAGCGAGGATTTGATAGCAAACCTGGCCAAATGCAACATGAGCTCCATGCGAATTTACAGACTCTGACAAAGCAAGGAGTTAGTCATTGAGCTAAATAAGATGACTACCATGGAAGCAAGTTAGATGCTATTATGCACAGGATGGATAAACAGGATAAAAAACTACATTCTGCTCATGAGATTGGAGCAGTGGAAAGAGATGGGATAAGAAGAAGTGCTGAGGGACCTACTGAAGAAGATCCTTACTCTGATTGAGAGACGATTACCTGAATGAACAGAGAAGCTATCATGTCGAAGCAAAATCTGACTTGCCCACACATTTACAATCCATCATTTGAGGTCTGGGAACTTCTCATATGGTGGAGGAGCACCACAAGGCGAGCGGGGGCAAAATTTCGGCAAAGGGTATCAACCGCAAGGTTCGGCAAGCGGCAACAGCGAGGAGATCATAGAAATGAATATCAAGGTCATAAGAGGGCCTAGTCATTTGAGGAGCAGATGCTGCAGTTCATGGGGAATAATAAAAAGCTGCTTCACACCCATGAATAGAAATTTACTGAGTTGGAAGCTCTTAAATCCAACTCACAAATATTTCAATCAAACACAAATGCTTCCTTAAAGAATTTGGAAACTCAAATTGGGCAACTGCCTTGACCTTGCAAAACCAAAACAAGAATGCATTCCCTAGTGACACTTTCGAAAAATCTAAGGGCGTATGGCGATCAAGCTAAGAAATTAGCGAGGAGATGAGCGGCAGACGAGAGAAAGAAGGCGATAAAAGAAAGCAATAGAGGTGAATGGAAAGAGCATGGCAGAGAGGACTATAGAAACAGAGAAGCAAGTGCAAACTGAGCAGCCTGAGAAGATATGTGAGCAGAAAGAGAAGGAGAAGGTTAAGGCTTACACCCTTGCAGTCCAATTTCCACAAAAGATTCAGAAAGCAAGAAAGGAAGAACAATTTTCTAAATTCTTGGAAATTTTCAAGAAGACAGAAATTAGTATTCCCTTTGCAGAGGCAATCAATCAAATGCCAAATTATGCAAAATTTCTGATGAATGCCAAGCGAGAAGAAAGAAAATTGCTGGGAAGGAATAGTGAACCTTTGCCACTTATAGTGCGGTTATTCAAAAGTTTACCGGCAAAATGAAGGACCGAGCTGGCTTTACCATTCCTGCAGTGATAGGGGCCTTAGAGTTGAAAGCGCATGTGACTCGGAGCTAGCATCGACTTGATGCCCTTATCAGTGGTACAAAGATTGAGTTTGGAGGAACTTGCCCCAACAACAATTATATTAAAGATGGCTGATAGATCCATGAAACCGGCCGGAAGGTGTTCTTGAAGATGTCTTTGATCAGGAATTAGGAAATTTATTTCCTGTGGACTTTGTGGTTATGAAATGGAAGAAAATGACGAGTCCTCTGTTGTTAGGAAGACCCTTCTTAGCTACTGGAGCTGCCTTGATTGATGTGCAAAGGTTAGCTGACCCTGAGGGTGGGAAGTAGACGTGCACTTGACTTGGACAAAGCGATGTGAAATTGTAATGTTGTAGATAACGGTAGTCTATCAGTTTGACTTGACCTCATTGTAACTGACGATACATCAATGAAAATGAGATGAATTTTCAGTATCTTGAGAGTGTCGATTATGAACTGCTGCATTCCAGTTTGCCTAACATAGAAATAGTCTTGAGTTTGAATGAAAGCTTGATCGAAAATTCAGCTGACGGGAAAGAAAGTTACTAAACAAGAGACTAGTGCAGAAGGGTTATTTTTGAAACAATTGCCTAGTCATCTGAAATATGCTTTCTTAGAACCAGAAAAGGGGAAACTAGTAATCATATCAGCTGAATTGACTGAAAATGAAGAATAAAGGTTGCTGCAAATTCTAAGGAAATACAAAGAGGCTATTGCCTGCTCAATTGAAGATCTGATTGCTCAGTCCTTATTTGCATGCATAAAATCTTGGGATGATGATCACGAAAACATCAGTTGAACATCAAAGGAGACTGAACCCTGTGATGAAAGATGTTGTAAGAAAAGAAGTACTGAAATGGCTAAATGCAAGATTTATTTATGTAATATCAAATAGCCCTTGGGTGAGCCCAGTTCATGGTTCCCTAAGAAGGGGTGGGTTCCTTTGTGATCGAAATGAAAGGAATGAGCGATACCTCTGAATGTGACAGGATGGAGGGTGTGTATAGATTACAGAAAATTGAATATTGCAACCAAGAAAGATCAATTTCCTTTGCCTTTCATTGATCATATGTTAGAAATGTTAGCAGGACATCCTCACTTATGTTTTTTTAATGGATATTATGGATATAACCAAATTGCTATTGCACCTAAGGACCAGGAGAAAACTACTTTCACATGCTCTTATGGTACTTCTACTTTTAGAAGAATGCTATTTGGGTTATGTAATGCTCTTTTCAGGATCTTATGATGTTGATGTTTTAGATTTAGAGAGGAGGATTATGCAGAATATTCATGGATGATTTCCACGGTTTGCGGGATCCAGTTTGAACATTGACTATAGAATTTGGGGACAGTACTTCACAGATTCCAGGACAAGAACCTAGCTTTGAATTGGGAAAAATGTCATTTCATGGTAACGAAGAGGATTGTACTTGGGCATAGAATTTCTTGTGAGCTGGGAAGTGAGACTGAAAAGGTTTCCATTATAAAGACTCTTCGCCTGACAACAGTCAAGAGAATAAAGTTTCTTAGGACATCGCTTTGACTTTTATAGAAGATTTATAAGAGACTTCTCAAAATAGCAAAACCATTATATGAATTACTAGAGAAGGATGCGAGTTTAATTTTGATGAGTCTTGCCAGAAATTCATTTGAGAGTTATCAAATCTAGATTAGTTGAAGCTACTATCATGGCGAACCAGGCCCGAAACAGAATTTGAAATTATATTGTGCAATGCCGGTGACTATGATGGGAGGCGTATTAGGACAAAAGATGAAAGCGCGTGTTTAGGGCCATATCTGACTAAACCAAAACCTTGATGAAGCTCGAAAGTGCCAACTACTGAAAAGGAGATAAGGTATGGTGTTGCATGTGAAAAGTTCCAGGCCATATATATTAGGGTCCCACGTCGTGCTCCATGCGATCCGTATTTGCGATCAAATATTTGATGGCCAAGAAGAAAGAAGCTAAGTCAGGTATCAAATGGGTTTGTTACTACAGGAATTTGATACGGAGATCGAGGATAAAGAAAGGTTGTGAAATGATGTGATAGATGATCGCTTGTCAAAAGTTGAAAAGACTCTTGTGAAAGAAGAGAAAATGAAGTAACGAGAAAATTTTCGGATAATTAGTTATTTTGATTGTCTTTTACCAATTACAGCAGTATGTGATATTGTGAACTTTCACAAGCGTGGAGTGATGCCACGAGAGATTCAGCTACCGATGGGAAAGTGAGGACTAACAACGAGTTGACCCACTATTATTCAAGAAAGGAGCTGATATGATCATCAGAAGGTGTGTACCAGAAAGTGAACAAGGCAAAATTTTATAAGAATGTCATGCATCACCTTATAGAGGACACTTTGCAAGAGACAAAACAACCCACAAAATTCTCCAATCAGGTTTTTATTGGCTAAGTATTTTCAAAGATTGTTTTGAATGGGTGAAGCTGTGATCGGTGCGAAGAATGGAAACATCGGAAAAGGCATGAGTACTTCGCTAGTATCTGGTGGTGCAATTATTTGATGTATGGGAATAGACTTTATGGGTCTTTTCTGTCTTCATTTGGAAATATATACATACTCTGATTTGTGGATTATGTATCCAAATGGAGTGGAAGCTAGCTGTCAAAAGAATGATGCTAATACGGTTATGGGATTCCCTCTGAAAGAAATATTTTGAGGCGGTTAGGACGCGGGACTCTTATTAGTGATGGAGGGAGCCATTTTGCAAACAAGGTGTTTGAGAAACTCATGAACAGATATGGAATAAAACACATAATGAGTTTGGCTTATCATCCTCAAACAAATGGGCAAGCTGAAATTTCTAACAGGGAGATAAATAAAATTCTTGAAAAGACTGTGAGTTCCAGCAGAAGAGATTGGTCTTTAAGGCTTGATGATGCATTGTGGGCTTACATGACTGCATATAAAACTCCCATTGGAATGTCTCCATACAGACTTGTTTTTGGTAAACCTTGTCACCTACCTCTTGAATTGGAATACAAAGCTATGTGGGCCATTAAGAAGTTGAATTTTGAGTTCAAAGCTGCTAAGGAAGAAAGACTACTCCAGCTGAATGAATTAGAAGAGCTGAGAAATGAAGCTTATGATAATGCCAAAATTTACAAGGACAAGACAAAGAAATGACATGATCAAAAGATTTTGAGGAGGAAATTCAAGGCAGGAGATCAGGTCTTGTTATTTAACTCCGGACTTAAGCTTTTTCCAGGGAAACTGAAGTCAAAATGGAGTGGCCCTTATACAATAGTGGGAAGTACAACCTTTGAGGCAAGGACATTAAAAACTAGTAATGGAGAAGAGTTTAAAGCAAATGGTCAGCGATTAAAGAAATATCTTGGAAGAAATATGATTCATTCCCAGTTCTGAGTGGAAAAAAATTGCTAAAACAAGAAAGTCATAACCTTAAAGTCCAACGAGGACTCAAAGGCGAAAGCGACTTTGTGGGAAGCTGACCAGTGAGTTTTCATTCTATTTTAGCATTCGACTTTTATTTTGAATATTTTAGTTTGATCTTATTTGTTTGGAATAGGATTCGAGTAGCTAATTTTGAATTCTTTTGATTTCTTTTAGAGTTTAGCTCTTTATTTTATTTTGTGTGTTGTTTGAATTTCGGAATGAGGAAGGCTGCAAGAAAAATGGAAGGATCTAAGGATTTATCAGATAGAATATGCAGCAATGAATTACAAGGGGAAGTACCATACTCTCGGTTTAATATTAGTTGTTTTGGGAGAATGAAAAATTGAAGTTTGGGGGAATTTTATTTTATTTTTATTCAATATTGAATCTAATTGCTTCATGAGTTGATTTGTTGAATATTTGAATAATGAAGGTTGATTGTTTTTGTTTGTTTGAATTGGGTTTTTCGATTCAATCTTGTATGAATTTGAACTGTTCCTAAAGACCGGAAAATTTCTCATGCCGCGACATACTTTAGAGGTCACGACCTTGTTTTGAATGGAAAACAAGAGAATAAGAAATATCAGGTCGTGACACCAATTAGTCAAGACCATATTTCAAGTCGCGACAAAACTTAGGTAGGTCACAATCAGAATTGTTTGAAATGCAAAAAATTGAGGGTTTGAACCTTCTAATTTGGGCGTCGCAACTTTAATTGGGACATTAAGTGTTAGCAATTAATGTTGTAGCGTAGGCATTAAGGCCGCGACATCCCATAAGACAATGATGACCTTGAGCCCATTAGTCATAAAGACTAAAACTGAATAACCCGATTTTCATCGAACTCGATCCGGTTGCATCTTCTGACTTTCCATTTTCTTTTATCTCTTGACTACCAAAACCCTAGGGCAGGCAGTTCCTAATTCTCACCCATGGTAGATAGCAGATCCACGATGCTGGACTGAAATAGAATAATTGACGAACTCATGAGTGAACATCGCTAAGGAATAGAGGAAGTTCATCTGGAACCTCAGGCGAGAAATTTGTATGAATCACGAACCGAAACCCAACGAATTGGAAGGGCAATTAAGGTCGCATATTTTTGAAATGGGAATTCAAAGCTATTCAATGCCTTTATAGGAAAACGTTCAAACTTCCCTAAGGTTTCCTCATTTTCTCCAAAATCTCCTATTGGAAATAGCCTAGAGCGCTTCGATCTTGACAGTTTTACTTGAATTCTTTATTGGGAATATTAAGGAGAGATTTAAAGACTTCTTCATTCCCCTAAGGACCCAAGTCACTATAAAAGGATGGGAGAACACAGATAGAATAAACAATGAAAATGAAGAAAAAAGAGGATGAGGAAAAAGATGAGTTCTAAAGGTGCAAATGTAGAGCATATGGAGTGAATGGAGTCGGAAAACAAACCAATTCCAGTCATGATTCCAAATGATGCTCTATCATTGAAAATATGGATTATGGGAAGGGAATTGGAAGAAGGGTTAACCAGGACTCCCATCGTCGAGGAACCCGAACGGAGGAGGCGAGGATAGGCCCACCTTAGTAGGTGGGATTTGCGCTCTCCGATCACTGTGAGAAGTCTTGCTGCGACCTTGCTTTAAGCCGCTGGCACCACTGCGCACATCCTTGACTAGGGGAACTGATAAAGTAGGAGCTAAAGCCTTTACGAGGAAGTTTTTTTTTAATAAGGCATGGGAATAGAGACTTTTCTCTCTGGATTTGATTCAGTACTAATTGTATTTTTGTATTAGTATTTCTTCAATATCAATAATAAAAATTCAGAGAGGTTCATTGAAAATGTCTTGTGATGTGTTCTTTTGAATTAATAAATTGTGTTGTTGCTTCCAATAAGTTTGCAATCAGAACTTATACATTGGTGAAATGCTTGATTGGAATTTGATTGCTGAATAAGTAATTTGTTTTGGATGCATGAATATGATTAAATGAATTGTGTTATTTGTGTCATTCATTGTTTGTCTGCAAGAAATGACTTATGTATTCAAGCCTTATTTGTACAATGACACAATGACCACTGTTTAAATCCAGAACAACACTGAAAAAGAAATAAGAGAAGGAACTAGTGAATTGAAATAAGAAGTTGCAGTTTTAGTTTGAATCAGGTTTAAATTGCAGAATTTGGAAAAGGTACATAATTGAAAGAACAAATAAGATGATTGAAGTTGTGTGTATAAAAAGTGAGTCAGTACAAATCTTGGAAAAACAATGCACGTGGTCAAGAAAATTCTTAAAACTTTAAGAGGGATTAGGAACACCTTCTAGGGTGATTCTGTCGAGGGTACAAGGTCTAGAACTTGTTAGATTATTGGTTAATCCTAGATAAAAGCGACTAACGAAGTGATAGAGGCCGTCTTTGGAAGTTTGAACCTTTTCGAGCTGCCTCATTATGTCACGAGCATACACTCTAGTTCCATGCTTTGAGCCAAAATGCGAATTTCTTTAAATAGCGGCAATTAGAGCACGAAATCCCTCCACCCACAAAATCTTGCGAGAAAAGAACCCCGAATTACTCAGTTTTAGAATAAGGATATTTCTTGTACGAGAAAGAAACAAGTTTGGGGGAATACATTTCTTTTGGATTACAAGGATGGATGAAGAAAAATAAATTGAAGAATTAGAGATAAAGGAGAAAAAGTTGAAAAAGGAAGAAGTTTTGTCTTGTGGCCTGTCTCTCTTGAACAATTAAGCTCATAGGGGTGTTTCAACACCTAGTACCCTAATGCCAACTGGTATGAGAGTTCTTGAGTCAAAGTTCTCTAGTGATGAAAGCCTAAGAAGACAAAACATTGCACTATTCAATTCTTTGAAAATGAAATGAAAAGAGTTCATTAAAAGAAATGGTGATAAAGTTGAAGGTGGCAGCCAAAGGGACACAACATCCAAGATAATAATATGAAGCGAGTTGGGGAGTTTACACTACAAGAAGAAAATGATGAAAGATGAAGAACTATTATACGAAAGAAAGAGAATGGAATTTGGGTAATTTGCAGCTTAAAATTTTCAAATTATCCACTGATGCAGCTTAACATTCTGAAGCCTAAAAGACCTCTTTGATCTTGAAGGTTGAATTTACCTACATTAGTGGAGATCAATATGAAAAACAAGCTTATAGGACTTTGACTAGTATTCTAAGAAGATCCCCAGAAGATTAATTAATTCAATAAAAAGATGAAAAGAAAAGAAGACCTACACACACTCACAGAACAAGATTGATTGACTGAATAGTTTTCATTTAGCCTTCATCAGTTTATTGGTGATAGAGGTTGAAACCATCCCTTTTTCTCAGTTAAAAACTGAAGTTTGAAATGAGACTGCAATTTCCTTTTTCAAGTCAAAGGGTGGAATAAGAAGATTATTATAGACGAGGAAAAATGTCCTCCGAAATAAAGTTCGATTGTTTGAGGACAAACAAATCTTTCTTTTCTTTCCTTGGGGACAAGGCAAAAATTTTAAGTTTGAGGAATTTGATGAAAAACTCATTGAATTTTAGTCCATTTTCTAATTTTCTTACAATATAATTGCCTATTTTCTGGCAAGTATGTCTTTATTTACCAAATTTATATTTACTGCGAGAAATTTAAAGCGAAATGAAAATTCGGGGCAAAAGCGAGGGTGAAAGCGGTCAGAGCCGGATGAGGTCGCGATAGAGAATGTAGGTCATGACTAGAAGTGATGGCAAGCCAAATAAAAGCTGTTGCGACAGAAGAACACTTGTTGAGACCAAGACAACAGGGACTTTCAAAGAAGATAATGTCGCGACACCTTTTTGAGGTCGCGACACGAAAAGAAGATATTGTTGGTCGCAACGGAGAAATAATGTTGCGACCAGAAAGTAAGGCTGAATGGACTTGCAATGCCTCTGGTAGGCAATTTCAGGTTGCGACAAGGATATAAGTTGGAAATTCCAATCAAGCTCGCGACCTGGAATTCATGTTGCGACAATAAGAATGAGTTGTACAGTTAAAAATGTTGTGACTAAGAAGTGAGGTTGCAACAGGAGGGGCAGAATTGAAGTCACGACATACTTCTAAGGTCGCGACATAAATTTCAGCAAGGAAAGAAGCGATTAGGTCACGACCTAAATCCCATGTGTGATAAAACTGATGAAAAGACAAACAATTTTATTGTAACATGAGAAGGGAGTTGTGACCAGGATCGGTGGGCGACGAACATAAATGAAGTCGATAGCACGAGGAGTCACGACATAGAATGGAGTAGAAAACAATACAGCCAGGTTGTGACATGGAAGTGAAGTCATGACATAGAATTTATTGAAGGGTTAGAAAAACATGGTCACAACAAAGATCAACATAACCGGCAACAGGAATTGATGTCGCGACATCAAATCTAGGTCGCGACATATATTCCAAAACAGAGCAGAATAGTCAGGTCACGACCAGAACTAAGAAAAATTGAAGGGAACTGTTGAGACTAAGAGATGAGGTTGCGACTGAATAAGAAGAAAGAATGGTCGCGAAATACTTTTTGAGGTCGCGACAAGAATTGCAGTGATTAAAGAAAATAATTGGTCGCGACCTAAATTCCACCTTGTGACGAAAACAAAACCAAGCGGAATTTTAGCGTCGCGACGAAGCTTTGAAGTCGCGACCTTTAAAGCTTCGATGAGTTAGGCCATTGATTTTAGGGAAATCCACCCAGAGCCTTGGAATTAAGCCCAAATTTTGAAAGTTATAAATAGGCGTACACAGTTTTAGTAAAGTTAGCTTTTCTTTTTGGGAACCTAGAACGGGGGAAGAAGAAAACTCATTGTATATTTTTTAGAATATATTTTCTTTTCTTGGATCTGAACCAGCGATCTGTTAGAATGTTGAAGTTGGAAGTAATATTTCAATTTCTTTACAAATTACTGCCTGAGTTTAATGAAGTCTAGACAATTTCTAGAATTCGTTTCTTCTCAGTTTATTGCAAATCACGATTAAGGTGTAGCGATTAGTGCTCCATTGTGTGGTTTGTGTCCTGCGGTTTGAAGCCCAGCGGCTTCAATTTTAGATTTAATGTTAGTTACAGTCTTTCCTGCATAACTTAGAAGGAAGTACTTGAAATTTGGGGAGGATTTATTTGGTTGATGTGTTTTTCATGTAATTGTTCCCAATAGTAGTTTCGAATACCACGTCAGGTGTATCTGCTCTGATTTCCAGGAAGCCCTTTGAGTGACACAGAGATGGCAATTCCTGAGAGTTAGGAACATTCTAATTGTGGGTGTGTTGGACTATTATTGAAGAACTACTGAGCTCTAAGAGTTCACTTAGATAAATACCCAATTCACTCATAATTGATGTTGGAGGGGAATATTTATCAATTTAAATAATAAGAGATTTCACCTTAATGCGATTTGGAAACTCTTGACCAGATGTTATTTGTGATCTAATCAGGAAGAAAAGATTCATTAGATTTTAAGGCTAGGAGTCATCAATCAGGTGTAGAATCTTCTTGATATCACGACGGTAAGTAATCTGCCGATCTCGAAATGGAGTATAGTATTGAGAAGAAAATACCCAAAATCTTATAAAGAATATGTTGAATACAGGTAGCTGATTAAATCCCGGTCTTCTAGAGAAACAGGGATATTTAATTGGTGAACAAAAGGAGAAATCCAACTTGCAATATCAGGCATCTTTGACGAATCCAAATCCAAATTTAGGATAGAGTTTTAAATGGGAGATAATGCAAGAATTGACTGTTTCACAGTACTTCCTTATTAGTGTTCATTTTTGCAGAGAACTGATTCAATCCAACTAATTAAAGTGTATATGAGTTCATTAGCTTATTTTTAAAGTCCTAAGTTCTCTATGTTATCTTTAAGACAATTACCCTTTCATTTCGAGTTGATAAACTTTATCATTGAGGTTCAGATAGTATGGATCTTGATTAGTCAGGGTAGTTGGTTTTGAGAATCCAACTCAATCTCTGTGGGAATGATATCTGGACTTACATCCATTTTTTTTACTACTTGTATGACCTGTGCACTTGCAGTGTCATAGATTAAACCCATTCATTCAGAACATTAAGCCAATTTTATTCATTTTAAAACTCCAGTCGATTTGACATAGCCCTGAAGCGATGTAAGGCTCCTGTAGGGTATTAAATTAGCGGAGTTTAGTCTATATAGAAAAGAGCGAACAACGAGGCTAGTGCATTTGGGGGTCGAGAGGGCCAGGAGTAAATCGAGTTTATGGCATCATCCTCTTACATTCACTGGGGGAGAGGATCTAGTGGTAGCTGACCATTGGCTCAGACAGATCGAAAGGGTTTTGGAGGCCATGGAGATTACCTCATTCTTACGAGGATCGGTAGCTACGTTTAAACTAGAGAATTGAATCCTAGGTATGGTGGGATTGGATTAAAGTCTCAAGGGATCCGGAGACGATGGCATGGAGAGAGTTCCAAGAGCTCTTCATGAGTAAGTTTTTCCCAGCATCAGCTCGGCATGCAAAAGCTCAGAAGGTCCTTGAGTTAAAACAAGGAAGTATGATCGTACTCGAATATGTAGCTAAGTTCATCGAATTATCACAGTTTAGGGATGATTATGTGGCCACCGACGTGGCTAGGGTGAGGAAGTTTGAGGATGGTCTAAAGTTGTCCATCCAGGGCAAGGTTGTGGGATTCCTCCTACAAGACATGAACTTCAAATGGATTAGACGGCTGTAATTAAATACGAGAGAGATAGACGGCGCACGGGCATTCGAGACACGAGTCTTTGGTGTGAAGGAGGGCCGGCCTTCTTAGTTCGAAGAAGCGAGGAGAAGGCTTACAGTTCAAGAGGTTTCAAGGATAGGGCCGGCTATCGGGGCGAGGCGGATCGGGAGCTCCCCCAGCCAGTTAGGACCAATGACATGTTACCATTGTCATCAACCTAGACACATTAGACGGAATTGCTTGAGACGAGGATCTAGTATGAGACGCCCACGGTCAGTCATCAGTAAGGCACCGCGTGCGAGTTTGTTCCTTCTTACCCCAGCATGGGCCAAAGGAACTAGTATCAGTCTCAGAGTATGGAACAAGCATCTACCATGTCTCTGGCAAGCTAGAGAGGCCAGAGTATGGGTCGAGGCCGAGGGTAGGGCTCACAGGATGGGACTTGGGGGACTGGGGGCGTGTCTGTTGTTACGCAGTGAGATTGCGAATCCCGGTCGAGTTAGTTATACGGGAATGCGTTTTACTCTCGCACCTATGGGCAAGAGTATTGTTTGATTATGATGCATTGCATTCATTCATTGGCGCATCATGTGTGAAAGAATTGGGCTTAGAGGTTGAGACATTGGAAAAGTCATTGCATGTAAGCTCCCCCTTAGGAACTAGGGTGAGTGTTGAACTGATATGTCGGGATTATGAGTTAGAGATCTCTGGGATTCTACTCACTGTGGACTTAAGGGTCATGGACATGTCGGAGTTTGATGTCATCCTTGGGATGGATTGGTTGACGGCACACTGAGTTGGCATTGATTATGATCGTAGGAGGATTACTGCCTACACATGGGATGGTATTTGTGTTATGTTTCAGGGGGATAAGCACGATGCTTTACCCTAGGCCGTGTACAACTCTAGGTGGCACGGCGGTTGATGGAGTTGAGTGTGAGCCTTTACTGGAGGATGAGCGAGGCGAGAGTTGGAGTACACTTCGGGTTGTTTATGAATATGAGGACGTTTTTCCAGATGAACTACTAGGATTACCTCCACAGAGGGGTGTAGACTTCACGATTGAGTTACACCTTGGCACATCACCCATTTCTATAACTCCGCATAGGATGGCGCTAGTTGAGTTGCAGGAACTCAAGGTCCAGATACAGGAATTGTTGGTCAAGGGTTTTATTAGACCGAACACTTCACCTTAGGAGACTCTCAGGTCTGTTTGCTAAGAAAGGAGACAGAGACCCTTCGACTATGCATTGACTTTTGACAAGCTGAATAGATTCTGATGAGAATCGGTATCCTTTCTGGGGATTGATGGTTATTTGATCCCGTTAAGAGGGCGCGGGTGTATTCTAAGATAGATCTCCGCATCGGATACCATTAGTTGAGAGTTAGGGAGGTTGATATCCCTAAGACAACGTTTAGGACGCGGTATGGGCATTTCGAATTAACGGTGATGCCTTTCGGATTGACGAATGCGCTAGTAGCATTCATGGATCTCATGCATAGGGTATGACAACATTTTGATATACTCCGAATTAACTGTCTTTGTTGACAACAGTTTGTCATGAGGAGGAGCATGAGGATCATTTGAGGGTTGTTCTTCAGGTTTTGAGAGACCATCAGTTGTATGCCAAGTTCATAAAATGTAAATTTTGGCTTACCGAGGTGAAGTTCTTGGGACACATCGTGTTAGCTTTAGGTGTGTCAGTAGACCCTGAGAAGGTTAAGGCTATTATAAGTTGGGAGATGCCGAAGTCAGTCTTTAACATACGCAATTTCTTGGGATTGGTAGGGTACTACATGAGGTTCATTGAGGATTTCTCATTCGCGGCTTTATGACAAAGGTTGACAGAAAGGAGGTTAAGTTGGAGTGGAATGACTTGTGTGAGGGAATTCAATAGTTGAAAGGAAACACTTCGGTGTGTGAAGGGAGACGAGGTACACAGTGTATTGTGATGCCTCTTAGGACGGACTAGGATGTGTCTTGATGCGGTCCAGGGGTTGTATTATGGTTCTAGGCGGCTAAGAGATCATGACGAGTACCTACACCGCACGACATGGACTTGGTAGCCATAGTCTTTGCCTTAAAGATTTGGCGGCACTATCTGTATAATGAGCAGTTTGAAGTGTTTCCAGACCACAAGAGTCAGAAGTATATTTTCACACAGCCGGACCTCAACATGAGGTAACACAAATGGATGGAGTATCTGGAGGATTATGACTTCACTTTGCATTACCATCCTGGTGTTGGTTGATGCACTCAGTCGGAAGTCATAGGGAGTACTGGCTAGTGTAGTTTCCCGGGAATGGTAGATGCTTGAGATTGTGGGACAGTTTAGACTATCAGTACAGTGATTAGGCTCAGGTTGTTTTGGGGATTTTAGTGGCTACGCCTTCCTGCTTGACGGGGTGGTGGGCTAGCGACGGGATCTTGAGGTAGTAGCCATTGGAATGGGATCTGGACATGTTCGAGTGATGAAGATTTGGGCCATTCATGGCGGAGTCACCCGGTATAGGGGATGGGTTGTGGTTCCCCAGTTGACAGGTCTGAGAAAGGAGATCCTCAGGGAGTTCCATTGCTCTCATTTTGCAGTACATCTGGGTGGCACGAAGATGTATCGAGATCTTCGTCGCCAATATTACTAGAGTGGGATGAAGAGGCATGTTGGGGACTTTGTCCGACAATGCCTCACTTATCAGTAGGTAAAGGCGGAGCATCAGAGGTCAGCAGGACTACTTCAGCCATTGGAGATAGCTAAGTGGAAGTGGGAACACGTCACGATGGACTTTGTGACCCACTTTCCACGGAAATCGCAGAGGCTTGATGCGGTGTGGGTGATAGTGGACCGGCTCACCAAGTCGGCACACTTCCTGGCAGTGCGGATGACCTTCACACTGGAGGAATTTTGCAAGTTAGACATACGAGAGATTGTCTGGTTACATGGAGTATCAATGTCCATCGTATCGGATAGGGATCCTAGATTCACAAAGACACTTTTTGGAAAAAGTTTTTAAGGCCATGGGGACACAACTGACGATGAGCATTAAGTGCTTCATCCATGCACTACGGTCTAGGAGGACCACAGGTTCAGAGGAGATGCTGCGAGCATGTGTCCCGGATTTTAAGAGTAGCCAGAAGAGCACTTGCCCTTAGTGAATTCACATAACAATAGTTAGAGAAAGAGATACGATGACGCCTACAAGGCAATATACGGGAGGTCATACCGATTCGACTACTGGACGGGCGTGGAGAAAGATCTATCACGGGTTCGAATTTGATTAGAGACACCTTTGAGAAGGTGGATTTGATATGGAGGCATCTTCTCACAAATTTCAGCCGGTAGAGTGCTGACACTGATGTGCGCTGGGCCAACTGAGTTTTGAAGAAGGTGATCACGTCTTCTTGAAGGTAATGCCTAAGAGAGGAGTGGTCAAGTTCGAAAAGCGGGGGAAGCTATCACCGAGATACATCGGGCCCTTCAAGATACTCGAGAGGGTGGGCACAATTGCATATCGATTGGCATTAGCACCGAGTTTATCGGGTGTCCACGAGGTATTCCATGTCTCCATGCTCTGGAAGTACACTCTAGATCCGACTCATGTAGTGGATTGGGGCGAGCTTGTTGTTGATGTAGATGGGACCTTCAAGGAGGACCAGGCGCATTTTGATAGTTACACCAAGTCTTACATACAAGATTGTGAGGCTAGCTAAAGTGTTGTCAAACACCTGAGTGAAATGGATGGTGCAAACATGGAACGCTGAGGGATTGGCCAATGCACTGCTATCCTTCCTATTTGAGGACGGAGGTACGTGGTTTAGTCATTGAATGTTAAATGATTGTTGCATATGCATGTGATAGTATGTGTAGGTGTGTGAAAATTTCTGGAGGATGAAATTTTCGAGGAATGGGGATGCGAGGACCCGTAAAGTAATGATGGATTACATAAAGATGTGCCGTAAGTCTGGGAAATTTGTTAGATCTCTGATAACGACACGGACTACACCGCTGAGTTCGCTTTAGAAATCTAGCTGCATAGTCACCTTACGTCAATTCCGGCATACGACTTCACGTATTTCGGCGCAAATCGCGACATGACATAGGGACACGTGCCATATGACACCAAACAAGTGGACACTTGGCACATGGGAAGCCAAGTGTCATATACATGTCATACTCCACCATGGGATGGAAGTGGCATGGGAGACACATGGCATGATGATTGCCATGTGTCACAATGATTGAGAAAGGTGTCCGACACCTAGATTAAAGTGAGTTCGTGGGAATGAGAAAGGAAAGAGAAAAGACAAAAAGAAATGAGAAAGAAAGAAAGGAAAAAGAAGAGGAAGTCCATTTTTCTACAGGTTTTCCAACATTCAAACAACAAGAGTTCGACGGTCAAGAAGCGAGCTGGACTGTGAAGTCCCAAACTCCGGGGTCATTTTTAGCTCAGACCCCCAGTCCCTGGGGTCATTTTTTGACTCTCTTTTTTTCTTTTTTTTTAAACTGCGCTCCATGAACAAAGAAGTTCATGAACAAAGGACCCAAATAGTGCACAACACTATGCACTATTATAGGGTTTATCGTGTGCACAGTGCACGCGCTATCGCATGCATTGAGTGCGATGTCGTGCACAATGCACGCTCTATCAAGCGCGTTGTGTGCTGTTGTGCGCTGTCGCGCGTGCTCGATCGCCACACCGCCCAACCAGCCCATCCCTTTCGCAACACCACAAGGTTGTGTCATGACATCGAATGGGCAGACTCTGTCACGACAAGGAAACCCCTGGCGCGACAAGAGCCCTTGAGAAGTCTGTCGCGACAGAGAATTCTCTGTCTTGACAAGACTCTTCTGTCGCGCCTGTCCGTGCCTCACTGTCATGACACAAAGACTGTGTCATGACACAAAACTAACCCATCAACTCAGCCCCCTTGTCGCAACACCAAAACTGTGTTGCGACACCGAAAGCCCTTATTGCCTAGCTCTCGGTCGCGACACAAAGTGAGCCATCTCTGTCGCAACAAGGAGTCCTTTGTCGCAACAGGGAACCTAACTAGCCCGGCCGCGACAGCCCCACGCAGCCGCCGCACAGCCCTGGTTGTGCGCAGCACGCCAGCCCCTACTGTCGAGACACCACTGCAGTGTCGGGACCCAAAACTAGAAATGGGCAGTAGTCCACCCCATGTGATCCCCTGCACTATCTTTTCTTTTTGTTCTACATACTGTAAAACCAACAAAAATTAGCCTTATTTCTACAAAGGCCACTGGACCTGGAAAGTTTGCCAAAATGTATTTATTATACAAAAAAAAAGAAAAAAGAGTTTAATAACAACTCCTTGTTCTTTACACAGTACAAAGACTGGGTTTTCTACCCATAAATTTACATAATACAAATGAGGCCCATTACGTCTTTCCTCGCGATCATTAGGTCCCTGGATGCTGCTCCATCCCTAGGTGCACCCTTCAAGATTCGAAATAGTTATTCCCACGACAGGGTGAGCAATGCCCAGTAGTTGTATTTTCCTACCTGGGTTACTCTCCACCTAAGTACTCATGCAATGGCAACCACACACATTCAAGTAAAATGATGCACACTTCAACTTGAGTATCTACATGCCTTGTCCTATGCCTCGAGTCCTCATCGACTCCCTCACACATGCTATTTGCCACGTATGAAAAATCGTTCTCAAAACAAAGATATTTGTTTGTTTGTGGACGACCCTCCGATATATATTTGTTTGTGAACATACTCCGATAAATAATTATGTGGACAACCCTCCAATATATTATAGTGGACATACTCCGATAAATAATTGTTGGTCAACCCTCTAAAATCATGTCATGTACTCACACCTGCCTGGCAGGTCCCTGCACATGAAATGTGTAATATGCCATTTCATGCTAATTCACGCATTATCAAGCATGCATATACTAACATAATTTACACAAACCAACATGTTATTCAACTTTAGCAATAACACAAACAACACACATGGGCCAATCAATGGTCCGACAATTCATCTTGGAATTGCCCAAAACAAAATAACTGAATCGTCCGTAATAGTCCTTGAAACCATAAAGACTCATCCCGCATCTGGGACTAAAATGCACCTGGCCATTCAGGGCCCCCAACACACCAACCATTTGATGGCTCTTAGCCAAAGACTAAACAAAGTAGGAGAAAACCCCTACCTCTTAGAGTTTGTCAAAATCCTCGATCTCGATCCCGATGGCTCTTGGCCGCAGCGATGAACTTTCCCTCTGCTTCGGCCAGACCGTCTGGTCCGACATCGAAAATGAGAAGATGTGAGCTTCTCTAAAGCCTCTTTCTTTCCTTTGCCTCTCTTTTTCCTCCCTCTCCCATCCCACCGGGTTGGTCCAAGATGGGTCAAGGGATGTCCTCTCATGCCACGGTCATGTAGCCTTATCGCCCTTGGATTTCCTTTATCTCCCATATCCATCCACCTCGTGATTTCCACCCAATCATGTGTTGCCACATGTCTCACATGGGTCCCTACTGAGATCTAGTTTGACTCATTCTGCACTTGACACGTGGCACACTGTGAGCCACTCAACACGTGCTAAGTGTCTCATGCTACCCTTAGTACCAAAGCTTAAATTCGACTATCATCTCGAATTTGACGAAATCTGACGTAGAAGCAGATTCCCGCAAGATGATTTCAACGGTGAAGTCCGTTTCATCATCTAAGATCTATAAAAATTCTGGATTTTCGACCAAAATTACTATTTTACAATTTCTCAAAAAATTTAGATTTTCTAAGTTTTACATGGATCAGGCTCCAAGAGGTGGTGTGGGTTCTCCCTCCTACTATGAGCCAGCTCCTTGTCTAAGGGGCCATCCGATGGCCAAGGAGGTGTAGCCCTAACAGTGGGGCTGGTTCAAGAACAATTGTGATCAAACTACAGGACCATTTGACCAGCTTTCTCCAGTCCTTTATGTTCTCGTAACCCAGCTTAGCTGTGTCAGACTTACCGGAAAATATGGGTTTGAGTATGGTCATTTTTTGGTGTGTCAGAGCTAGACATGGACTGACATGCTGAACTATATGTACTGTTCTAGGTCTGAACATGAAGATCCAGTTTTGTGTGTTGTTGTTTGATAGAATGACATGCAAGTGTGTGAAAAATCATATGGATATATGCTGAACTGATGTATTTACATGGATTGTATTATGGATGTAAATTCTATGCTATAGATATGATTATCCATGAATAATAAATTTTGTATGTAGCTCTCATCATGCATGTAACATGAAAGAACGTGCAATGGCATTCTGCATTGCATATGAATGAGGACATCACTAATTACTACCCAAATAGTGCTATTTTACACCCTTATTAATACAAGTTTTGAGCACTTTTTGTGTAATAATCAACCTAATTAACCTAGTTGGCATGTTAAGGACCTTGCAATGCTACTAATCAAATGTTATGGCAAGTTTTGTTGTTTTTATAGTCTATTTATACCATAGATAGGGATTCAGCTTAAGCATGAAGAAATCAATTGGAATCAAAGCAGAAAAAGGCAAAACCGGAAGCATAACAGAGAGATGCCTGCAAAATTGCCCATTCCTGCGAAAGTTTCTTGCCACTATTGAATGTTCCTGTAGCTTTTTTTGTCACTTTTTGGATTTCTTCCCCAATTTGTCCCCCTATAATAGTTATTGCTTTTGTTATTTTGGTAATTTGTAATGGGGTTTGGCTATAAAAGCCCCTAGACAAGACATTATAAAGATTATCTTGATCATTAATAAAGTTTTGGAGGGAAGCTTTTAGCAGTTCCCGCTCTTTCTCTTTTTCTCTAACTTTCTCTCATTTTCTCTGCCACCAAACAATTCTCCGGGAGGATGACAACTCGTATGATGATGCAAAACCCCTTTCTCCCAGCGTAAGGCTACTGGGTAGCCAGACGAAGGCAAACTAAGGGGTTCCATGTTTTTCACGTAGGTATTCACTGTCATCATTGTTCTCCCCCTTTTACTCTAGGTTACATCCCTTCGATGCACCTTGAATGATCTGTATTTGATAATTTTTTAGGGTTTAGTGGATGCTTATTGCTATATCCACTGAGATTCATTAGTTATCATTTATTAGTCATTGGAAAGTGGGTCAAGGAGATACGTTTTTACTGTCTTGATTAGTGAATACCATTTTCAAAAGGATAGTTGTTTTGGGTCAATTTTTATAGCTAAATGAAGAACCGGTTTGTGAGATGACTATAGGTCATCCTCCCCAATGTGAGGAAAAGACCCGAGAAACCCTCATTTGCCCTAGGAACCTAAGCCCGGTGACCTAACACTTCAAGGAATTCTCTTTTACATTTTAACTTATTTTATTTTCAGTTTTCACCATCAAAAACCACTGTTTTTATCAAGCCTCAACATCCAAAATGATTTCACCAGTTCAACCTCACTGTCAGTTATTTACATGAAGAAAACCCATCCCTGTGGGCAATCCTATAGCCACTATACTGCAGTAGCAATGCTACAGCAGTATGAGGTTTAAGTATAAATTTTGTTGATTCAAGATACCCTACGACAATACGAATCAATCGCGTGAAACAGGTGTGAGAGCATGGCACAAAAGAACATTATGTTTGGTGTTTAGTGGTGGGCTCTGAAAAAGGGACGACGTCCTAGAGTCGTACGGTTTGAAATTATGTGTCGGATAGTAACAAGAAGGGATAGACACCCCCTCAGGTGAAAGGCCTGTATTCTTGGTCAGACATATGCATCCAGTGGTGAAAGTTCACGAAAGTGTTGAAAAGTGTACGACGCCTGCGATGAAACCCCGAAAAACTCGTTACCTACAAAAGACACATGGCTTTTGAATAAAGGGATTTTTCAGAGACTATCCAAGGAGTTGAAATATAAAACAAAAATATTTTGTTTTGGAAATGAAGGTTTTTCATATAAGACATGTGCATGTGTGAGGAAATTAGTGAGGTCTCGGAACATTGGCATGACATGAGAGAATTCATGTAGAAATGCATATGTTTTGCTCAATGTGTTGATAAATGTTAAATTATGGCATTGCATGTGCACTTAGGTGGGGAGTAGCCCTTGTAGGAGAATTTCTCTATTGGGCATTACTTCCACTGCTTGGAAAAATCATTTCATGTTGAAGGTCCACCAGAGATGGAACTCATTCCAGACCTTACAGAAGAAGGCCATATCCTGGCTTATTTTTGTATTTTGTAAAATTTTGGACAGTGATCCAGTTTCTGTTATGTAAAAAGGAAGGAGTTGTAATAAAATTCATTACGAAATTGCTCCGTACAGTTTAACTAGGTTTTTCCAGATTTTTATGTTGCCTTTATTATGCAGTGGCCATGTGTTAATTTTATAGTGTTTTGAGAAAGAGCTGGAGGTACAGGATGGGCCAAAAAGGATATTGCAGGTTTGGGTGAGTTTTCGGTCACGACGCGAATTCCTAGTCGACAAAGTTTCTGGTCCTGTGTCGCGACAGGGGTTCCCTATGTCACAACATGGTTCTCATGTTGTAGGCAGTTTCTAGGTCGCGACATAGTCTTTCCATTTTGCGATAGTGTTTTGCCTCTTTGTCGTGACAATGTCGCGACAGCGGTTTCCTCGCCGCACCGGTAGCGTCACGATAAGAGGTCAAAGCAAAATTTTCATGCCGCGACAGAAGCTTGGTCAAGGCCAACAGTTTTATGTCGCGACAAGGGTCATGTCGCCGACAGGGTTCGCCTTGACAGGGTTTTCTTTGTCGCGACGTAAAATTCTTTATCGCTTATAGGGTTTGGCCCGTGAGAGAATTTCATGTCGCCGGCTGGCTGACAAGACCAATAGTTTTTCCTTCACAATAGCTGCCACAGCGCAGCATGACAGCGCTGCGCGCCGATGCATACGCTGGGGAGTGCACAAAAGAGGTTCTCTGGTCGCAGCTCGACTTCTACTGGTAAAAAAGAAGGAAAAGAACCCTGATTTGGGAGTCACAGCCAAATAAGTCATTACATTTTTTTATGAAGACAATGGATGTTAGGAGATGCTGAAATGGGTGAGGGAAGGTAGAATTGAAGTTTATTGTGAATGTCTTAAAGATAAAGGCAATGAAAATTTTAATGAGGTGATTGAAAGTGAGGATGAAAGTGAAAGTACAGAGATGGAAGCTGGATATAGTGTTGTTAGTGGAGGTTATGATGAGGAAGATAGGGATATATTGCAATTAGAAGAAGGATCATTACGTGAGAGGGAGGATTATGAATGTAGCTTCCAAGCATCCTCAAGTACCGATGAGGATAATGCAGTTATTAGTGATAGGAATAGGCCAGTTAATCAATATGATGACATCGATGATGATGGAGTATTGACACCATCAAGTACTGATGAAGATCAGTTGTTTGATAAAGAGAGAAAGAGAAAGACAAGGCCAGATGTGTATGACCCTAGAGTTGATCATGCCACTTGTAAGTTCAAGGTGATGCAAAGATTTAAGGATGTTGCTAAGTGTAAAGGTGTTATTAGAAAGTGGGCAATAATACATGGATACAACTTAAGCTAGATTAAGAGCAATAGCAAACAATTAAATGCTAGATGTCAGGAAGGTTGTAACTGAAGATTGTATGAGAGTATGATGAGGCATGAAAACACTTTTGTGATTAAGACCTTGACTGATGTGCACACTTGCTATAGGGTGCAACATAATAGACATGTTACTGCTGAATTTATGGCCAATGAATTCATGGATAAGTTTAAGAGGAATCCATTATAGCCAGAGAAAGAAATGGAAGCTGAGATGATGGACAAATATGGAGTAATTGTTCACAATTGGAAGTATTACAAGGCTAGAAAACTAGCTCAGAAAATGATTAAAGGCACACTTGAGGAGCATTATGGCAAGGCGAGAGATATTCAAGGAGTAAATGAGATTGATCCTTAAATGGATCTTTCTATATTCTGTTGATTTAGATGAAAATACAACAAGTCAATTTTCAAGAGAGTGTATGTGGGTTACAGCATGTTGAAGAATAGTTTTAGATAATGTTGTGGGCAAATCATTGGATTAGATGGAACATTTTTGAAATCAGTCACTGGTGGTGCATTACTTGCTACAATTGGGAAAGACAATGATAATAGGATGTTTCCTATTGCTTAGGAAGTGGTTGAGGGTGAAAACCAAAGATCTTGGACATGGTTTTTGGAGATACTATTTCAAGATATGTCCATTTCAAATGGATTTGGTTGGTCTTTCATCTCAGACCAACAAAATGTATGCATTTATTCTATTCTATTTTATTATAACTTTATCATGTGATGAGGATTAATCTCCAATGGTATATTAAATTTTCATGTATTTTATTTTATTTTTGTTAGGGATTGATGAATGCTATAAAGGACTTGGCCCCTAATGCTGAGCACATAAATTGTGCTAGACATATATGGGCTAATTGGATAAAAGAAAGTCTTTAAGAGGGAGAAGTTCAAGTCTTTGTTTTGGGATATGGTCAAGTGTCCAAATGAGGAGCAGATGAAAAGGAAGCTTGAAGCAATCAAACTACAATCCAATGAAGCCTATCAAGACTTAAGGAATAGAGGCCCTAAGTCTTTTTGTAGAGCCTATATACAAAATGGTGCAAGTTTGATATGATAGAAAATAACATTTGTGAGACATTTAACTCTTACATTAGGAAAGGAAGCGAGGAGCCATTGATTGATGTGCTAGAATACATATATAAGTGAAAATTTAATGGAGGGGATGGAGAAACAAATTCGAATCATGAAAAAGGTCAAAGATACAATCTGTCCTAGAATAAGGAAGAAGTTGAAAGGTATAAGAAATAATACAAGGCATTGCATTGTCAAGCCTGCAGTAGGGGAGATTTTTCAAGTGGCCATGTTCAGGGAGCAGTTCAATGTGGAGTTGAGGGCACATGAATGTAGTTATAGGTGGTGGACTTTGATAGGTATACTGTTTCAATTGTCATGCCATTATGTTTTCATAGAGGTTAACTTGCTTATGTAGTTGTTTGAATGTTATTGGTGCATTGATAACATTTTTTGATAGATATTACTCGTGTTTGCATTTTTGCATTACTTGTCATTATGTATGAATGCGTAGCAATTTGTATGAATATCCTCAGATATACTATTTTAATTTGTTTATAGGTATTCCTTGTGTTCATGGTTGCGCATCAATTCATTATTTAAAGAGGGATCCAGTTTGTAGCACTCCTTTCTCGGCCCGACCCGTTTGGCGGGTCCGAACCGAGTCCGGGTTGCTCTAATGTCACTCAATCACCTTATCAAAATCATTTATCAAAAATCCCCGTCGTAGCTGCTACACCCGCACATAAAATCCTTTTCAAATATGTGGAAGCTGCTTTAAGGGGTAAGCCCATTTCATCATTCATCAAAAGTACAATTACTATAAAAAAGCATATCAAGCATTTTCAAATGATTTACAAAATAGATATTCAGAGTTGAAATTGTTTACAAAATATCAATGTTTTCCAAAGAGATAATGGGTGAATGTGCATAAGGTCGGAACATACTCCTCAATTCTTTCTTAGGACTCGACGCTCTCGATCTTGCTAGCTCCCTATTCAATCGGCACCTACACATAGATAAAACCACACGCTAAGCATTTTCATGCTTAGTGGTTCTATACAATTCCATTCTCGATTTCAGTTTAAATCAACCATGCGCTTTACTTTAACAAACTTTCAGGATATTTTTGGATGATCAATGCTTCACATAATACATAGTTTCTATTTTAGCATACAATCATTTATGGTTCATTGATCAAATCCAAATATACACTTCCATATGCACAAGTCATTGATAATCAAATCATGCATTTCATAATACTCTTTTTATTTCACTCGCAATCATGCTTTCTAATTCCAATTTGTCACAATCTCAAATCAATTCAATTCGGTTCTGCCTTAACAAATTTAACCTATATTGATATATACGTGATATCGGAATCACCTAAGACGTCCCGCTTAGGCCGGCGAAAGATATAAAAACAGCTTTATAAAATAGTACTAGCCCTACTAGGTCATGGATCAGTTATTAAAAATCAATTAGTGAACACTACCGATATGGTCCCACTGGGCTACTGATCGGAGTGACACATCAATACAATTGTTCGCAATACTACTATTTTGACCCCTATTGGTATACCAATATATCCTTCATACGAACTAAACAGTTAACATTCAATTAAGGGTGTTCAAATCTTTTATAGCAACATACAATACAATATGTACATTTTTATAAACGGTTCATTTTCAATACTCATGTAATTTTCATTTGCAAACATTTCACAATTAATTTCTTCAAATCAATTAAAACAATTCAATATGTTTTTCTTATGCATTTAGAACAAATAGTTCAAATATTGAAACGAGAATAGGAGAAGATAGAACAAATCAAAGTCATCGCTTTGATTCCGATCTTCGGAATCTCGACTTCAATGTGGGCTTTCCTCCTCGTCAGCCCCTATTCAAATACAATGACAATGACATATTAGTAGGTTATTCTAGGAGTTTTTGGTCAGGGTTTATGTCTACCCGATACCCCTTCACTTGAAAAATTTTCTGGGGACACACGAGTCATAATTTTCTCATGCTTCCTTCAAGAAAATTTTATCTCTATTAGTCTATTTTTAGTAGGAATTGGAATCATCTCATTTAGATCACCCAAACCTTGCCACGGCATTTTAATGCCAACCGGCCGTTATGCCCACTCTCACTTGGTTACCCATCGCATAATTTCAGGGGTCTTAACTCCATAAATTAATAATAGTTCCTTCTACACATTTGAATCTACTGTTCTAAGATTTCTCCTCCAACTGAAATCATACAATTTGGATCACCAAAACTCAAGTTATTGCATTTTACATCCAGACTACTCCAATTTGCAAAGTGTAATCGCATCGTTTTTACACATACCAACTTTGACAATTTTCTGGGCACTTTGGGGTTACAATTTGTATACACTTCCTTCAAGTAAATTATTTACCTAGAATTCTATTTTATCCATAATTTTGAATCACTCAATTTGGATGAATGAAACGCAACTTATGGCCAAAACACTATAACAATACCCAAAACAGAGCATAACCCGTGAGCTACCTGAGCTCACCTTTAAGCCCGTATTTGGGAGCCTTAGAGCTACAATTTTCTCCTGGTACCTCATATAAATTTTTAGACCTATCTCTTATGGTTCTTTACCAATTGGAATCACTTCATTTGGATGATTATAACTTAATCTATAGCCAAAACAAGAACAGGGGTCTTGACAAAATTTTGACAGCATTTCCTTCAAAAACCCAACATTTTCCCTTTTTACAAACACTCCTCCAAACCAATCCAAACCAATCTAAACAATGAAAAACAATCTCAAACTAAACTAAAACCATCCAAGAACACTTTTATACCATATTTGGGGTTTTATTAAACCCAAACACAAGTAGAAAGTGGGTTAGGGTTTGGTTTTTCTTACCTTAAATATCTTTCAATCTTCAATGCGAAGCTTTCTTCTTCAACTTGATCTCTTAAACCTTTGCTTTTAATGGAGTAAGGATCACAACCCCTCACTTTGCAACCCCTAGCTCTCCCTTCCTCTCTCTTCAAACCGCTTTGCTCAAATGAGCTTCCAAGACCACTTTTGGTCTTAAATATCCCATGTCACATAAGGCCTCAAGCTCGCCTTCTTTAAAAATCCATTCGGTTTTAAGTTCTCCTAATTGCTAGCTTTGCTCAATATTATCCCCTATTTGCATTTAAATTCTCATTAATCACACTTAGGCATTTCTTCTTTCTAACTTATGACCCTTAGGCCCTTATTTCACAATTTCCAATTTTTTTCCCTTTTTCACTTGGGTTTATTTTCGAGTTCAATTAATTTCTCATTTTAGCATTTAATATTTGCATTTGGCTTTTAGCCATATAATAATTTAATCAACATTCATTTAACAATTCCCGGAAAATACCCAAGTTGGCTCAATTTATACCCGGAATATATAATAAAATTATAAAAAAATTCTAGGGTATTTTTGGGGTGTTACACGGTTGATTATCTTGATAAGTTTTAGTGTGAAAAACTTAATCACCACACGTCAAAGGTTTGGATTTAATAGCCAAGATATGTGGCTTAAGGCTTCAAGTGCACAAGTATTGCCTCCACCATTTAGAGTGCAACTAGGAAGGCTCAAAAAATTGAGAATGAGAGAGGCAGATGAAGCCAAGCCAAAGACGCGCATACATAAACAAGAAGTTGAGATCATTGCGGTGTCCAATGACATGTCGCTTGTGTGTGCTGATTCGACAATAAACATCTGAACTTGCAAGGAGAAATATAATATGAACTTTGTAAAGCCAGTTAAAGTTCCAGTAAGTTAACAACTTCATATTCATTTAATTGTCATGCAATTTTTATAATAGAATAGCATATTTAAATCTTAATTTAATTTCTTACTCATTGGTTTAAGGGAAGAGAGGAAGACCAAAGAAGAATATTTTAACAAGTGTTCAAAATAATCAAGTGACAAGAAGGAAGAACACTATAAGGAGAACTGAATTAGCCCAAGTCAATGATGTTGTTTATGAAAATGTTGGGGCAACCTAAGTCAATGGTATTGTTTATGAAAATGTTGGGGCAACCTAAGTCAATGGTATTGTTTATGAAAATGTTGGAGTCATTTAACCATTTCTCTCCCAAAGATCAGTCGTTATAGACTTGCAACCTCCAAAAACATCCAACTGTTGAAGATGGTTGAAGACATCCCACTTTGCATATTTACTGATTTTTTGTTTATGGTGAACACTTGGAAAATGTAAAGGCATCCACTGTTGTTGAAAACTGTTTTTTGTTTATAGTGAACAATTGGTATAGTTGATTATTGTAAGTACATGAAAAGGTTTGGGTGAGCAATAGGTATAGTTGAATAGTGTAGGTATATGAAAAGGGTTGGGTTTATTTTAAACAATTGGTATAGTTGAATATTGCTTGATTAATTGGGCGAGGAATTGCAATGGTTAATAGGATTAAATCCAGCTTTCTTGTTAAGACAATATTGCTTGTGAATTGTATATAATTTGATTTGTATGTAGAATTAGCTTTCTAGTAAATTTTTGGGTGCAAAATTAGATTCAAGACAATTTTGGGTACCGATACTACCGGTTTTCTTGTAACAGTTTTTAGGTATGCACGATCAACTTTCTTGTAATAGTTTTTGGGCATACAATTGGATTTATATGTAGAATCAGCTTTCTTGTAACAGATTTTTGGGCATACAATTTGATTTGTATGCAGAATCAACTTTCTTGTAAATTTTTGGGTGAAAAATTAGATTTAGGACAATTTTGGGTACAATTTAGGTACTGATACTACCAGTTTTCTTGTAATAGTTTTTAGGTATGCACAATCAGCTTTCTTATAATAGCTTTCTTTTAAATTCACTAAAAATGCTTTCATTCATGTTCAGTTGATACAATTTGGGTACTGATACTACTATTTTTTATTTAAACAAATTTAGGAATTCAGTAACGTCCCATAATTCACTAAAATATGTTTCTTTCATCATGTATTACTTGCCACATGATTCACTAAAAGGTATTATACTCAATCTAGTAGCAGAAAGTAATAACAATTCTAATGGTGAAAAGCATAAAACTGGATTTGCATTCAAAGTTGAAGACTAAATCTGTTACATTAATATTAATTGCTTACATTAATATTAGAGTTGTCCATACAACAACTGAATCTGTTACATCCTATTCCACAAATACATTCTATCCTAATGTATATTCAAGAGATATACAATAATTCCTAAACATAAAACAAAAGCAACTTGGTAGCACAATGTCTTCCTCTTTAGGATGCTTTTACTTTCTTCATATTGTTGCAACTTCAATTTAAGGATGTCACACTCTTTCTTTGCCACCTTTAGACCTACCTTCACATCATAAAGTAATGCGGATGAACTAAATCTGTCTCCATCCTTCCTGAAAGCTGCATATAGGGTGCCTCTCTTAAGAACTCATTCAACACATTCACTACAAATTCATTTAATGGATCATCATTCCATGTGAAGAAGTTACACCCACCTACCGCATTTTTGCATTAATGTATTTTACCTACGATTGATAATAAAATACTTGAGCTTCATAAGCATAGCATAGCTTTGATTCGGAATGCTGATCATTTTTGTATTCTGTAACAACATTAAATACTTGAGCTTCTTAGATTGAAACCACAATCAACACAAATGGAATACATGTATTCTCAAATAGACAACTAGCATAAGAAAAATGAATGCACTAAACCAACTAGCATAACATTTATTCTGACAACACTTGTGAGAAACAATTTCCAAAAAAGCGTCTCCTTTAGTTTTCTATAATCCATTCGTCCTCGATTAGTAGGTCTCCCACATTTCTGAGAAAATATGTGACCAGGAATGAGCTTACCACCTACAAGAGTTTTCTTGTGATAATAGACTCATCCATGTAATGGGAACCCTAGTCTCCAATACCTATTCTAATATGGAGGCACATTCTAATCTTCTCCAATTAGGATAGACACTAATTCGATCTTAAATTTCTTAAGCATCGAAACATCACGAGTATAAGAAGAATAGAAGTTGAAGAACAAAAAACCTACTCCCTAAAAAATCAGATCATTTTACAATTCAAAGCATCTAATCAGATTGAAATCACCTATTGAAAGAAGATTGCTGAAACATAGAATCTAAAAAGCAGAAAATTGATTTTGAATAAAATAAAAAATGGTAATTTTAGTTTGAAAACCCATTTCTGAATCTGGGACTCAGCAGCAGACTTCAGATTGGGCCGTCTCGCGAAATCTAGCTACATGTCGAAATTTGGTGAATTGCTGAGATAGTCGAATTTCCGTTTCGACGCAGGTGTCGGGTGCCACATGGCATGATCATGTGGATGCCACATGACACCCTAGGGAAGTGACACATGGCATGAGCCATGTGATGCACTTGTGTGAATGGCTCACATGGAGCCAAATGTCAAATGCAAAAAGAAAGGAAAGAAAGTCAAAAGTAGAAATAAAGAAAAAGAAAAAGAATGGGAGTGGAGCAAACATAGCAGTTCAGGTGGATAAGAAAGAAAAAAAGAAAGTAAAAGAGGGGAGGAGGAAAAGAAAGAGGGAATGAGAAGAGAGAGGGAGAGAGAAAAAGGAAAAAGGGGTTTTTCACTTCTCTTTGAGATATTTGTAAACTGGGCCGTCGGTTTTCGTCGGAGTAAGAGGTAAAGTCGGTCCACGCAACGAGGGCTATGCGTGGGTACCAAAATCTAGGGGTTTCGTCAAACTCCAAGACATAGAGAATTTTCCTATTTTGATTATTTTTAGCACAAGCGGGTGCAATGGCATGGATTTTCTTTGGGAGTGGCGGCGGCCCGTGTGTGATTTAGTCTCAAAATTTTAGGATTGAATATTAGAATTTTAAAGGTGACGGATAGTCATGGCCCCGAATTTTTAGGACTATTTTGAATGATTTAGACATAATTTTTGGGACTGTTTTCTGACAATTTGAGTAGAATTTTCAGGATTGTTTTTGGACAGTCCGAACAAAATTTTCAAGACTGTTTTCGGACAGTTTGGGTTGAATTTTTGGGACTCTTTTCGGACAGTTCGGACACGATTTTTGGATCGTGTTTGTGCTGTTTTTTTATGTGTTATGGCAAAAAAATTGAATAACTTGTTGGTTGTGTGAAAATCATGTTAATGCATGCTTATGGATGTATTGACATGGAAATTGTTGATGAATGGAAATTATATGTAGAAAATATAATTATCCAGAATTTATAAATGTTTCATGTAGCCCTTATTGTGCATGTAGCATGACATAGCATGAAATTGCATGATTGCATTTCATATGCCTGGTCGAATCAGCGTCCCGAGTCGAGTGTGGAGTGCATGAGAGAAAGTAGCATTATTCACCATTCTTGGTGAATGTGGGGTGAGCTTGAAAATGGGCCAACATCCAAAATCGAGACTCACGATTGTATAAAACAATAATAAATATAAATCACGTGTGTTTAGGCGTAGCAAGATGGGGGTAGATTCCCCCCCAGGGTGAAAGACCCAAATTTATATGCGGTTAGACATGATCACCGACGATGAAAGCTCGTAAAAATGTCAGAAGGCGCGCGACGATCCTACGGTGTGACCCCAAAAAAGATGTGGCCTATAAATAACACACAGGATTTAATAAAAAAATTCAAGTGAATGTTAGAGGGTTGTTCAATAGTTTAAGTCATTGGGTGAAACACCAATGACTGGTTCTCACACTTAGCATTGCAGGTGTGAGGGAGTCGGTCGGGACTCGAGTTATGGGCATGAGGAGTCTCATCTCATGCATAACACGTAATATTCCATATAGGATTGCATTATTTATATGGAATGTGATTGAACGTTTTCATGATTGCCATTGCATGTGCATTTAGGTGGAGAGTAGCCCTTGTAGGAGAATTTTTCTACTGGTCATTGCTTACTCTGTCGTGGGACCCCCTTTCAGGTACAAGCGGTGTACAAGGAGACGACGCTCCGACGAGGCTGTGATTATGAAGGAGGCCAATGTGTGGCTTTGATATTACCTTTGTACAAAGTATTTTGTATAAAAGAATGGTAACTAAATTCTTTTGGGACTATTGTCTAAATAGTCGGGTATGTAATTATGGTAAGAAGGCCATGATCGGACTCTTACGGACTTTAATTAAGTGTTTTATTTTCATATTTTAGAATTAAATGTGAATGAATGGGTCCTGGTAAAGGGAAGTATATTGGGGATATTAGACGAATGGACACATGTGCAAGGTGATACCTCTTGCATTGAGACCACTAGATGGTTATGATTATACTGTTATATAGGTTGTATGTTAGGTAGAGCTCCCCGAATAAAAGAGACTCTGCCTGATTTTTGTGAAATTATGAATCTCAATAAATGGGACCGCAATGATGTGGTGTTGAGATGCATGATCCACCACAGATCAAGTGAGTTGACGGGATTATCAATAAGATACTGATTTGGATGTCAGCAACAGTATAAGAGCTTAGGTATACAAATATGGACTCTATGACAGTTTAGATCATTTTGTTTGTGTATTTACAATGTTTTGTTATTAACATCTTTGTCTGATGTGATTCTGTGTATAAATTGAAGTGATCATGCATGGAAGATGCATATGGAAAGATGAACACTAGGGTTAGAAAACATAACCATAGGGGTTCGAAGAACAAAATGAACGTGATAGTTCGAGATGTGGAGGTCTATTAGTAGTGGCACATACACCACTAGTTAAACAAGAAAAGAAATCTCAGTTTAATGTTTGACTTGTGTAGATGACAAATCGAGAAAGAGGACGTAGAAGTTGTCCATGAGAAAATAGTCAACCACCACTTGTGTTTGACCCACATGCCTTTATAGAGGCTATAGGCGCTGCAGTTGCCATCATTGTGCAGGCGAGTGCTGTGGCTGCTACCACTGCATAGACTAGTGTAACGGTGGGCCAAGGAGGGACGAGTAACCTCTAAGGGTTTATAGCACATTATCCTCTGGCATTCACCGGGGGAGGGGATCAAGTGGTAGCCGATCATTGGTTCGATAGATTAAGAGGATTTTGGAGGCTATGGAGATTACCTCTGATGCCACGAGGATCAAGCTAGCCACATTTCGGCTAGAGGGTGAATCCCAAGTATGGTGGGATTGGGTCAAAGTCTCACAGGACCCGGAGACGATGACACCGGGAAAGTTCCAAGAGCTCTTCATAGATAAGTTTTTCTTGGCATCTACTAAGCATGCAAAAGCTCGGGAGTTCCTTGAGTTAGGAAAGCGAGGAAGTATGGCGTGCTCACGATCACGGTAATAGGATTCACTGAATTGGCGTTTTGAGGATGACTATGTGGCCCACGGATGTAGCGAGGTGGGAAGTTTGAGGATGGCCTGAAGTTGTCCATCTGGAGCAACATTGTAGGATTCCTCCTACGAGACTTGGACTCTATGGTTAAGACGTCTATGGCTATAGAGAGAGATAGAGGATGCACGGAGTATCCGAGCAGCGGGTATAAGTGAGAAGAGGAAGGAGGATTAGCCTTCTTCTAGTTCGAGAAAGAGGTAGAAGACTTATGCTCCTCGAGTGTTTCAGGGACGAGGTCGCGATTATCAGGGCCAAGGCCAGACCAGGGCTTCTACCTAGCCAAGACAGATGATATGTTATTTCTGCCATCAGCCTAGATATATGAGGCGGGATTACCCTCAGAGCCAAGGATCTCAGGGTAATGGGACGGCGTAGTCCCAGTCATTAGTGGGACAATCGTGGATGCAGTTTGTTCCTTCTTACCCGGTCACGAGGCCCACGAGGACCGATGTCAGTCTTAGGGTCTTTGCTGGCGTATCTGCTACGGATGTCGGAGAGACCGGGGTATGGGTTGAGGGTCGAGACGAGGGGTCACGTCCCTTTCAGAGACATTGGGACCCTAGGGGCGTGTCTACGCCATCACACCACATACTTAGCCAGCTGATCAATCGATGATACAGGGTATGTTTCTGTTATCTCGCCTATGGGCAAAGATACTGTTTGATTATAGTGCATGATTACCACTCAAATAGTGCTATTTTACACCCTTATTAATATAGGTTTTGAGCACTTTTTGTGTAGTAATCGCCTTAATTAACCCAATTGGCATGTCAAGGTCTTAGCTATACTACTAATCGCATTTTGTGGCAAATTTTATAGTTTTTGCATGCTAATCATGCTAAAGTTTTTAAATCAACTCAACCATGGAGAATCCAAGTTCAACTTAGAGTTGCAGATCAAAAGCGGAAGAAGACGACGAGGAATCGAACACCTGGCAATTTCGCAGGGTTGCGAGAATTTCACAACCCCTACTTAATTTTGCTGCTGCTTGAGAATTGCTCCACGCACATTGTAGACCTATTGACTTTTTTTTGTACAATTTTCGTTTTCTTGAATTGCCCCTCATGTAATAGTGATCAAATCATACTTTTTTGTAATTTTTCTTGCCTTTGGGCAATATATAAGTCCCAAGCATCACTGTAAAAGAGGAGACCTTTTTTTTTATCATTAATAACAGTTAGCAGGAAGCTTTCAGCAACTCCCTCCTTTTCTCAGTTTCTCTCATTTTCCCTTACTTTCTCTCACTTTCTCACTAGCCAAACAGCCTCTGAGGATGACAACTCAGAGGATGAGTGGCTAGAACCTCTTTTTCCTTGAAGAGGAAGGCCACTGGGCAAAGGATCTAAGGAAAGCTAAGAGGTTTCATGGTTTTCACACAGGTACTCACTGACATTTTTGTGTTTCCTTTGAATTCTAGGTTTATATCCCTTCGGTGTACCTTGAATGATCTGTATTTGATAATCTTTTAGGATTCAGTGGATGCTTATTGCTAGATCCACTGAGATTCATTAGTTATCATCTATTAGTCATTGGAATGTGAGTCAAGGAGACTTGTTTTTCCACTATACGAGACCCGCGTGCTTGGCAGTGAGTGCCATTTTCAAAGGATAGTTTTTTTGGGTCAATTTTTATAGCTAAATGAAGAACCGGTTCGAGAGATGACTATAGGTCATCCTCCCCAACGCGAGGAAAAGACCCAAGAAACCCTCATTTACCCTAAGAGCCCAAGCCCAGTGTCCTAATACTTCAAGGAATTCCCTTTTACATTTTAACTTATTTTATTTTCAATTTTCAACCATCACAACCCACTGTTTTTACCAAACCTTAAAATCCAAAACAAATTCTCCATTTTGAACTTCATTGCAAGCCATTTGTGCAAAGAAAACCCATCCCTATGTTTGACCCTAGAGCCACTATACTACAGTAGCCATGCTACGATAGTAGGAGGAAATAGGTATAAATTTTGTTGATTCTGGAAAAACATACTGGACCTCGAATCAAATGGCACCGTTGCCGGGGATGGTGCCTAAGTGCAAATGATGACATACTGAACACTTGTGATCTTCATCACAAGTTCTGGTGAATATTCTTCTATCATTCTTTTTAGTATTTTACAGTTAGTTTCTTTTACTTTCATTTCACTGTAAAAATAAAATTAAAAAAAAAAACCTAAAACCTTTAGGTAGGATTGTTTCTTTGTTGTTTGGTGTTTGCCCTATTCTTGCTGCAGGAGTGCATGAATCAAATATTAGAAATCCAGAAGGCAGGTTGATTATTCTATAGGAGCCCAATTCTGAATTGAATATTAGTTTGAACCCAATGGAACATCTAGAGGGAGAGCAACACAGTCAGTACCTAGTGGAGGGAAACCCTAATGCATATAGGTCCATGAGGGATTACATACACCATCCATGGGTAAGAGCACCCTCCTGCATTATGCCTCCAACTAATGCACCATATGACAGTATTTACAACCATAGTTGGGGGAACCACCCAAATTTCTCATAGAAACCAAGACCTCCACAGTATGCACCTCCTGCGCATCCACAATATCCTTCAACTCCTCAGCCATCACAACCATCACAGTTATCTTCTTCAGTTGAGCAAGCAATACTGAACTTGAGCAAATTGGTGGGTATTTTTATAGAGGAGCAGAAAGCGGTGAATGTCCAAACAAATCAAAGAATTGATACTATGAAGAGCTCTCTGAACCAAAAATTAGATAGGCTTCATAGTGACCTTGATCAGAATATTAACATCCTGTAGTACTCCATTTAAACTCACTGATGACAACATGTTCATTGTTCGGAAAGAGTGCACGATTGACACCACGATGGAGGAGCATTGTAAAAGCGACAAAATAAACAACTCCCCATTCTTTGGTAGGGAGGTAATGGAAGAGCCCCGAATTATTCTTAAACCAGCTTTTCCCTTAGAAATTGAATCCACAATTGCCTTTGCCTAAGCCTGTATTGCGCCGACAACACCTCTCTTGACCTGAGTGCGTATCACTGCCCGACCTGCTGACACACTCGGCCTGAAACACACGCTAAGGCCATCCCATCACACCTTTGCTGTGCGATACTTTAGGAAGTTAGTGGCCTTTGTTCAAACTTTCACCACTACATCCCGCAGGACATTGTGGTTGCTCATATTGCATGGCCTGACCGGATGGCGTCACAAAGGCGCCATCTTAGTTCCAGTTTGGAGCACCTGGACCTTAGCAATTCCACTAGCTCCACCAGTTCCAACGGCCTCCAAAGGCTTGAGAAACTGGTTTGGGGGCTCGGTCTCCCCCACTTTTTGTTTTGATTTATTTGGTGTTATTTTATTTTATTTTATTTTGATTTATTTAGTTTTTCTCTTTAGATTTCCTATAATTTTAATTTAATCCTTGTTTTTATCTCATTTTTAATTTTCCTACATTTTTCTTTAATTTTTCTTGACTTATTTTTATAGGTTTGTGCTTAGTTTCTAATGAGGAGGTCAAACAAAATCCAGAGAAGGAGAATTTCGCAGGGTTGCGAAATTTAAGTAGAATTTGTATGGCACAAATTCCCGCGACCCAGGAGTCGCGGGGAAAGAACAATCCTGCAACCAACGTAGAAAAAAAAAAATCTTTTATTTTATATATATATATATATTAAAAAATATTTCCAAAAAAAAAATTTGTTTTGTCTTTGAAAAATAAATAAATAAATAATTATAATTGCGCAGGGCTGCGAATTTTCCCAGGATTTTCACAGCACCCCTAATTTCATTTGGCCATAACTTTTTCATCCAAACGCCGTTTTGGTTAATTTTGGTATCGTTGGAAAGCTTAGAGAGTGTAGAATCTAATATCTTGAAAGAACACTTTTGAGATTATGATAAGGGCGTAATTTTCAAAATACTCCAATTGATCCATTTTAACCTCTCTTTTCTTCTTCCAACTTGATCAATTGAAACCCAAATTGAGTGAATAAGGCCTCTTTGGGAAGCATATTTTTATCCTTTTGATTTCCATTCTTGTAGCATAATTATATTTTGCACTATTAATATTTTGGTTTAACACTTCTCTTTTTTTGTTGCTTGTTTCATGTGGTTCCTCCTCTCCGCAACTGGTTGCATTTCTCCAAGGAGGTATCACTTCCTCTCTTAAATTTTCATTCCATAACCACATTGAGGACAATGTAGAATTCGGTTGGGGGGAGAGAGTTAAGGAAGGAAGTGTTGATTTATGTTTTGAGCAAGTCTGTTTTGTTTAGTTGAATGGCTTGCTAGTCAGTTTGTTTTTTTTACAATATAATTCATGTTTTTAATTCCTAGTTCATGCTTTTAGTTTCTCATTTTCAGAAATTTTTTAATGATGACTTACAGTATGAGAAATTGAAATTTTGTTCTAGTGTTGTTGATGTTAGAATGGTGTTATGCTTAGTTAAGTTGATAACCCGTTGAAATTCTTATTGTTCTCAACCTTTCTTCTTCCACTTTGAACTAACCACACACTGTGCACATTAGATTTCATTTATAAGCTGAAAAACTGCCTTGCCTTCTAAGCCCTACAAAAGTTCGGCCTAGTACCTTTGACCACCTTTAATAGGTCAAGACCCCTGAATAAAAGACCGATGAGTCTTTCAAAAAAAAAAAAAAGAAATAAAAGAAAAAAAAATTGTGACACTTTGCCTTGGGGCAGAGGTCAGGGGTGTATAGTAGTCTTTAAAGCGAATGCCTAAACCAACTGGTTGGGAGTCACCGACTTTGTGCTCGTTACATGGGTGAATAGGCAAAGTTTAGCAAATTGTAGGTGTTGGAGTTTTGAACTCATTAAGAGTCCGAGGTGAAACCTGAAGAGTTAGTGGTCGAAAGATCCTTATGACTTGATGCCTTAAACCTTAATTGGTTAGGAGTCATCAGTGGACCCCCGTTACATGGACACTTGTGAGTTTGATATCCTCAGCATTACACCCCTACAAAAAAAAAAAAAAAGAGTTATGGAATAAAAGTGGGTCCTTATCTATTAAGGTTGGTTAGTCTGCTAGGTTTAGACAAGAGCTAGGTTGAGGAGAAAGGATAGTTTGACAGATTATTTTTGAAAACTAATCAAGTTAACACTTAGCTTTTTGTGGAAGGTGTCAGGTTGGTTCTCTAGGAGTTGACACTACTTTGATGCCAGATTTGCATAGCACTTACTCTTCTTGAGATAGTCATTAGGTAGGATTTTGATGACTCTTGTTGAAGGTTGGGTTTTATCCCCTCCTTACTTTTGAAAAACTTTTTGTTTGCGGATGTATATAGTTCATCTTGCTTTTGATTGCTTTCTTCTTCTTTCATTGCTACCCAAATAGTGCTATTTTACACCCTTATTGTGTAGGTTTGAGCACTTTTGTGTAATGTCATATAGTCTTGGTGTGTCAGGTCCTAGGTATCACTACCCAATCACATTTTTGTGGCAAATTTTGTAGTTTTTGCATGCCAATCATGCCAAAGTTTTTGAATCAGCTCAACCATGGAGAATCCAAGTTCAACTCAGAGCTGCAGATCAGAAACTAGAAGAGGATCAGCATGGAATTAGAGCACCTTGGCAATTTCGCAGGGCTGCGAATTTTCGCAGCCCCTGCGACATTTCGTAGAATTTGCAGCCCCTGCGAACTTGCTCCTGCACACTGTAGACCTGTTAACTTTTTTTTTGTACAATTTTTGTTTTCTTGAATTGCCCTTCATGTAATAGTGATCAATTCATACTTTTTTTGTAATTTTACTTAGCTTTGGGCAATATATAAGTCCTAAGCATCACTGTAAAAGAGGAGACCTTTTTTTTATCATTAATAACAGTTAGCAGGAAGCTTTCAACAACTCCTAAGAAAACTCCTGCCTTTTCTCATTTTCCCTCACTTTCTCTCACTTCTCACTAGCCAAACAACCTCTGAGGATGACAACTCAGAGGATGAGTGGCTAGAACCTCTTTCTCCTTGAAGAGGAAGGCCATTGGGCTAAGGATCTATGGCTAGTTGAGAGGTTTCATGGTTTTCACATAGGTACTCACTGACATTTTTGTGTTTCTTTTGAACTATGGGTTTAGATCCCTTCAATACACCTTGAATGGTCTGTATTTGATAATCTTTTAGGGTTCAGTGGATGCTTATTGCTAGATCCATCGAGATTCATTAGTTATCATCTATTAGTCATTGGAAGGTGAGTCAAGGAGACTTGTTTTCCTTTATCTGCAGGACCACGTGCTCGGTGAGTGCCATTTTCAAGGATAGTTTTTTGGTCAATTTTATAGTAAATAAAGAATCGGAGTTTAGAGATATGACTATAGGTCATCCTCACAACGCGAGGAAAAGACCCGAGGCCTGTTTGCCTTAGAGCCCAAGCCCGGTGTCACGATAGCGAGGAATTCCGCACACATTTTAACTTATTTTATTTTTCGAGTTTTCAACCATCTGACCTTTGTTTTACCAAACCTTAAAATCCAAAACAAATTCACCATTTTGAACTGTTGCAAAGCCATTTGTGCGAGAAGCAAAACCCATCCACGTGTTCGCCCTATAGCCAGCTATCTTGTGTATGCGTATAATGATGGGAGGAAATAGGTATAAATTTTGTTGATTCCGAAAAACCCTACTGGACCTTGAATCAATGCATCCATTCTTTTGTTGCTACATCTAGTGTGGATGTTTGGAAAAACCCAGAGGTGAGACCTTAAGATGATAGATTACATATGAGTTCTCCCCTAGGGATTAGGGTGAGTTGATAAGATATGTCGGGATTGTGAGTTAGAGATCTCGGGATTAACTCCATGGTGGACCCATGAGTGTGGACATATCAGATTTGATGCTCATTTGCATGGATTAGTTGGCTGGCTGCTTGGTCTTCGTGCTTGTGATAGTAGGAGGATTGCCTACACAGATGAGGTATCAAAATTATGTGACTTGCAGGGAAAGCATGATGGCGCTCGCGGTCACGAAACTCAGTCGTGGGCAGTTGGCCAGTTTGGCTAACAAGCCTTACCACTGAAGGATGAGGAGACGGGATCTTGAAATTACGCACCAGGGTGGTTTCTAGCTGAAGTATGAGGATGTTTTTCGAACAAGCTCACGAGTTACCTGCACGAGACCGACTTTGTCATTAAGTTACACCTGATGCGTTTGCCGTTATGACTCCTGTGGGATAGCCTTGGTTGAAGTGCATGAACTCGGTCCATTGCGGAATTGTTGAGCAAAGGGTTTCATTAGACCTTCGTACTTCACCATGGGGCGCTAGATTATGTTTGCTAGAAGAAGGGCCAGACCAGCCATTCACGTTGACTATAAATCAGTTAGACGAGGTTCTGATCGAGAATCGGTATTCTCTACAAGGATTGATGATTTGTTTGATCGGTTGAGAAAGGGCGCGGGTCTACTCGAGATGAACCTTCACAGTTATCATGGGTTGAAGTTGAAGAAGGCGATATCCTGGAAACGATGTTTAGGGCAGATACAGGCCTTCCAGTTCTGATGATACTTGCGGGTTAATGAATGCGACGAAGCGTTCATGGATCTCATCATGGTATTTCAGCTAAGTTAGTTGTTTTTATTGGCGACATTTTGGTCTGCCCGGTGCGAGGGCGAGCATGAGGATCATTTACGAGTTATTCTGAGGGCTTTTCGAGACCATCGGTTATGCCAAGTTGTGAGTAGGAGTTTGGCGGCTTATTGAGGTCGAAATTCTTACAGACATGTAGTGTAAACTTTAAAGTGTGTCGATAGACCACAGAAGGAAGTTGAAGGGGTTGTTATGAGTTGGGAGGCCAAAGTAGTCTTGAGATCTTATGATTTCTTGAGGCGCGAGAACCACACCTCGGAAATTCATTGAGGATTTCTCTGGCTGGCAACACCTCTGGCAAGATTGACGGGAAGGGAGTGATTTTGCCGCGCCCAGATTGGAGCCACTATATGTATGGTGAGCTTGGTATTTCCTTTGCAAAGGTACGAAATATATTGCTACTGCGTGGACCTCGGCAGCAGGCGTTACGATGGATGGAGTATCTAGAGGAAATTATGACTTCTTTGTTACCATCACAGTAAAACCAAATGTAGTGATCGCGGCTGAAATCCAGAAGTCCGCGGGGAGTAATGGCGGTGTAGCTTCCAAGAGTGGCGAGATCTTTCGAGTCTATAGAGGCGGTTGAGATGCCAATGCCAGAGATTAGGCTCATAGTACTTTGAGGATACGGTGGCTAGCGTGCTTACTAATAGGAAGTGATTAAGTCCTAGGGGCTGGATGCAAAGATATCGTCCATCATGGATTAGGTACAGTTAGGTACACAAAGTGACGAAAGAAATTTGGGCCATCCACATGAATGGTGAATATTGGTGTGGGGACGGGTTGTGGTTCCCGATTTATCGATCACCAGAGGGAATCCTCAGGAGTTCCACTACTCCAGTTCATGTGCATCAAGTGACATGAGATGTACCGAATATGTAAATGGCGGTATTATTGGAGCAGGGTGAAGCGAGACGTTGGATATTTTGTTCGTCGGTGTCTCACTTGTTAGTATGTAAAGGCTAAGCATCAAAAGCCAACAAGGCTACTCCAGCCATTAGAGATAGTTGAGTGGAAGTGGGAGCATGTCACAATGGATTTTGTGACCCACTTGCTATGGAAACAGCGGAGGCATGATGTCGTATGGGTTATAGTGGACCGACTCACTAAGTCGACACACTTTATAGCGGTGCGGATGACCTTCACATTGGAGGAATTCTACCGGTTGTATATTCGTGAGATTATCCAGTTACATGGAGTGCTAGTCTCTATCGTATAGGAGAAGGATCCCAGGTTTACGACACACTTTTGGAAGAGTTTCCAAAAGGCTATGGGGATATAGCTGACGATGAGCACGGCGTTTCATGCAGCGAGACGGATGGTCGGTCGGATGGGGACCATAGGGTTTGAGACATGTTGCGAGCACATGCGTCACGGATCTTAAGGGTAGTTGGGAGAAGCACCTTTAGTGAAGTGCTTTATAACGCGATTATCGAGGGCGATGCGAGATGGCACCCTATGAGGCGCACATGGGAGGTCATGTTGATCCCATTTGTTGGGCCAGTGGGAGAGCGTTCTCATTTAGTGGGATCGATTAGAGACACCTTTGAAAAGTGAATTTGATTTGGGCGCCCAGCCCTTGCGGCTCGGAGTAGGCGAGGGAAGAGGCTACTGCCAGACGGATGGCGTCGACCTCACAGGGACCCGAGGTGGGTGATCACGTCTTCTTGAAGGGGATGCCTAAGAGAGGAGGTGAGGTCGGATTCGGTGCGAGGGGAAGCTAGCCAGGGTATGTGCGGTATTCGGGATCTTTCGGGAGGGGTGGGTATAGTTGCATATCGGTTGGCGCTACCACCAAAATTATTAGGCATCCATGAGGTGTTCCACGTCTCCATGCTCCGGAAGTATACTCCAAATCCAACTCATGTAGTGGATTGGGGAGAGATTATTGTTGATACAGATGGGACCTTCGAGGAGGGACCGGTGTGTATCATGAATAGTCGGGATCAGTTTTTGCGACCTTAAGGCCCAGGTGTGACTAGTGAAGTGTTGGCTGTGACACGAGAAGTGGAGGAGGCAACTGAATGCGAGGACATGATGCGGAGCCACCTATCCTTTCCTGTTTTTGCGCTGCTGCACACTTGGGGATGAGAGGTCACGTTGTCTAGTCTAATATGGTACTAGAATAATTACTGCATATGCATGTGTTGTGTGTGCTAGTATGTGTGAATTTCGGGGACGAAATTATGTTAAAGGGGAAAGAATGTAAAACCCGGGAAAAATTCAATTTTGAATAAGGAATGAGCAGTAATTTGGTTGTAGGAAATTTTCTAGGTCTTGGATAGGCAAAAGCAGGACTTCATCGTTGGTGTCTCCACTTTTGAAATCTAGTTACCCCGGTAATTTCTGTTTGGATTCCAACACAGCTCCAATTTCCTGGAGTTTTGAGGCATAGAGTGTCAGTGGCATGGCATGATCATGTGGATGCCATGGAACCACAGGGGGTGACACGTGGCATGATCATGTGGTGCACTTGTGTGAATATGAAACTCACATGGAGACCAAGTGGCAAATGGAAAGAAAGGAAGAGTGAGATGAGGAAATAAGAAAAGAAAAATGAAAAGAAAAAGAATGGGAATTAGACAAGCGAGGCGTGGTAGGATAAAAAGAAAAAAGAAAGAAAGAAGGGAGGAGGGGAAAGAGAAAGAAGGAAAGAGAGAGGGGAAGAGAAAAGGAAAAGGGGTTTTAAGCTTTATCTACAGATCTCACGGAAATCAAGAAGTTGGTTTTTGTTGGAGCAAGAGGTAAAGTCGGTCCACGTAACGAGGGCTATGCGTGGGTACCAAAATCTAGGGGTTTCGTCAAACTCCAAGACGTAGAAAATTTTCCTACTTGGATTATTTTTAGCCTAAAAGCAATTTAATGGAATGGGTTTTCTTCGAGGACGTGATTGGTCGTGTGATTTAGTCTCAAGATTTTAGGACTAAATATTGGGAATATTTAGGACTGTTTTCAGACAATCTAGACTGAATTTTTGGGACTATTTTTGAACAGTCCAGACATAATTTTCGGGACTGTTTTTCGACAATGCAGGCTGAATTTCGGAATTGTTTTTCGGACCAAATCGGACATAATTTCGGGAGGTATTTTGGACACTCGGGCTTCAAATTTTCGGGATTGTTTTCGAACTGATCCGGATGGAATTTCGGGGCTTGTTTCGGCTTGATCACAGGCGCTGAATTTTTCGAAATTGTTCGAAAGCAGTCGAACATGATTTGAATGTGTTTGTCTTGTTTTTTTTATGTGTTATGAAAAACTTTTCGAATAACACATATTGGTTGTGTGAAATCATGTTAATACATGCTTATGGGATGTATTGATATGGAAATTGATGAATGGAAGTATATGCAGAAAATATGGTATTTGGAATTTATAAATGTTTGCATGTGCTCTTATTGTGCATGTAGCATGACATAGCATGAAATGGCATGATTGCATTTCATATGCCGGTCATAAATCAGAGTGGTGTGGAGTGCGTGATACTACTACTATTCACATTCTTGATGAATGTGGGGAGTGAAGCTCCAAAAAATGGGACGACATCAAAATCGAGACTCACGATTGTATAAAACAACTTCAATAAGCTATAAATCACGTGTGTTTAGGCGTAGCAAGATGGGAGTAGATTTGAGGTGAAAGACCCAAATTTATATACGGTTAGATATGATGCAGAAGCGAGTGAAAGCTGTGAAAATGTCGGAGGTGTCCACGGCAGACCTGGCAGTTGTGACCGAAAGACATAGCCCATAAATAACACACGAGATTTGATAAAAAAATGCAAGTGAATATTAGAGGGTTGTCCAATAGTTTAACTCATTGGGTGAAACACCAATGACTGGTTTTCACACTTGGCATTGTAGGTCACTGGAAGGAATTCGGTCGGGACTCGGGTTACGTGGGCATGAGGAATCTCATCTCTTATATGCACCGCGTAATATTCCATATAGGATTGCATTATTTATATGAGATGTGATTGAAGGTTTTCATGGTTGTGTAGCGCATGTGCGTTGATTGGGATAGCCCTTGTAGAAGAATTTTTTTGCTGCCCCTAGGCGTTGCTCACTTGCGTCGTGAACCCCCTTTTCGGTACAAAGAGGGTGTCTGAGAACGATGCCGACGAGGTGTGAGATTATGAAAGAGGCCGATGTGTGGCCTTGATATTACACCTTTGTACAAAATGTTTTGTGTAAAAAGAATAGTAACTAAATTCCTTTTGGGACTATTGTCTAAATAGTCGGTATGTAATTATGGTAGAAGGATAGTGATCGGACTCTTCTGGTTTGTAAATAAGTGTTTTATTTTTCATATTTTTTAAAATTAGAAATGTGAATGAATGGGTCCAGTAAAGGGATTTATCTTTGGGATATGTAGACCCAATGGACCACAGTGTAGTTAATACCATGGTGAATAGGACTGGGTTTATGATTATCTTTGTTGTCACGAGGTTGTATGTTGGGTAGAGCTCACAGAACAAGAAGATTGCCCAGATTTTGTGAAAATATGGATCAGATAAATGGGACACAACGATTGATATCGGTCACCAAATCCACGGGAATCCGCGGATTGTGAGGGTTGTCGCAGGATCCGGTTGGGGTGTCACGCCAGATCTGTCGAAATTACCATTCCGGTCTCTATTTGGGGCCAGACAACATGAATCTAATGCACAAGTCAAATCTAGATGAGGCAAACAGCATTTACACGCTACAAAGGCGCTGACTGCGAGATTTGGATTGGCCAGACCCTTGATTGGATTGATGAACCCTAATCCCCAATTCCTCATGATCGGAGAGGACATTACGTTTAATTAAGCGAGAACGAATATATTTACAAGGATCAAAGCCCCCCCAAGCGATATTGTTTTTGTCGCCACGAATCGTGGCAGGCTAGGTGGCGGATCGACGAAATCCGAGGCGCGATACTATCTATCACCTATCAATGGGACTCTCATTGACTTATTCTTTCTCGGAGCGATACACATGCACAATAGTATACAAAGCCAATTACCTTAATAGCAAAACCATTTATGTATATACAAAGAGCTGCGGGTGGTCGTCACGCAAAAATCTATACACGCTTATCTGAGTCCGTCTACTTATACGTAATAGGGTTTCTATTACAAAACATTAGAGATTGCGGAAACTGATGGCTGGTGAGCACACATCTACAGTCGGCTGGCACTTTCTTGATGTGGAATGTCCTGTCTTCTATCCTTGTCATCTTCGGGCGTACCTACCGGATTGAACACAGTGCCTAAACTTCACGTGAGTGGGAACATAACATGGACAACCCGCAATGGCATTATCCTGAAGCTTATACATGTAAAACATATATATCTAGGCATTTTTCTCAGCATGAATTTCCTTATCATGATATTCTATTGCATAATCAATCTTTTTCTATTACATGTTCTATGTCTTTAGCATCTCGGCTGTTATACTTTTACGTATTCCCTATTTGAGTACTTCCATATTCCTATTATTGTGATCTTTTCTATTATGTTCTATGTCTTCAGCATCTCTTTATTTATACTTTTCTGTATTCTACTATTTAGTACTTTACATATTCCTTTACTTATCATGTGTTCTGTCTTCCACGCTTGTTATATGTCTTTTCAATGTTCCTATTCTTTGTCAAGTTATAGCATGTCTGATCTATGTCTTTTCATCTTTCGGTTCTATGATTTATTGCATTCTTCACTTTCATACTTGTACTGGTATACTTTCTATTATAGGTGTTCATCTTGTACTTTTCATATCCTATTATTACAGCCTTTATTCCTATACTTCATATCATTTTACTTACTTATTCTATCTATCTATACTTTGTGCTTTTGTATACTATTACTTCTTGTGTTCATATACTTATTTTCATATCAATTTATCTTTTGTACTACTTGTTCTTGTAAATTTATACGTACTTTCATCACATAGCAGTGCTATGCTTCCTCATATCGGTGTATCTTCTATATACCTCGTTTCTTTTTGGTTTTTCATATGCGCAATTTACCTTAGAGCTGGATACAGAGAAACTATGTGTCTGAAAGGTGACTAATATCGCTTGTCTGAGCAATGATCTGCATGGTTCAACCAGAAGGTATCATCAGCATGCAGGCGGTGGCCTGTCATATGCTATATCGATTGCTAGAAGGTACTATCCTTTGTCTGAGAAGCGAGTGATCTGCAGTCTGGTGACCACTTGCGGGGCCACGATCAACGGGATCCTATATCATATTCGACAACGGGGCCCTCGATATCTGTATAGATATCGCTGCGGCAAGCGTATCTTCCCTATAGGCATGCTTTCTCCACTCCACCTACCGGGTTCTAAGCGAAACCGTCAGAGGCTTTGTCTCGTTTTCGGTACATATCTCATAAGCATGAATAACTTCATTATATTAACATAATTGCTTTATATAATATATATATATACTCCATTACTTTACTCGTATTGATTCTCATATACGTAGTTTAGTCTATCATATAACATGAATACATCTTGCTCTTATATTCATATGTCAAATGTATATGGCTTTTTCCTATAATTCATATCTCTTTATATCATTTATGCGTTTAAATGCATGATTTACAGCTATTCTTGTACTTTCTATATTCCTATCATGTAGGCTTTTATATAATTCCACATTTTCATATATGTACATCATTTATACCAAATGTTCTCATTCTAATACTTTAATAAATGCATCTCTATCGTTCTTATCATTTTATTATTTTATCATTGTCTAGCATGTTCCATCGCTATTCCTTTAGGTATGTTTATCATATATTCATATCTATTTACGTATTCTGTCATATCCTTATCTATTCATATACTTTCTATATTTCTATCATGTTAAAATGCATTCGTTTTATCATGAAGCAAATCATAAGTTCTGACATATAATCTTACATTCATATGTGCCTATCATTTGTGTACTTTTAGACTATCATATCGTATGGAAGCGCGTTATCTATATCATATCATCATATCTTGCCGACATGCCTATCATATCTTATGACATATCTATATTAATATCATATTCATGTTTTATGAACATATCTATACATATTGCATTTTCTATATTCATGTTTCATGGCTATTACATATAGCACTTCATATACTTATGAAGTATGATGTGTATAAGGAAATCACACCTCATTCACCTCTGTTCTTATTCCTCTATGAATCTATTTTACTTAGGAATTGGAATCAATCCATTCGGATCATCAAAATAAAGTTATAGCATTTTTGTATTACTAATAAGTCATTTGCCAGATTTTTCTGGGGACAGCGGGTTTGTAACATTACTCATTTTGCAGAGATTATTATGTATTTTGACACTATGTTCTTATACTCATTTAAACTAAGGTGCTGGGGTTCATTCAACTCGATCTACTGGTCGAACACGAGGGCTCAGGGTCTGTCAGAAAACAACCGGACTTCTCTATATTTCAACCAAACCGAAATTTGGTTTGCATGGTCCGCCAGTGGATTTTGGGCCGCGATTCATAATTTTGACGATGTCTATTTCTATATGGATGGTTCTCGCCGAGTGTTTTAATTGGCCATGAATCACTTAAATCGGATGAAATGAGAAGTTATGGCCAAAATCACAAAACTAGTTGAAAGCGGGAATGCGAAACGAGGGTTATGCCGGTACATGTCTAACATGTCTCGGTACATGTTGACAAAATGACCAGAACACAATGTACTTTTTTGGTGCATGTTTCAAATTAGTACCCAGTCACAATATGGCAGGAATCTTTCGAATGTGATGTTTTCTCTCCTTTTTCCATATTTTTGATCCCCAATTCAACTCTATACTTCTTATACACCTCAAAACCATTTCAAAGTCATCTTATAATCTCTTTTCTACTCAAATTATCTTTCAATACACCTCTTATGAACTCTATTGAACTCAAACATGCTTTCTATTCATCTCTTATACAAGGCCTAGGGTTTTACTCAACCCTACATTCAAGAAACCTTGGTTAGGAGGACATCTTAACAAACCCTAAGTTTGGGGCAAGCTACTAATCATCTAATTGTATGGAAATTCATACCCAAGGTTAGTTCCATACCTTAATTTGGCTTCTCCATCTTCTTCCTCTTCTTCTTCTTCCTCTTCCTCTTCTTCTTCTTCTCTCCTTCTCTTCTCCTTTTCTTCTCCACCGTTTTTCTCTCTTTTGGGAGACCAAAATATAAGATATTTTGATCCCCACCTTAAGGCCATGTTTGGCCAAGACAAAAACCCATTTTTGGTTTTTAAGTTTTCTTAATTGCATCTTGGTCCCCAAATTCTTCCCTTTTTGAAAATCAACTTATGCCAATTTCTCATTTGACCCCAATCTTTCCTCTTTTATGACTTTCATATCCTTTTTAATAAATTACAAAGATTGCCCCTTGTATCTTGTAAACTTTAAGGTCCCTCATTTTATTTTCCGAAGAATTCATATTTTACTTTTAATATACTCTAAACAAGTCAGAAAGCGCTGGGTATGTTCGGGATGTCTGATTTTGGATGACCTAGCTTGGTTCTTCCAGTAACAAGCAACGTCGTTTGGCGTTTGCAACATAGGCTTGTTTTGCACGTATGAAGCCAATTAGGTTTGGAACTAGGTTCGGGTTATCGAGGGATAGAAAATCAATTAAAATGAAAGTTGGTATATTTAAATAACAACTTTTTTTGTTCAGGATATATTTGCAAAGGAATCCGAAAAGCCGGAGTTTAAACAATATTTTCCTTTTTTTCGGCATTGAGCGTTCACTTTGATAAGCTTAGCCATAATCGTGTCAATAAATGTCACAGATGGATAAATATCTATTAAACACTTTATACAGATAGATTTTTTCTTTTTCTTTTTCATCTATTTGCTAAAGTCTATACTAAGGTTTATTTAATACTTGTTTTTTAAGACGAGTTTTTAAATAACTTTCGTTCTAGTTTTAAGAACTGCTTTCTAACCTTTATTAGAATAAAAGTTTGCTTTAAAATCTAAAAAATATTTAAATTAAAATTGATTTTAAATTAGAATATTTTTTGAAGGACACGTTCACAATTTAAAGATTAAATTTAAGTCAAAGTGTCCACATTATTTATAGCAATTTCACAAATCTAATATATTATAAATAAAAAATTAAAAGTCAACAAGATGGAATATACATTAAATTTAATTTTTCAAACTTTCTCCTACAAATCCACGAAAATCAATTCATATTAATAACAAATAATTTTCATAATTTCATAAATTTGAAGTTATGCTAAAAATCTATGTTTGATACCTTTTATAATTCCCTAAATTTTGATTTTTTATTTAGCTGTCAATGAAGAAGTTAAAACTTCTATATTTCCACAGGAGACAACTACAAAGTCTTTTATTAGAGTTATAAATGTCAAAGGCATTTTAATTTATAATAAAAGTGTCTCTTCAACTGAATACACTTCACATTTTCTTATATCAATTTCATAGATAAAACTTTTGAATTTTTAATAAGATTTTCTTAAGAGATATCTTATTAAGTAAAAATTTTATTCTAGGGTTCCTATAAAAATTCCATTAAGTTTAACACAAAACACGGGATCTTGATTTCATGATATTCACATCATAGAAGTGTATCAAAGAGTTTATTATTATGCTGCCGGATCCATATTGACGAATGTTCAAATCAAACCTTATTTGTTTCTATCCCTTTGCCCTTCTTTGCAATCTACGATTATTAGACGTGATGTTGAGTTTCTCTCTCAAGAAAACTCATGGGTAGGAGGATATATACCTGAGGGTTTAAAATTTAGAGTTTAAACATTTTAAATTTTCATTGCTTCCATCAGCGATGCAACTCAAACCAATTAATTATACCATTTTATTTTATTTATTTGATCTCATTTAATCTCGTGTGATAATACATTTATGATTTAATAAATATCTTTAAATCATGTCTGCGTTATGCAGCAGTTTATTCATCCATTCATAATTGATCTCATTATAAAGTGGTAATTAAGAATAGAATGCTTGAGAGTGCGTAAGCGATGCGTCATTATTTTGATATGATCACCATGTATTACACAATTAGCTCGCATAACATAACTTGTAAATGAGAAGTACGAAGAAGGTCCACAATAATATCTTTATAAAAGAATTTCCTTTTAAAATTGATCCGTATGCAATTATGTATACAAAACAGATATAAGGAAATTTTATAAACATATAATTGAGCTCCAGAGTGTTCAATAAACAATTATAATGAGACTATTATTATAATGTGCCCAAGACTCTGAATTTCCACATGGCATTCAATGTATTACTAACACTTCTTTCATCATTAAGTCTCAATTAAAAAGAAGAACATAATCAATAAATTTACTCCTATCCATTTGAATTATCTAATGTCTGGCAGTAAATATTAACCATATGTCCTCAATAATCTTTTAAAAAAGCATTTTTGTTGAAAGAGTGACAACTAAATCTGTATTTTTAGCAATTTGTATAAAGTGATGAATAAATCAAGTCCTAAGTAATATTTACTTTAACCATAATACATATTTTATTAAGTAGATAATTATACTTTTACATAAGATTGTTCCTTTATATAATCATCAATTATTAGGAACAAATAACAAGAATAAATTTTCAACTATCATTAAAACGTAATTAATTTGAGTAAATAGAGCATGAGTCATTAAGGTTCCTCTATTATGATACTTTCAATCCATTCGATGCTTAAAAAGTCTTTAAATATATACTCTTTATGAGACAATCTGACTTTCATTTAACTTCATACGGGTCATCTTATCTTGTCTCAATCCATTCAATATCTCAAAATCCTTTTAAATATATACTTTATGAGACAATTTAATAATTTACATTACTTCATATAGGATATCCTATCACATAATATTATCTCTTTTATATACTTTAACACTTTGAGATCTTTTCATAAATTAATGCAAAAAATAAAAAATAAAAAATAAAAAAATAAAAAAATTCACTAATAACTATCAAGACATAATCAAGAATTTTGTCTTCCACTGATCTTTGTATTTATTTACTAGAGATAATGGTGTTCTTAACATTATGATATCACAAAGTTTAAGATATCATGAACTAAATATTACAACATGTATGTCAACCCCGATCGACATGTAACTGTTTACGGTAGCTATACAAGTTGTCTCTTAAATTTAATCATAAAAACATTTACTCAATGCAAATATATGAGTCACTCAAAAAAATCTCACTTGGCTTATATTTTACATTAATTAAGAAACAACACATGAAACATTAATAAAATTAGAGTTGAATATTCATACTAAACTCTAACATGAAGGAGTCTTTATGTGATTATGATATTCACTTCATTTAGAGTGATGACTACTTTTAACCCTAGGAATAGCAAAGTAACTTCTTTAGAAGTTATAAAGTTAATAAACAACTTATGAGAACCTCCAATTTACTTGTATTTCATGACACTTATCCTCGCTAAATGTAAACATTTTTAATGAACCATATATTATAAGTTTTAACTATCACTCATGATGCTTCAATTTGGGTCATAAATCTATACCCTTTAAGCTAGTAACATATACTTGCATATTCAGAGCTAAGTAACAATATGTAATTACATCATAATTATACTTGATATAGCACAAGTATCAAGTCGATAAAGAATTTAGTGACTATAACTAAATTCATGCTTGCTTCTAAGCATCATTATGTAAAAACCATAACAGTTTGATCCGTAAGTGTAATTATAGCCATAAATGAGTCAACCATAAAGCATAACAATTTCAACTTTAAAGAAAACATTATAAATCATTAAGGTATTTCAAACGTAAATACTTCTCATCATATTAGAAACAAAATAATTGCTATTAAAATTGATCATTTAAAAGAAAACTCTAGTACATATGATTGGAATCATATAAAATAACAAAACTTAACTATTATTTTAAATCGTGTTTTGCAAATGAGCTTGACTTACCTCAAGCAATGCCCAAAAGACTCTATTACATTCTTTCATTTTGTTGATCAATGACCAACTAAAACTTAGAGTATTTCTATATAAACTTACTTTACGGAGCGATGTAATCATCCATAAATTTCAATAGTGTGATACTTAACATTTCAAGTTTCTTTTTTTTTTTTTGTTATTCTTGATAATACCATAGAGCCACCACTTTAATTGATTTATTACTTATCTCTTATAGACTAATCATTGACCTCTTCCTTCTTCAAGGAAATGCATTCATCAATTAGTCTTGTTTTCTTTCAAAGAGATATGATCATTAATTCAACAAAATCTCGCTTATTACTTGAGAAGTCTATACTGAAACAAGATAAAATGAAAATTTATCCATCATTCCCAAGATTTTTAGTCTTGTAGTTCTATCATTTATAAAGACTTGTTTCTTGCATATCATAAAATTTTAAGATGATACTGGTCAATCTTCATTCAAAGTAATTTTATTCAGAGGAACAATAATGAACTTCATATTGCTAAATAATAAGAAAATGAAACGATAATAAAACATAAGATTAAACTTAATAGCTATAAGCAAATCCATAGCTAGATTCAAACAAATAATTTTTAAAATGATTCCGTACTACAGCTCTACATTTGGGTATATATTGTAATATATAATACTTTTATGATGCTTTTAGTACATATTTCTTATAGCGACCCCGACGATCCGACCCGAGCGGCGAGTCGAACGAAACCGGGGCCTTTAGGTTTATTTCTTTTATTTTTCCGTGTTATTAAATTTTCTTTTCAAAAATGCCGTGACCGAATCCCGGCTCGACCGAATGGCGGATCGAACGGAACGGTTTACTCAGAAGCGTTTCCATTTATCTTATCAAAACATTTTATTAATTTTAGTTAGTTGCGGAAAGCGGTTTTGATTTTGGGTAAGCCCATAATCATTTACAAATTTAAAACAATTAGTAGGCCATAAACGTTAACAAAATACGTTTCTGAAAGGCATTATATCCCTTTCAAAATATTGACATACAAAAATCAAGTTTCGAGGTTTAACCCTTTTGTTCTAAAAATACCACTTGTTAGATGATATGTAAAATTACGAATTATATACACTTATCTCTGGCCGTACTCTCTCTATGACTCTGCGTTGCGCGATCTTGGCCTTCTTTTCTTTGCTTACTCGATACCTACGCATAGATAAAACTACACGCTAAGCATTTTCATGCTTAGTGGTTCTATACAGTTCTATTCCAATATTCAATTCAACTCGGCATGCATTTAACATTAAACCATGCCTAATATATCAACATATACTCATGCTATTCATTTCCGCATGCTTTCAATATAGAAATCATTTACCATATCATATCATGCATTTTCAATGCAACAATTCAATTCATGAGATTTAAGCATATTCATAAAAATCCCATTTCACTCGTCAATGTTGGCTATTTCACCTTGACTATTCAATTCACAATTTCTAGCGGATTTCGTTTGGAGAATCCAGCCCTTATTATCATTCGGTAATGTGCTTATACATTTAACAATTCGATCTCCCATCATGACGGATGTCGTTTGGTGCATCCCGACACGTGGTATCGCGACCGGTCTCCCATCATGGCGGATGTGTTTGGGTGCATCGGAAACGCGTGGTATCACTTATTCGGTCTCCCATCATACCAGATGTCGTTTGGTGCATCCCGACATATGGTATCAATTAAATGCCATACACCATCATGACGGATCCAGTTGGTGAATCCCGCAAAGTGGGACATTTCTTCAATGCCATACACCGTCGCGGATCTGGGTGAATTAATCGTGAGTGGGACATTGGAAAATTTCGGGTGCCTTATTGACGGATAGCCGGTGGTGCATCCGTCAGGCGGTTCGTGATATCATTCAATTCACATTTATATGAGCGGATTAGTTTAGTGAATCGATCCTTATCATCATTCACATTTATCCGGTTTTCAATTATCACATTTCATATTCCCATTCGTATTATCTTTTCAAAGATATACTCAATCTATGTACTTATTCCATATACTCATTCATGCACTCATTTCATAGTTACTTGGTGATCTACCAAAATACTTGAAATAAGAGTAGAGTCAGAGAACAAACCAAAGTTGTCGAATCTAAACTGCCTTCTCTTCGATCTCGGTCTAGGTTAGAGGCGATCATCACGTCCTAGTCAATAACATTCACGCCACTCTTGGTGGATAAACAATTGGTAAACAATTTTGGTAGATTACAAATTTATTTTGTTAAAAGTCTTGGGTTAAGACGCAAGTGCGAAAGGCAGCTTCGGCTCGCCTCGGCGAGTGCGATACACATTTTCACCTAGCTCCCAACCTTAATTGAACCACCATTAATCATTTCTTAGGGTCCACTAGCTTATCGGTACACAGTCACGGAACAACGACTCGAAAACATGTCAAAAGCGAGCTCTTGGAACAACTGTACGATGCGACCTTGACTATCTATGGGTTGCGCTCCCGCTGGCAGGGTGTGCGGTGCAGGTTCAGCATGCCGTGCAGGTGCCCAGCGCCCGTTTTGCCTGAGTGTACGATCTGACCGGCACAGTACCCGGTCACAGGTGCTCGTTTTCTGCTCGGGATGTTCGGGATTTTGCAATTTTTTTCACATTTTTCATCTATCAATCTTCTCCAATACATCCCATAACAAAAATCCACCATGGAATCACTTCAAAACAACTCCAAAAGTGGTTTAAAATAAATAAAAACCCTTTTCTCTCAAGTTAGGGCTTTTCCTCCAAAATCCAAATCAAAAAAAAAAAAATGAGTTTAGGGTTTTGATCTTTCTTACCTTGAACCTCTTCAAATCTCCCCTTCCATGTTGCTTGATCTTTTAGGAGGAAGAAATGGGAACCAAACCTAACCAAAGCTTGATCTCTTCAAACCCCCCAGCTTTTCTCTCCTTTCTCCTTCCCTTACTCACAAAAAGCGGGATTGCTCTTTAAAATGAGCCCTAAGACCCGCAATTTGGCCTTTAAAACTCCTCCTTTAGTGTAAGGCCATGTTTGGCCTTCCACCTTACTCTAAATTCTCATTTTCCCTTTTTGGCCTTAAGTCACTTAATTCTCATAAGGCCTTGTTTGGCCACACAATAAATCCAATTCTCCATTTTTGGTCTCCTATTATACTTTTGGCCATTCATTTATCACAATTTCACTTAAACATCTATTCTTTATAACAATTGACCCTTAGGTCCTCATTTTTACAATTTTCCACATTTTTTTCCTTTTTCACTTGGGTTTATTTCTAGGTTCAATCCATTTCTCAATTTAGCATATAATATTCAATCATATGCCCACACTTTAAATTTACTTTTCACAATTTATCAATTTACGGAAAAGCGAGTTTGACTCAGTGCCACCGAATATATCTTAAATTATTATAAAAATTCCAGGGTATTTTTGGGGCGTTACATTTCTTATGAATATTCTTCATAATTCATGTTAAAATTACACTTGTAATCTTTGGATGTACAAAGATAATCTAGCAAAATTATAAGATATATCTCATAATGTTCATTATTCATAAGATGGTTAGTTTACCTTTGGGTAAATTCTTAAATATCTTATAACTAATAAACTTCAATAAACTAATTCATCAAGTACTTAAATTTGTTTCAAGCATCCATAAGAAATGAGTAATTGAATAACATAAGTATGTATTCCTCAATTTGAAATTCATGGAATATTCAAATTCGGCTACTTTTGTGACTAGCGAACTTTACATTAAATGAATTTCAAAAAGTTGCAATTAACAATATTTACATCATTAAATATAATTATCAAATCCTTCAGTGTAGTCATTCTGATGACTAGCATACCATAAATTTCATGTACTCATACACAATAATATAATTATCATACAAACATTATATTGTGATAAATCAATAAAATTAAACATAAGATTTTATTGGAAAAACCATAATATTATAACAACCATCATCGAATATTTAAGTACAAAAGTAAACTTAATGAGACTTCATAAATATGGCAAATATCAAAAGTTTATATAATATGACAAATCATAGACATGCCAAATGTGTTGCTATAACGTGTACTTGAGATTTTGAAAGAAATCTCACATAATAAGTTTCATTTAGATTTATATGAATAATACACAACGAAATATCACATTAGTGTCAATTTTCATTATATTGACAAAGTTATCCATAATGTATTATAAAACTCGAGAAAATTAGAAATTTTCAAAAATAGCAAAATGATAATAATAATAATAACTAATAATAATAATAATAGAAATTGTCATAATGGTTTAGGGGAAATATTTTTATAAAATTCTCTAGATCTCGGATAATGAGAAGCCCAATGACTAACGCGCTTTAAATTCGTCTCGCGAAAATCTAGTGGCTGAAAAAATTTAAATTGAATTTTGAGACAATCGAATTTTACTAGTTTTGAGTGGTGAGTTGCCAATGACTCAGGGATGAGATTTTACGATAATCTCGGGTCGAGGAAATAGCGGAGTTAAGTTCATTTAAAATGAATTGAACTGAAAAGAAATAAATTGTTTCGGGATAGAAATGAACCCGGACGGGTCATAGACGCATGGAGCGAAGTGGGCCCCACGTCCAACTTAAACTTAAATAGGACCAAAAAAAAAAGGAAAAGAGAAGATGAGGACATTTTCTCCCCATTTTGAGAATTTCGGACAGGGGGTTGAGTTAGAGAGAGAAATGAGATAAACTCATCCTTCTCTCTACGATCTACGGAGATCGAGTGGTCGGAATCCGTCGAGCCAAGATTTAAAGTTCATCTGCTCGACAAGGGCTACGCGTGGGTATCGACAACATGCAATTTCGTCGAGGATTTCATGTTTGGAGAAGAAAAGTTAGAGAGAGAAGCTCCACCTTCTCTCTAAGATCTACGGAGCTCGAATGGTTGTCTCACGTCGGGCCAAGACTTAAAGGCGGAGTACTCGTCAAGGGTAATGCGTGGACACAGAAATCAAATTTTAAGTCAAAGGTCGAGGAAAGTTTAGGGAGGCCAGGTGGGTTTCGAGCTTCCAGGTCTTTGAGAGGTTTCGTCTTCACTCCAAGAGGTAGGGAACCTTCCTACTTAAGCTTATTTTCCATCTAGGAGATGTTTTGGTCTTTGTTGATCCTTAGGGGCTGTTTGGATGGCGTTTAGAGAACCAGAAAAACACATTTTTCTGGGTTACTGTTCATATGAGGCCTCCAACTTTGGATGGCCATAACTTTCTCGTCCGAACTCCGATTCGGGTGTTCTTGGACTCTATGGAAATCCCTTTGAGTATAGAATCCATCCATATATAACTTAATGCAATTTGAACTCATATTATGTTTGAAAATGACAAAAAATAGTAGGCTCTTCTTGGTTTGCTCATAAGCCAGCGTTCATATGGGGCCTCGACTTTGGGCGACCATAACTTTCGTCGAACATCGTCGTGTGTTCTTAGTCTCTCTGAAGCCCATAAGCCTAGAATGCAGCCCTTTATGCCTATGAATGGAATTTGGTATGACGCCCCATTCCCGGGGGTCCCGTTGACAACCCGTCAACCTGCGGAATACTAATAGATGTCGGGTGGCAGGCGCGCGCACTCCGCAATCGGGCGAGTCTTCTTTGTCACGGGGAGCTCTACAGTACAAAACCTATCGACAATTAACAGCGACCACCGGGTCCGTAATGCGAAGTAAAAATGGCCACACGGGCCCATGCATGATACTCACAAAATTACATCAACTATATGCCAATAGTTGAGAGTTATTATGATACTCTTGGTAAGCATGTATAAAATTTTAAAGTTTTTAATCATGTTCTACAAAGCGAATACCAAAGCCACAACTTGGCTTTCTTCTAAAACGAGGCCTCAAGTGAGCGTCGTCCTCCTGTTCACTCCCTGTACCTGAAATAGTGATCCCTCGACAGGGTGAGCAATGCCCAGTAGTGATAATTTCCTACATGGGTTACTTCCCACCTAAGTGCACATGTCATGGAAAACAATCACATCCAAGCAAATACATAATCCTACTCGAATGTTTACATGCCCTATCCCATGTCTCGAGTCCTCACCGACTCCCTCACACATGCCTAAGCCAAATGCTAGCAAAATACAGTTTTCAAAACAAATTTTTGTTCTCGAAAACTTACAAGACTAGGTAAAATTGTAGGACAACGCCGATGCAAATCTGGTGGATAATCACTGCGAAACGGTCGCCCAGGCTCAGAGCGTGGTGTTGGACAATGTCTCCCCAACACAATTCTCGAAAAATCTTCCGTGAAATTCCTTTCACCAAACATTTTTTGTTTTGTTTTTCTTTCGTGTCATGCATTCACACCTAATATTCTAGGTTGCGGAGTAAGTATGGAATCGTTATATCGATTCCAAAATATTCATGCTAGTATATTTTCATGTATATAATAACGTAATTAAATTCAACGCGGTCGTAATAAATTCAATTACAAATGATAACACCAGGAGTAAAGCTCACATTGGCTAATTAACAAATCAAGCAATTAATTTTAAATCACCCAAACATCACAAAAAAAAAATCAACACAATTCACGTGAACAGTGAAACCCTTGGGTCAGCACTGTTCACAACCACACAAGTGGGGATTTCTTCACTCGGTTCAAAGGTTTTGAGACCAAAAAAAAGGGCCATTCAAGCCTTAACAAATCCCCATCCATAAAAGACGTAGCTCTTGCGTAGAAAGAATAAAGCCAAGTAGGAAAGATCACTTACCTCTTTGGGTTATCGGAGCTCCTCGAGTCGATGCCAGCGCGTGGCTCATGGCGTCAGAACAACTTTACTTCTTTGCTCGTCGGAGTAGACGGGGTCCAGGCAATAGGAAATCTGAGATAAGGAGTCGTGACTTTTCTCTCTGTGCTTGAAGTCAGCCTCGCTCTTAGATTTTGGCACAATGGAGAAGATGAGTATTCACTTTTTTGTTTTGTCGTAACATTTTCAATAATTCCATGCTTTTTGTCCTTTAAGTGACTTTTGACACATGGCTTAATCTAGTAAGATTCGTCTCATTACTCTCTCTGTCAGTGACATGTGTCACGTAGATGCGTGGTATGTGACTTTACTCTGCTCATATCTCTCGCGAAACGTTTACGGCGGAGCCGGTCTTATCGAAAACATGAAATTAGGCGTCTCGGATTTGAAAATGAAGTGTCAACGTGGTAGCAAGATTTGTGAGGCGATTCCAACGGTGAAGTCGGATTTCGTCATCAGAGATCTAGAAAAATTCTGGATTTTGACAAAAATTACCATTTTACCGCTTTTGGAAAAGGGGGTCAGATTTTCGGGTTTTACATTCTCTCCCCTCATAAAAGAAATTTAGATCCGAAATTTGTGCAATCCACAACAACTCACATCGTATCTGACATCTTGTGTCTGAATGCGTATATTAGTCATTCAAGTTAAGCGGTTAAAAATGCGTCACGCCGTCCCTAAACAAGAAGGGATAGGTGGCTCGCCGCCAGTGTCCTCCACGCTCCCACGTTGACTCCTCCACTCCGCAGTGCCGCCATAGCACCCTCGCTCAGCCTCATGGTCTTGCGCGTCGCAAAACCTGATCTGACTATCCATAATGCACAGCTGGTCGCGCCTCGAAGGTGTCAGGTGTCGACCTCAATCTCTCTCCCAAATCCACTTCGTAAGTGAATACGGGTGTATGCAGAGCGTGGAGACATGAAATACCTCGTAGACACGACATCTTCAGGGCGGTAAAACCCAATGAGTCTTATTACAATGCCTACCCTCTCGGAGTATCTCGAAGGGCCCCTGATGAACCTCGATGGCTTCGGCACCGAACCACAGAAGCCACTCCTCTCTTGGGCATCACCTTGAGAAGGCGTGATCCTCACAACCTCGAACTCTAAGGGTCGGCGTCGCACATTAGCATAAGCTCTTACGCGGCTCTGGCTGGATTAGATGGCTTATTTGTCGTATCAAGCTCACCTTCTCGGAGGTGTCTCTCTAATCGGATCAGGACCGGTGATGGAGCTCCCTCCTACCTCGGTCCGAGCATATCGATGATCTGCGTGGCTCGTCTGATCTTGTATAGATTGTCATCTGTATGCCTCACTTTGAGTAAATGTTGTTGTAGGAGGGAATTCCATCAGGGAAAATACTCTTCCCAACTACCCTTATGATCCGGGAAGCATGCTCGCGACATGTCCTCCCAACACTGTATAGTCCTCTACGGCCGACCATCCGATACGTGGGTGGAAAGGCTGTACTCATGGTCAGCCGTGTGCCTATAGCCTTTTGGAAACTCTTCCAAAAGTGCGCCGTAAACCTCGGGTCTCTATCGACACTATGGATCTTTGGTACTCCATGTAAGCGGGACTATTTCTCGGATGTACAACCTACGAGAATCTCTCGATGTGAAGGTCATGCACTTGCGGCTAGAAAATGTGTCGACTTAGTGGCCCGGATCCACTATCACCCATGTCGCATCATGTCCATGCGGTGTCGTGGCAAAGTGGGTCACAAAATCCATCGTGACGTGCTCCTTCCACTTTCGGCCACCTCGATGGGTGGAAGTAGCAGCCGCTCGCGGCCTGTGCTTTCGGCCTTAACCTGTTGACCACGTGAGACATCGTCAAACCGTCTCTCACGTGTCTTTTTTATCCGCTCGATAGTATTGGCGACAAAGAGATCTGAGGTACATCTTTGTATATTTGGATGCATGGCCAATTGAGGAAGCGGTGAAACTCCACACAGATCTCCTCTCTAAAATCGGTCATTTGGGGAACCACTACCCGTCCTATCACGAGAGATTACCTGCAAGTGGACGGTCCAACATCGTCGCAGCTGCATTGTACCAGGTCCTTGATGGACACTATCTCTCGTCTGCCCTAGGACTTCGATCGCTCTGCTTTCAGCGGAGATGGTGTAATTTCTTAAACTCCCAGCGTACCTTAGTGCGCTACCGTGATCTTTGTATGGCGTCAGCGATCTCGAGCATCGCCACTCCCGGGAAGTTATACTAGCCAATACTCCCAGTGACTTGGCTAAAGCGCATGCCGCCCATTTGCATACCCAGGTGGTAATGCAAGTGAAATAATAATCCTCTCTAGGAACTCTACATCCATCTGCGTTGCCTCATATTGAGGTCGCTACGTAAAGCGAGACTTTTGTAGAATTACAGTACACCTCGACTATTCGCCATCTAAATAGTGGCGCCGTCTTCAGGCGAAGACTACGACCGCCAACTCCATGTCGTGTGTGGGATGTAGTGCTCATGATTCTTCAGGCGCGGGAACCATGGCTACCCTCGAGGCTGTCAAAACACATCGCGGTCAGGCCCTCGAGGCATCACGATACACTATGTATCCTGTCCCCATCAGGGACCATCAAGATAGGAGGCCCGAGTAAGCCTCCTCTTGACTCCTAGAATGCGCCACTCCTGCATCGGTCATCCAATCAAACTTGACCTCCTTCGGGTCCAATCTCGTCGCAGGTACGCTAATCGGGAGAAATCCTCGATGAATCTCCATTAGTACCAGCCCGATCGAAACTCGTATCTCGAGAGCCCGGCCCGGCCTCTCCCACGTCGCGACACCACGTGTCCCAAAATCTCACCTCGGTAAGCCAAAACTCGCGCATTCACCACGGACTTGGCGTACAAGCGATGAATCTCTTAACAAGCGTAAAACAATCCTCGAAGTGATACTCATGCTCCACGCTCATTGGGAGTATCAATGTCGTCAATGAAGGCTACGACAATCGTCTAAATAGGGTTGGAATACCCTATGCATGAGGTCCATGAATGCCAGCCCAGGCGCGATGTCGATCAAGGGCATCCTGTAAACTCAAGTGCCATAACACGTCATGTATCTTAGGGATATATGTCTCCTGACCTAATTTAATGGTAACCCGATGCGAAGATTACATCTTAAGTGAACTCGGCTCCTCTCAAGCGATCAAATAAATCGTCGATCCTCGGCAATGAGTGCAGATTCTTGATCGTAACCATTCAGTATGCGTAAATCCAGTACACGGTCGAAGGGTCTTGTCCTTCTTCTTTACCAAATAGAGCCCAGGAGCGCCACATGGTGAAAGTGCTCGGTCCCAATGAACCCCTTGTCCGGTAGTTTCTATGGGTGGACGCTGCGAGTTCTGCAACTCAGCGGTGTCATCTATGTAGTCATAGAGATGGGCGAAGTACCAGTGTAACTTCGTCACGAGTCTACAACCCTCTGCGGAGGCAATCCCAGATAGCTCATCAGAAAAACATCCTGCGTACTCATGGCCCCACTCGAGGTAGATCTAAGTCGGTCTCCAGCGCATCCTCTAGGGTAAGGCTCGCTAGCCAACCCTGGCCCATCACGACACACTGGACTCATACACCGTGGGGCAAATGTCATGCTTGTCCCCACTGAAGTCTGACCACGAGTACCATCCTGGCGTGTAGGGGCGGTAACTCTCTTACGCTCCACGATCGATAGCGACCACACATTAATTTGTCAGCGATCCAGCCCTTCGGGATGACGTCGAACTCGACATGTCCATGATCCTCAAGTCCTTTGTGAGTAGAGTACTGGATCTCGGCTTCCTTGACCACGACTCTATATCATCCTTTATTCTCGCCCAATCCACACAGGGAGAACTCACATCTGAGGCTCGCGAGGCCACCGACCTCTAAGCCCGACTCTATCCGCAGCCCGTCACGTGATGAATGAATGCGAGGCACCATAATCAAATAACACTCTTGCCCATATGCAAGATAGCAAAAACGTACCTTGTATAACTGGCTGATCTGCTGACTCAGCCAGTGGTGTGATGGCGTAGACACGCCCCTGAACCCTTGACGTCCCTTCTTGTGGGCCTCGTCCTCTGCCTCGACTAACACGGCCTCGGCTACATTATGTGGGAGGTGCTCGTGTGAGCTCCACGAAGCTAACAGCCCGGCTCCTACGGCACATGCCGGTGTGGAGATATCTTGTATCTCTCCTATCCTACTTCTTGGAATTTGCCATTTGTCGAAACCTTAGGATCCTGTCTTTGGGGTAATCCTTCTCCTTATGTCGAGTTGATGAGCATTGGCAATGGTAGCACACCGTCACCCTTGACGGCAGCAACCACGATCTCTGTGCAGCACGGATGGTCGCGGCCTTGGAACCCTCGTGAACTAGAAGCCCTCTACTTCTTTCTCAAACTAGAAGAAAGACTGGCTCTCCTTCCTCTTTGCTACTACTTGCATCCAGAGTGCTACGAGCATCCTCGATCTCTCTCTCATGGTCGGGTTATCCCTGACCATGGAATCCATGTCTGTGGCGATCCCTGCCAGTACGCCTGAATGGACATTACATTCTGAATCTCGACTTTGTATGCTCAGGCGCCCGCGTAGTCATCAGCAAAATGGGCCTTCTTTCCGTGAATCTAGCCCATACTCCATCAGGTCATCGTCTACTGCTTGACTCACAGGAACTCCCGAGCCTTCGCATGTCTCGTAGTATTCGGAAAATACTTACCCATGAGCGACTCCTAGAACTGCGCCCGTGTCATTTGCCTCTAGAGTCTGCAAGTTATTTGCCCGAGTTCCACCATACTTGGGCCTCGCCCCTCGTGGGCGCCAGCTAGTCTAATCCTGGTCGTGTCATAGGTAATCTCCGTAGCCTCCACAACACATTCTACGACTGTATGAACCAGTAATTACGCCACGTTGGATCTCTCACCACACATGAATGTCGAGAAGGATGATGTGCCCTAAACCTCTAGAGGTTACTCGGACCTCCCTGGCTACTAGTTGCACTAGCATGTGTAATGGCGGCGACCATAATGCCTATAGCCTCAACAAGGCACATTGGTGGTATCTTGGTGGTGCGACCCGATTACCGTAGACTGACCTCTATGTCCTCGCCCTTGACTAGCCATCTACACATGTCAAATGGCAAGTTCAATTCTAATGCAGTATCTATAAGGCGTAAACACAGCCCCAAGACACTATTCACATACAAAAAACATTTCATACACTATGTCCATGCATTCATAGGTAATGCAAGACAATAATTCAATATATTAAATCATATGCAACAAAATTTTATCTTAGAAAATTTCATTTTAAAATATTTTATTTCATTTGATTTTATTTTATTTTATTTTATTTTATTTTTATTTTATTTTGAAAACCTCATGAACAGTGCTCATGAGCGATTAATACATGAGCGGTGTCTCGCCAGACCTTCGAAACGTGCAGTGAAAGCGGGTTAGGACCCGGTGCACACACCACCCAGCCCGGCTGCGCCTGGCCGCGCGCCGCCGGCGCCAGTTAACGTTTTGGGACCGTGTCATGGCTGCGGTGCGGAATGTCGCGGGCCAGCATCGGCGGGTGTCCACGGGCCCCCTCGGTCTATCATGGTCGTGTCGGCGCGTGGCCGTGTCATAACCATGTCATTGTCGTATCCATGGCGTGTCGCGACACCGTGATCGTGACCTCCACTGTCCGCGTCTGACGATTGTATCGCTGACACACTCCTCAGAGCCCGAGCCTCTCTTTCTGTCACAATACAATGCTTTTTGTATCCGACACTCACCCCGAAGCCGGCCCGCGTCTGGCCGATGCCGACCCCAGGCCTCCCTTGGCCGATGTCCATGACCTTGTCATGAGTGGCCTGTTGTTTTGTATCGTGGCCCAGCCGTCGTATCGTGGCCCGGCCATGCGCGCCCTTGTCGTGCGCCCGGACGGCCTCTAGCCTGTGTCCACGATCTGAGGTGGTGTGTGGCGTGACCCCGGTCTAGCGAATGGGCATAGCGACCTTCTGCACTTTTCACATCTTTTTTTCATTTTAAATCTTGGAAAACCACGAAAAATTTTTTTTTCATTTTCATTAAACCAAATAAATTTAAAAGCCCCAAAATTTATTTTATCCATTTTCGAGTTTTACACAACTATCAAAACCTTAGAAAAAAAATTTTCACATCATTTTTCATTTAATTCTAGACTATTTGCTTGAAATTTCCAACCCGACTTGTTCTTACTTCAAACCACAGTGTTCAACATTTATTTTATTTTACATGTGGTATTCACCAAGCACCTGAATCCACACAATTCATAACACACAATCACATCACACGTAATCATCGAGTGCACAAGGGAATCGTGGTCAGCGTTGCCCATCAATTCCTAGGTAATGTATACCTAACTTATTGACACTAAGCTGGTATTTATAAACCTGAGCTCACGATCTTCAAGCTATGAAACCACGAAAACGGGGGTCAGATTAATGACCGTCGGCCCGTAAAAATACTTCGTGGATGTCGAATGCCGTGGCTCATGAAAATCGAATGAGTCTCCTTTATGCAGGGAGGCTCTACCCAAGGTACAAAACTGTCGACAATTTACAGCGACCACCTGGTCGCGTCTCACGAGTAAAATAATAGCGGCAGGCTTTGCATCAATACTGCAAAGCTTGCATCAACCATACAATGGTTGAGTTAATAGAGTACTCTTAATTCCAGCATATATTAAAGCATTGCAATTTCTAATACATGTTATACAAAATGACAATGCCAAAGCCACGGCAGAAACTTTCTTCTAAACCTGGCCTATAGTGAAAGTCCGTCCTCCACAGCTACACTCACTTGTACTGAAATAGTGATCCCTCGACGGGAGTGAAGCAAAACTGATAATGATAATTTCCTATGTGGGTTACTCCCCCACCTAAGTGCATATGCCGTGGCAAACAATGCACATCCAAACAATTACGTGAATACTCTAGAATGTCTATATGGTAATCCCCATGTCCCGAGTCACTTCACCAAACTCCTCACATATGTCTAAAAGCCCGAATGCGAGTAAAATATCGATTTTCCAAAACAAAAGCTTTTGTTCTCGAAAACTAACTATAAATTTATTAAATGTTAGGATACCCAAGGCGAATTGTTGGATATTTTTTAACGATCCTTAGTTCTCATCGAAGTGATACATTGGACAACTCTCGAAACAATTCTTCGGAAAATCTTCCTTGAAATTCCTTTCAAAAACATTTTCGTTTTTCTTTCAATTTCATGTCATGCACTCACTCCTAATATTCTAGGGTCTTGCAGAGTCGTGTGGAATGCATGATGCCAATCGACAAATCATGCTAATATAAAACATGTATATCTTAACATAATTAATCCACATTAAATCATGTATTAATTACATCAATAACACTAAAAATTAGCTAAATAGGCTAATTAACAAACACAAGCAATTCATTTTGAATCACTCAACATCACAAAAATCACACCAAAAATCACGTCACTATTCACGTGACCAGTGAAACCCTCGGGTTGGCACTGTTCACGGCCACAATAATGGGAATTTTCTCCACTCGGTTCAAATGTTTGGCATGACAAAAACACGATTGTCCAGCGCCGGAACTTTAACAATTTACATGGGCTGTAGCCGAAGAATAATGTAGTAGGAAAGATCGCCGCTCTTGGGTTGTCGGAACTCCGCGATCGATGTCCGCAGTAGCGCCCGCCGTAGATCGGAAAAAGCACGGCACACGCCCTGGCTCCCGAAATCGAGCCGACGGTCGAACGACCAAATCTAGAGAATGAGCTCCTTCTCTCTCTAAAATCACAAAAACCTCCTCCCTGCATGTTGTCTTGATTTATGCCAAATGAAGAAGATGAAACAATTTATTCTTTATTTTTATGCTCACATTCATATTAACATTTCATTAATTCCACTTGTGTCCTTTATGCGATTTTTTAAACACGGCGCGTCCCCAGTAAGATTCGATTTCATCCTCTCACTAATCATGCAACATGTATCACGTGGGTACATGCGATGTTGAGCTTTTGTGCTCTTTGTCATCTCTCCAGAGCTGTTGCTGACTTGCGGCATGGTGCCTCAGCGTGAAGTGAATATCTTGAAATGGTGAAATTCAGCGTGATATTCGTTTACGAGACGGTCAACGGTGATCCGGTTTCGCCATCCGAGATCTAGAAAAATTTCGGATTTTTACCAAAATTACCGTTTTACCCTTTTTCAGAAAATTCAAATTTTCCCGGGTTTTACACCCTGAGCCTTATCGAGCCCTAAGCTCTCAACCCTAAGCTATTTTATTTCCTTTTCGAGCCCGAAGCTCACTTTTCTCGCTTTTTCCTTTTTGTGCACTAAGCCTTGTCGAGCCTTAAGCTCTCAGCCTTTAGCTGTTTTATTTCCTTTGCGAGCCTAAAGCTCGCTTTTCTCACTTTTCCCTTTTATTTAGGCCTTGAGCCTTGCCGAGCCCTATGCTCTTAGCCTTGAGATGTTTTATTTCCTTTTCAAGCTCAGAGCTCGCTTTTCTCGCTTTTTTCCTTTTGGGCCACAGGCCTTGTCGAGTCCTGACTCTTTAAGCCCTAAGATGTTTTATTTCCTTTTCGAGATCGGAGCTCTCTTTTCTTGCTTTTTCATTTTTTAGGCCTCTAGTCTTGAGCTCGACCCAGGCTGGTTTGGTATACTAAACATTTGAGCCTTGAGCTCGGCCACAGCCCCCATTTTATTTTCATTTGGAGCACAGGCTTGCTTTTCTTGCTTTTTCCTTTTTAGGCCCTGAGCCTTTTCGAGCTTTGAGCACTCAGCCACAGGATGTTTTATTTCCGCTCAAACCTAAACTCGCTTTTTCCTTAACTAACTTTTATGCCATGGCTCTAAATGCTAATTTGTTTTATTTCCTTTTTGAGCTTGGAGCTCACTTTTCATTTAGGCCTTGGGCGCATCAAATACTGGCTCCTCGACCTTGACGAGTTTTCTTTCCTTTTGAGTTAGAGCTCATTTTTTCCTTGTTGGTATCAAGCCTTGAGCTCAACCCTTGCATTTGTTTCCTTTAAGAGCCCGGGCTCGATTTTCTCGCTACATCTTTTTAGGCCTTGAGCCTTGTTGCGCCCTGAGCTGTCAACTATGAGTTACATTTTCTTCCATTTCGGCCTAAAGCTCGCTTTTCTCACTTTTTTTCCTTTTTAGGCTCTGAACCTTGTCAAGCCTTTAGCTCTCAGCCTTAAGCTATTTTATTTCATTTTCGAGCCCAGAGCTCGCCTTTAGCTCTTTTTCTTTTTAGGCCCTAAGCCTTGTCAAGCCTTTAACTCTTAGCCTTAAGTTGTTTTATTTCATTTTTGAGCCCGAGCTGCCTTTCAGCTTTTTTCCTTTTTAGGCCTTAAGCCTTGTCGGAGCTCTAAAGCTATTTTATTTCCTTTTCGAGTCCTGAGCTCGCTTTTCCAGCACGATATGGCTACACCTGGATTAAATCATTGAGAACACGACCTTGAGCTGTTTTATTTCCTTTTGGGCCCGGGCTCCGCACTCTCGCTTTTCCTTTTTAGGCCCCAAGCCTTGTCGAGCCCCGAGCTCTTAGCCCTGAGATGTTTTATTTCCTTTTTGAGCCAGGCTCGCTTCTCTTGCTTTTTCTCTTTTTAGGCCACTGGCGCTTGTCGAGCCACGAGCTCTCGGCGCTTAGTTGTTTTCTTTTCTTTTGAGCGAGCTTGCTTTCTTGCCTTTTCTGTAAAACCAGAAAATTCTAATTTCGAAAAATGAAGTAAAATGGTAATTTCGATTGAAATTCAAAATTTTTATAGATCTCGGATGGCCAAGCAGACTTCAGTTAGGATCGTGCGGTAGAAATCCCAGCTCTTGGTCAATTTCGTCAGGTCGGGACGGTCGAGAATTTCCACGTTTTTCGAAGCCTTGGGTGTCGAGTATCGTATGTGACTTGTGAGACATGTGATGTGAGAAATTGCTCTTACGATATCTTCCATGTAATAGCATGTGCGTGATTAGTGAGAAAATAGAAGATGAATGGAGCTTAGATTGGTAAATGTGGCAAGTAGTGCAAAGTCAGCCCAAATGACAAAAATGGAATTAATTGAAAGAAAAAGATGAAGTCATCTTCTTTTCCACATTTGGCAAAAAATGTGCGGTAGAGAGAGGAACCGAGTTTAGAGAGAGAAATACATTGCACCTGCAGATTTACCGGCGTTCGGGCGTCGGTTACCGTTAAACGAGTAAAGTTGATCGCTAAGGGCTACAGCGTGGACATCGATTTGTGGAATTCAACTGACTCGAGGCCAGGGATCTTCTATGCTGTTTTTGTGCTGTAGTAGGTGCAATGGATGGGGATATTACGGTAAATAGTCGTGTGTTTTGAGTTATGATTGGGATTAAAGTAAAATCCCTGTGTGTAGTAAGTGAACGATCTTGAGAACTGGGGTTACACTATTCACGTGATTTGTGTGTGATTTTTGTGTTGTTTGGGTGATTCAAAATGAATTTCTTGAATTGTTATTAGCTCATGTGATCTAATTTTGATGTTATTGCCATGAATTGAATAACTTTTGTGTAATGGATTAAACTTTGTTAATATATGCATATAAAATATATTAGCGTAGTTGTTTTAAATGGCATAGTAAATTCCCGTATGCGTCGAGTATTGCTAGAATGGTAGGTGTGAGGTGCATGGCGTAGAAAATGAAGAAAAGTGAAATGGTTGTGAAAGGATTTTCAAGGAAATTTCAGAAGAATTGCGGCCAGAGTTGTCCAACGGTTAGGCGTCGGAGGCGGGCCGCGGCTATTTCGGAGGATTACCCGGCGGTCGCCTCGGAGGGTTGTCAAAATATTTCTGGCTGATGGTAAGTTTTGAGAACAAAAACCTTTGTTTTGAAAGCGTATTTTCTCCACATTCGAACTTGGCGTGTATGGGGAGTCGGTGAGGGCTCGAGACATAGGATTGGACGTGTAGACATTGAATAGGATCATGTATTTGCTTGAGTGTGTTTGTTGCCATTACATTGTGCACTTAGGTGGGGGAGTAACTAATGTAAAAGATTATCAGCTCTTTGAACTGCTCTTTGTCGAGGATCGTTATTTACCAGTGCAGGGAGTGTTCGAAGGCTAGCTCATTAGAGACAGCTTTTGAGAAGCGGATTAATGGCTTTGACATTTATTCTTTCAGTAAAGCATGTATTATAAGCTACAGAATTTTGATATATGTTTTGGTTAAGAGCCAATGTAATAAACTCTTGAAATTTGTGTAATATAGTTTGTTAGATTTTGATGACGTTGATGTAGTCCCAGTGGTAGTTTTCTTTCGTGTATGGAGTCTCGCGATATGAGAGCGGGTATGAGGTTGGCCGATTAGTCCAGCGGGACGCGAGGATCGGCGTCGCATTTTATCTTTTAGGCTTGAGTCGTCGAGCTCTAAGCTACTATCTTTCTTTTTCGAGCTCGGAGCACACTTTTCCCTTTCCATTTCTAGACCCTAAGCCATGTTAAGAATTGAGCTCTTAGCCCTAAGCTATTTTATTTCCTTTTTGAGCCTAGAGCTTGCTTTCTCGTTTTTTCCTTTTTAGGCCTTAAGCTTTGTTGAGCCATGAGCTCTCATCCTAGAACTTTCTTTTCTTTTTTTCCCCTTTCTTAGTCTTTGATCCATGTCGAACCTTGATTGCGTTCACCCTTTTCATCCATGTTAATAGTGTCATTTAGAGCACGCTCTATAGACAGACACCTTACCAGTTCCCCCTCGGGGTGAGCTTACCTCAGTTTTGTGCAATTGTATTGTCTTAGTCTTTAGTGCCTTCGTATGGTGAGTGTTGATCTTATGCATATTTGTTTGTTTTTATAACTTTGGTGGTCCCGGCCTCGGCAGGTTCGACACCGATTCCCTAACCACCTTTGAAGGCCATTTAGGGAAGGTTTGGACTTGTTTTGTGACTTTAGTGGCATTTTAGACTTTTTCTTTTGATGTTTGCTTTTAGAGCTAATAGAGCCTCTTAGGTCACCTCGTTTCAAGCGAGGTCACGTTCATCGTGGCAGGCACGGGGTACCAACGTTGCCCGATGAAGTCGCGCCGGCGGCAATTTTTGGCGTTACGTTTGACGTTGTCTTGACGACTTTCTTCCGTGAGCTTTATCGAAGATGAAGCGTATTTGTAGGCAGCCGAATTTGGTGCCGTATTCATTTATTTGTTATTTTATTTTTACTTAATTTTGATTTTATATGATTGGATTTTCCTTTTTGTTTTATTTTCTTCATTTTCTTTTGGGGAAGGTTTTTTATCCTTTCCTTTAAGGTTTTAGGGCTAGTTTTCTCTAAGAGTTCCTATATATATTAGAGAATAAGCTTTTGGAAGAGGAGGAGGGACGGGACGAGCAGAACGAGGGGCTAGCCAAGAGATATTTTTTCGGTGAAAGAGATAGACGGCTAAGGGGGAGGACCAAGAGAAGGAACATCCCAGGAGAGAAGGGGAGATGAACAAGAGGGAAGGATTTGACCGTAGAAAATAGAAGATTATCAGTTTGGAATCCGAGTCTTTCTAGGAGTTTTTACCGAGTACATATTTAGAGTTGAAGATTCATGAGTCAGATTTAAATCGACCGTTTAGTTGTCTTTGTTTACGGTTATTATTTTATTACTCAAGAGATGATATGTGGTGTAAGAATTCATTCATTCGGTTTCATCTTGGGCCTATAATGTATATGTTTTTTTTAATGCTCAGTTTCATCTTGTGTGGGTTTCATTTTTGTAGATGGGTTTCATGGCGTCATTTTTGTATATCATTTTCTTTAATTTCTAAAAAAAATCAAATCAAAAATCTTTTTTCTTTAATCTTCAAAAGGCGAAAAATTCATTTTCTTTAATTTATATATATATATATATATATATATATATATATATATATATATATATATATATATATATACTATATATATATTTCTTTAATTTCTTTAATTTCAAAAATTCAAATTTTATTTTTTTATATATTTAAAAAATTCTTTAGAATTCAAAAATTTAAACTTCGCTTTCTTCTTTAAGTTTCTCCAGTCAAATTTCTATTTTCAAAAATAATATTTTCAACTTGATTATAAAAATTCTAAAAACATAATTTACTCTATATTTTCAATAAAATAGAATCATGTAGAGTCGCGTGCTAAATAAATATGTCGGGTAAGAGGACTCTTATCGCGTATATGTTTGATGAATAATTTAGCAACAGCTTACAATGATTTCAGTTGGCTTTAAATATTTTGTATTTACTACTGTCTTTAACATAGTTCTTTATTATTAGTCTTTCAAATCGGTTAAGATGCATTTCTCTTTGACTTTGTTATTTATTTATTATATGCTTATTGTGTCCTCGTGTTACCATTGTTGTTTTATTTCTTGTATTAATTGTATGGTTAATCGATGTTCCTCATCTCTACTTTTTCCATATTATAAATTCGCATTTAGGTTTTTATTTAACATTTTGTTTCATTTACAAAAATATAATAACTAGCAACTTGAAACCGTTTTCAAAAATGGTTTTTCAAAATACAAAACTAGTCCCTTCTGAGTGGGAATTGCATCATGGTCAAAATGTGATGTTCACGTATAGGTTTTCTCACAAATATTATTTTAAATTTTAAAGAATTAAGTGGTTGTTACAAAATTTTGACTATTTTATTTTAGATTAAAAAGATTATCCTTTTAATTTATTTATCATTTCAATTTGATTTTGACTAAAATATTGCCAGCACTAGTAAGTGTATTGGGTTTAGTGAGCATATTATATTTAATTGTGAATTTTCAATGTTTAAAAACATCAATGAATTAAAAAACGAAATAGTAATTTGTGGTGATCACAATAAATACATAATTTATATATTATTAAAATTAAAAATAATTATTAAAATTAAAAAAGCGATAACATATTCTCTATTAGTTTAAACATTTTATATGGTAGAATTTATCATCAATATATAGGTGAGATGATTGAATCTCTCACATCTTAACGAGTTTCGAGTTCAATTAAGGAATGAAGCGCCCATTATATGATAAAGTTTTATCGCGTATGATCTCATGTCTCGGCTGAATAAGGATTAATGCGAGGTGTGGTATGGGCAGTATGTACTTAGTATGTGTCTGGACATTTCGGGAGCAATCGCGCTTTAACGAAAAATTAGTGTAACATTTTACAAGTTTATTCTTTTATAAAAATCACTAGATATCCTTGTTTTTAAAGGAATAAATATCATATTTCTAATACAAAATAAAATGTTATGTTTTCATAATGTAAGTCAACACAATATATTTATCAAAACTTTGTTATTCTACATCTATATATGACTAACAATGACATCAAGGGGTTGTTAACGTATTATCCATAATACAAATATCGACAACAATGGTTACATATTTATTCAAAATATGAAATGTCAATATGAAAGATTTTTCATATTAATGAGTTCAAGTATAAAAATATAAAAATCATATCTTTGTTAATTTTGAAAATTATGGTGTAAAAAGTCAAATTAAGCATATGAAAACTAAAGTCCTCAAATAACTCATTCTAAAAAAGGCACACCTAGGGATAGGGATGGCAATGGGACGGGTCGACCTTATCCCAACCCCACCCTGATATTTTTCAAACATTCCCGAACCTGAAATAGACCCATTAAGAGACGGGGCGGGGCGGGGCGAGGCTAAAAATTCTTTCTCCCCTTCCTATTTCTCCCATTTGTGTCTTTCTCCTCTACGTTACTTTCTCCCACCAAATAGAGGAGACCCGTCTGCCCCTTTATTTCTCCCTTACATATAGTCCCTTCTCTCACCGCCCCTTCCAAAAAAATACAACAAAAATCCTTGATTTTTTTTTATTTTTGGAAGAAGCCGAAGCCCTCTCACAATACTTGTCTGCAACAGCATCGATGGCTACCCAAGTGAAAAATGTCGACACCAACGGCTACTCAAGTAAAAAATGTCGAGTGAAGTAAGATCTGGGGTAAAGATTTTGAGAGAACGATGAAGGTGAAGATCTGAAATGTGACTTGAGTGACGGTGTGGCCTGAATTTTGAGATATAGATTTTTCAGATGTCTGTGGCTTGAGTAAATTTGAGATTTGGAGTATGGATTGAGCGAAGGTATGGACATGGGTTTCTCAAATCCGTGTAACTTGAGTGAAGTTTTGGGGCTACGGTTTCTCATTCTTGAAGTGTTCTAGATTGAGTAAAAAAAAGTGTGGAGAGAAAACTATGGGAGTGGTAACGAGTTGTAGACGGGGCGGGGCGGGGCACACGGAATCAACCCAAACCCGATTTGGGTTTGTAACATCTTTCCCAAATCCGTTAAAAACCCGTTTAGATATACCCATACTTGTCCCATTAGGGGGGTGAGACCAAGGATAAAAATATCTGTTTTTACGGATATACGGTATTTATAAATTATTCAAAATTTAAATATATATTCAATTTGTATATCAAAATTAGTTTAAAGGTATATGAAATGAAGACCTTTCATTTTCTCTCATACCGTCTTGGTTTTCATCAAATTTTTGTAATAATTAATGACGGTAATTAATGATAAAACGTAAAATTGGCCAAATCTCTTGATATTCTTATAACTACATAAATAATTAATAATAGAATATAAAGAATTAGCTTGTCTCTTGATAGAAGACATATAAAAATTGGCCAAAATCTCTTGATCTTGCTTCTATTTTTATAAATAATTAATGATAATAATTATTAAGGAAGGCAATATAGTAAATGATATTAATTATTAAGAAAAGACTTTTAATTTTTCTCTCATAATGCTTTAATCCCTACTTATTTATTTGGCTACATATTAGAGGCCAAACTCGCTAATGTGTTTTTTTTTTTTTTGAAAAATTTCTATATAGGCCAGTTTGGGTGTTTTTTTTTTAATTTTTTCACAAGCCTGTATTTTTGTGTCGGATTTGTGTTAGATATATCGGTAAATTACCGATATATCGGCGATTTTGAGCGATTTTTTCCGATTTTTCCAGAAAAGCGATTTTGTTGCAAAAATGGGTGTCGGGATAAACCGAACACGCAAATATCAGCGATATATAAATGCGATGTTGACTTTTAACCATGGGTGAGATGGGTGCAGAAAAAACCAGCCTCATTGCCATCCACACTGCACCACGATCACCATAGCAGAACATGGAATGTGTAATATGAGAAATTATTTTTAAAGGTAAATAAGTAATTATTTAAATATATTAGTTTATATATTATACTAGCAACACGTGTAAGCAGTTGAACTTGAGCCTTCAATTACTAATGGAATTGATCTTTCTTTGTACAAAAGATTTTTTCATTTCTTCAAGATCAACTCTCTCAATTCATCCTCATTAATTATCCAAAATTAGTTTCATTACTACATGCATAATCAATGAATCATAGCTCTTTTTCTTATCATAGAACCTAAAAAAAGAAAAATATGACTGAGGAAAAAATATGTACAAAATAACTAGGAAATTATGTATACATTTTTAACATAAATTGTAAAGTAAATATATGCAAGATCATTAAGCTTTTGATGTTCTAATCTATTTATCTTTTTTATATGTATATATTCAAACACGGTCAAAATCCTTTTATACCCAGAAGATGATGAAGTTTGACTCAATATTTGAACTGCCAACTTGCAAATGTGGTGCACTACATCCATGTAGCCTCCACCATTCATCTAGTTTTCATTTACACAAAAAAGTAGAAAAAAAAATCATTAATAAGTTTATAAATATAACAATTTATACATTAAAGTACATCAGTAAATATTAAATTAATAAATGAATTAGTGAAAAATAAGTTAATAGATGAATTATATCTTTTACCAAGTTGTAGTGTTTCACGTGGAGAATAAAATAAGCTATTTGTGAAACTTTCCATTCTGATCACGATACAACTTCAATTTTACTCATCACTAGTTTGTTTTGTGTTTGGGGACTTTTTAATGAATAACATCCATGACACGTCTAATTACTTCAAGCTTGTTACAAAAGCTTTTTTGATTATATTGGAAAGATGGATTCAACCAATAAGTAGTTGCATAAATGTTTTTAACGAAATTGTTCATCCCAACGTTGTTTTATGATATTTGTAAAAGGCTTGTATAGTCTCTTATTGTGACTAAATAGCTTCTTGATGCCCAAAAGAACCTTACACATGCATTCATATACATATCGCATCAAAGACCTCTCATTACAACCAATAGTATTAATAAGCATACAAGTGCAGCCATGAGTTTCATAATTATCAAACAATCATTCCAAGATGATAAAAAATATAACTCTAACTTTATTATCCTTTGAATTTCTAAAGTCCATAAAGAACTTGCTACACCAAAACTTGCAAATCATGTTTGTGACCATGAGGATCTTTAGTGTAATGAGTGTGGTAGCAAAGCAAGTTGCACCAAGTCGAGGTATCTTTGTCCATCCTTCTCTTTTTCTTAACCAACTTACCAAAGCAACATGGTTATATACAAATATTGTCACCTTCGATGCATGTGAAACTCAAGAAAAACATATTTTTCCAAAAAGGAGCGAATCGGTAATTCTTGTTGGGACAATGCAGGCAATGTAAGAATTTCTTAATGTGGGCTATATGAATTGATATTAACTGAATTAGTTTAGTCTAATAAAGGTGAGATATATGGATTCTTAATCAATCTAATATAGGGCGGCTAGTGTGTGGTAGAAATCTGGCTAGACCGTAATGAGAGGGGCCCGTGGTCGAAGACTCTATAAATAGTGCTCAAGTCCCTCCCCTAACCTGACCAATGCGCATTTTGACTCGCATCAGGATCTAGAGAAAAACTCTCCTCTGCGTGAGTGGCAATCTCATTAGGCAGTGTTTTATCGAAGGGGATAGGGGAGAAGATCTTGAAGTTGTAGTACATGGATCGTCGCTAATTCAGCGTAAAGCATGATAGTTCCAAATCAGAATGCTGAATCGACAATTCTCTCTAGATTATTGTGTTTTTGTTTTCTAACTATGGTGATCCCCAGGCATGCCATGTTCGTGCTTCCACATCCGGTATCGAGCCTACCATAGTTTAGAAGCCAGAGACATCGCAGTTAGGTTTTTGTTCGAGAGGTTTTTGTCCGATTTGAAATTTTTAGCGGATGAAAGTTAAATTTTATTACTATTTGAATTACCATTATTATTTTCATAGCGTCTTTTCATTAAGGTAATTATTAATTACTTTTGAATTATCGTTATTATTTTTAAATGCGTCTTTTCATTAAGGTAATTAATTAATTACTATTTGAATTACATTATTATTTTTCATAACGTTTTCATTAAGGTATTAATTAATTACTTTTGAATTGTCCCATTAATGAATTGAGCAGTATAGTGCATGACATGTAATGTAAAGACATACGCCCTGTTTTTAAGTTTGGCATTACATATATATATAGTGAATGTGATCGTAAAGTTTATATACTGGTATGAGAGATTTTCAAGGATTCAATTGGGTTGTGACCACAAAGTGGCACACTTGGTTGGAGTTTGAGAAATGTCGGTCTCATATTGTGGTGAGATGTCTCATTTTATTGCGTGATCATACTCCCGAAAGGTGATCTTGTGTTTAGTTCATGGAGGGGTACATGTACTAGCGTAATGTGAGAAATGGCGATCTTAGTGGTTCATTACCCAAGGTGGTGATTTCCGCGAAGATTAGAATATGTTCTCATGGTGGCTATCATGTGGAGAGTGTACAGCGCATGTCATGGCTATGCCCAAAGGTGATTATGTGATGATGTATGTAATTCTCTGTATAAGTATTCACATGATGCTAATTGTATTGTTTGTTTGTTTTCGGTCGTTTTTACGTAGCAGCGATTGTTTCAATTGAGGTCACTACTTTGGATTGAACTTTAAAAAATGGAAAGGGATATCGCATCAATTAGTGGGAGCTGTTTAGTTTTATGTTGCTCTTATGAAGTTTGTATCTGATTTCATTACATTTTTGTAATATTTGAATATGTATCAACTCTTTTGCATTCAATGAGGTATTTGTGAATGTAGATTTATCAAGTTGAGTACATATAATTGTTGAAAATCTCGAGGCATTGTGTAAACCTTGAGTACTGGCTATGGGGCATTCTTGGCATTAGCGTATGATATGTTTGACACACGTAAAAATTACGATTAGCCCATCAAGGTAAGACATATCCGGGTTAGTTGGAACCATGATGGATATTCTCGGTGACACACTAGGTTTTGACACTTAAGGAGAGAAAATTTGGACTAACAAAATGGATAACCACGTGAAGTATCGCATTTATGAGGTATTGTCCATTTAACACACACTACCATATTGAATCCATATCGATAAAGTTGAAAGCTCTCGTGACCGTGGAAGGCTCTGCGTAAGTACATGCGATTCTGCATGCTTGATTCGATTCGGGCATAAGGATGGGATTGACTATTAAGAATAATCTCACAGACAGTATGAGTTGCACACACCGGGTTCTGTTTCAATTAATATCGCCCAAGTGGGAGAATGTAAGAATTCTTGTGTGAAGTTATATGAATTGAAATTAGCTAATTAGTTTAGTCTAACAAATGTGAGATATATGGATTCTTAATGAGTCTAATATGGGGGTACGGCTGGTAATGGGCGAGTACGGCCGGCCCGTAATAAAGGAGACCGTGGTGAGAACTCATAAATAGTGCTCAAGTCCCTCCTAACCTGATACACATTTTGTTCAGCGTCAGGATCAGAAAACTCTCGTGAGTGGCAATCTCATTGAGCCGATTGTTTTAATGAAGGGGATAGGGAGAGATGCCCGAGTTTTGTGTTCGTAGGATCGTCGCTAATTCGCGTAAAGAAACATGATGGATTCAAATCAGATGCATTGAATGGAAACCAATTCTCTCAGTTATTGTGTTTTGTTTTCTAACCATATGGTGATCTGGGCATGCACCATGTTCGTGGCTATAGGCAAAGTAGCCAGATTTTTATACAGATGCCGGATGCCAACCCGGATCGCGTGGTAGAATCATCTCGCGAAATCTCTTGAACCCGAGATAAAGCTGGCGACCGAATTAAAGGACAATCGGTTTTCATGCCTTGGCGAAATGGGCCGATGGCGGCAGGCGACATGTGGCATGAAGGTGTAGGCCACTTGGCACAGGACTTGGGGACACCCGGCATAGTGTAAGTGCCAAGCTGCTCAGAATGCATGATATTAATGTGGTTGGTACATGGCTTGGCATGGGTGACACATGCATGACTTGAGCCATGTGTCTTGATGCAAACATGTCTAGGCTTAGTGGAGAAGCATGGAATGGAGGAAGCTAAGGGAGGAGTTCTTCCTATTGCACAGAAGAGTTCTGAGGAAGAGAAGAGAGCAAGAGAGAAAGAAAGAGGAAAGAAAACCACAAGGAAGGAGAAAGGGAGAGGAGCTTTTCCTCCATTGTTTTTCAGATTTTGGTGGATCAAGAACTGGTCCTACACACTTCAAGGGTGAGGATTTTTCCTCCTTGGTGCATTTCCTTGTTTGGGAGCCACATGGAAATGACATTTGGTTGAGTTGGTTTGCTATTAGTTGAATGAATACCATGCAGAATTTTTCTAGAACTGATCTTGTTAGTGCATGTTATTATATATGCTGTTTTTCTGGGTTTTAGACTGAAGAAAAATCAGTTTTAGTAATGTGCTAGCATGACTAACATGCGGGCGAGAAGAAAAATCAGTTTGGTGTATTATTGTTTGCATGACTAACATGCAGAATTTTTCTGGGTTTATAGACTAAAGAAAAATCGGTTTGGTGTATTATTGTTTACATGATTACCATGCAGAATTTTATGGGTTTTAGACTGAAAAAAAATCAGTTTGGAGTATTATTGCTTGCATAACTAACATGCAGAATTTTTCTGAGTTTCTAGACTGAAGAAAAAAAAAATCAGTTTGGTGTATTATTGTTTGCATGATTACCATGCAGAATTTTCTGGGTTTTAGACTGAAGAAAAATCAGTTTGGAGTATTATTGCTTGCATGACTAACATGTAGAATTTTTCTGGGTTTCTAGACCGAAGAAAAATCAGTTTGGTGTATTATTGTTTGCATGATTAACATGCAGAATTTTCTGGGTTTAGCCCTGGTTGTTTAGGCCATAACGCTCTCGTCCGAACTCTGATTTGGGTGTTCTTGGACTCTATAGAGAGCTCGTGGAGTCAAGAATCTAGCCATAAGCCATTCAGCGGCAGTAGGTGCTCACATCAGTGCTGAAAAACTGATTGTTGCACCAGAATATGCAGTGCTATCCAATACAAGGTGTTTCAAACACATTGGGTTATGTGTGTTGCGGCAGACATGGTCATTTCTTGGCATGTAGCAGGCTATATGACTGACATACTATGTCTCAGCTGGGAATATGAATTATGGCATTACTTGCCTAAGTAATGGTTGGAATTATGTTAATACATGCTTGAATGATGTGTTGACATGAATGAACTGAATGATAGAAAAGATGTAGTGTATGCTTATGTGATGTATTGATTTGAATGTCTGGAATATTAACATGACTGTATGTATGTTGATGTTGAACTGAATATATGAAATGTTGTGTGCATTGAACGCGAGTGTTCATGGCACACACATAGTGTACGATTAATAGAATGTCCATGTAGAGGTCTTCATATATTGGTCATGGAAGCGGGTGTAGTGGCACAAATTGCATTGCATTGGTGTGCGGTAACAACGTACATGGAGTGTGTTACATGGTATTGATTGGCAGCTTTGCGTTTGGTGCTGGATGGCGTAGGCTTGGGAATGGGGCGAAGTCAAGTGAGTTCACGGTGTTAAATGAAAATGGAAAGCGGGCCAGTGTCGGCCTTAAGCGGGGATAGACACCCCCCTCATGTGAAAGCACGAAAGCACGATTAGGCCGGCGTATCCGTCGGTGAAAGCAGAAAATGTCGGGGTGTAAGAGACCACGCGGTGAGACCCGGAAAGTTACATTGCCCAAAAAGACATGAAATGATTTAAATAAATATCCATAGACTACGGGTTGTAAGATGGGAGTCGGAGTTGACTCGGTATTACGATTCCCATTGGCACTTGTTGATTGGTGGGTGGTTGACCGTACATGGGGGCATCATAGAGTGTCGTCCTCTTACATCGTGTAGTTTGTTTATGAGACAGCATATCTGCAGATTGGTTGTTTGTGTATTTGTGAAATGATCGTTGTATATGCGCCTAAAGTGGAGCGCCCTTGTAGGAATTATCTCTACTAGGCGTTAGCTCACCCCGTTGTGGGACCACTCGGTGCTCGAGCAGTGCGAGGCGGGCGACACTCCTTAGAGTCGGGATTATAAGGCCCGAGTAGGACTATGGCCTTGATTCATGTTTTATATATATATTATAACGAACTAGTTTTAATATATGTTTTGTATTAAGAGTGATGTAATAACTCTTGAAACCATAGAAATGTATGGTTTTGTAACTGTATGGACGAGTATGGATAATGGACCCGGTTAGGTCATTTTACTCATGTACGGGTCTCATAATATGAGACATACAAGTTTCCGCAGGTTGACAGTGATCAACGGGACCCCCGGGTTTTGGGGCATCACAATGCATGTCTTATAAGCTTAGCAATATGATCCAACTTACAAATATACTTCAACATTAAATTAAGACAATAAGTTGGATAAGGTGACAAATTGATGTGTTTATATGTCTTAAAAATCAATTTTCCTATTGTAACAACATAATTTGTTGTATCATTAGTGACTATATGAACCATATTGCTTGGACCAACTCATTGAATGATCTCATTAAATAGTTTAAACATATTGGTTGATAAGTATTCTTTCATAATATTGAAGCATCTAACTTCATATATCCTTGATGATAATAAATCATGAAGTTGATAAGTATTCTTTGTCTATTATTTATCTAACCATCACCCATTGTTGTAAACCTTACTTTTGCTCAAACTTCATTATAAGAATTTACAAGTAATTAAACTTCCTTCCAAGCATCCTTTAAAAGATTAACTCGTAATTGATAATAAGTTGGATCTTTATATACAAGACCAATTACAACTATAACGTCCAACATTAATTTGAAGTGTAAGGAATTCATAACATTAGTAGGAATGCATCATAAAAGAATTTCCTAATAGCTATAACTACTCTCAGGTGGATATCCTAGTTACTGTACTCTTAATGGAATGTTGAGTCTTTTGAATAATTCTTGTTTAAAATACTTATCCATGGTTTCTTTCTCTTTTCCACTAATTTCACTACAAGAAAAAGAACATTGATACTTAAAGTATCAAGAAAAATATTCAATGGCGCCCTCTGCATAGGATTATTTGTGTACTTTTCTTAGATGGGTTGTAAGCTTATACGAGGCATAAGATTTTGTTTTGATCTAAAAAAATAATTTTAATTTATTCATAAAATGGGATGTAAATTTTTGAAAGAAAGAAGTAAATGATTTGACTTTTTGGAGTATGAAGGTTCAATTTTTTTTTTTTTCAGTTTTGTTACCCAAGTAGGACTTGCAAACAAGCTGGCAAGTTACAAGGGAGTTCATACATTCCCTTGTACTTGTTGAGAAAAAAAAAAAAAAAAAAAAAAGAGTCTTCATTAAAGTGCACTGGTTACAAAAACTTCCTTATTCCTTTAATTGCCACCTGGCTTCTTATATCGTGAGCCAAATTCATTCATTCATTCTAGAAGATGGAATAATTTATCTGCTTTTTTTAAAATAAAAACGACATCTAATTTTTATGTTGTATGTGTACGTATATAGCTAGGAAACGATGCGGTTCGACCTATATAGGTCGAGCTCATTAGGGTTACGGGTGAAAATGGATTTGATCAATTTGATTCACTTTTATTCTAACCCATATTTTGTTAGCCTAGTCTGATCCTATACGAGTCATTGGTCATGAGGAGTTAAAATCGATCAACATTAAAAATTAAAAATGATAATAAATAATAATTTTAAAATTTATATTTTACTTAAAATAAGAGTTTCTATGAAATACTTATTGTTCATTAGATTATATAAAATAAACTATTATATAGTTTATATTTATATTTATTTTATTTTATTTTAAGTATTTTCCTTTTAGTATTATTTTATTTTATTAAAATAGTTGTTAATAATTATTCTTGTTTTATAAACAACTATTTTATATTTTTCATAATAGAAAAACTAATATTTTAAATAATTAGAAAATATTATGTAATCATTAAAAAAATTTCAAATAAAAAACGGGTCAAATGGACCAAGTGGGTCGGCTCGGCTCGACTCAAGCATTAATGGGCTGCTGCGGGCCTATATGGGTCGGGCCAATAAACCCTAGTTCTATTTGAGCACTTACATTTTCTGGAGTCGACCTCAAAACAAAAATGGAATCAATATTATTATTATTATTAAATTAAATAATAAAAAATAGAGGTAAAATAGCTAAAAATGAATTTATGGAAATTTAATTTAATCTATGTTATAATTAGGAATTGAGGGAATTGAAAAAAGGTTTTGACAAAATATCGTTTCTTCTATTCTATCAAATAAGACGTAGCTCAAATGGTTAAAAATTTAAACTAACACAGTCTGATTCTCAAAAAATTTGGGTCAAAGTAAATTCGTAGCAAAGGTCGAGACACATTATCCCTTTCTTTGTATACATGCTACAATTTTTAACAAAATGATTTGCAATATTATGATTATTAAATAAAATAATAATAAAATAAAAATTAAAATAGCTAAAAATGAATTTGCGTAAATTTAATCTACATGTTCTAATTAGGAGTGAGGATGAGGAATTGAAAAAGGATTTTGACAAAATATCGTATCTTCTATTTTGCCAAACAAAACGTATCTCAAGTAGTTAAGAATTTAGGCTAACACGAGGAGGGGTCTAGGGTTCGAGTCCCAATGGAGATAAATTTGTGAGGAACAGAACATAATACTAATGTAATGAAAAGTGAATAGATGTCAAAAAATATATCTTCTATTCATCACTTTTACGGTTTTACCACTTATGTCACATCCCACATTGAATATAGAGAAGTGTTAGAGAATAACTAGAAGGGGGATAGACTTTGAAAACTATCATCAAAAGAGGCTTTCATATCAAATCATTAAAAGCATAAGTAAAGCGGAAGTGTACCTTGATCCATAATAAATATGATGTTGAGAAGAGATTGATCTTTATCTTCAAAGCTTGTAACAAAAACTTAAGTTATCCATTATGATCTTCCAAGTCTTACATATTAAGCAGCTAATTTCTAAAGGGGTGTGTTTGGATTATGGAAAGAGACAAGTGGAATGGAGAAATGGAGAGGTGGAATGAGAATGTTAATACCATAGAGCCCATTTCTCATGTTTGTGAATGAATTTAAGCAGAGGAATGGAATGATCAATTTAAAGGGAATCAAAATTCACTTCTAAGTAGAGTAGATTCCATAGACATATAGGTGGTATTGTGATTCACTCTTATCCTTTTTTTGACAACTATTTACTTTTCTCCTTACAAAACATAAAATCTTAAAATTACTATTTTACCTCTAAGATTTTGTTCAGTAGGCCCCACAATTTCAATTAATAATTTAAAGCATTTTATAAAAGCTATGTAATTGAATATCCAAAAACTTGTCTTAAATGTGTTATGAATTTTTTTTATTCCTGTTTTTTTGTGAGAAATTAAATTTATAATCTTGATAAAACATTTTTATAAAAATGTTATAAAAATTAAGAATATGTAATAATTGTTCTAAAAACCAATCACGAAAATACATATACAGAAGTATTTATATTTTAAAAATAATTTTAATTTCTAATATTTTATTTTTAATCATATGACTATAATTATTTTTAAAAATGAAAACAATAAAGAATAATTAAAATATTTTATCTAACAATAAATGGCGTTAGTTTAAAAAAAAACAATAAATGACGTTTTTCAAAAAAAAGTGAAAAAAATATTTGGAAGTTATTTCAGAAATAATTTTACATTTTTCTTAGAAATAAAAAATGAAATAAGATTATTTAAATCAGTGATGTATTATTGTCAATTTATTTATTTTTCATTCCAATTCCTAGTATTACCAAATAGTGGAATGAAAATAAACAATCATTCTCATATAAGATTTCTAAACATTGAGAATAAAATCAAATTATTGATTTCATTTCATAAGAAATAAGAATGGAAAGAGATTTTTCATTCATATTCCTCATTCTAATGTACCAAACACTCCCTAAAAGTTTATTCTCTCTTCTGATATGATGATGGAAAGAAAATTTATTACATATGACTTGGAGACTACAACCTATTTATAGAGTGTCATGATATATATGAACATGAGTAAGATTTGCGAATTTGTATATATTCCCGGTAGGAGGATTCGCGATACGTTACAGAAATTCATGATGCATCATCATTAGGAAGATTCATGATACATTACTAGATTCGCTGATACATAGTATTAGGAGATTCATGATGTATCCCCATTAGGAGGATTAATTATACATTGTCAAATTCATGATATATCCTCATTAAGAAGGTCGTGACACATTACGGTTATGATACATCCTCATTAGGAGGATTCATGATACATCCCCTTAGGAGGATTCGGGATGCATTGTTTTTTCACAAAAGATTCATGAAACATTTTCATTTCTGTACCTAATTTAGTCCATCATAAAATCTAGTAAGACATTTGGGTTTCTACAAATTACAAAGTCATACCAAATACAATGTTTTTAACCAACAATCTAGTTACTTCGTGGAGTTAATTCCTTAGATGGTCAAATAATGCATATTTGGCTGATATATGTAGACGCATTTAGAAAAATTTCCAACAAGAAGTTCCTAACACTATATTAGTATAGCTTCATACTCCAATCTAATAAACCCAGCGTTTAAAAATGCGTGAGGGCCTGTGAGAACTTAAAAACATGTCTCATATGGTTGGATCGTATCGTTATAAATGGTATGATCGATTCACAACATTGTGGGAGTGCATTCGCTTAGTACGTAAAACATCCATTGTATATAATCATATGGGACCTGATAAGGACATTGTACGCCATGATGGTGTTTGTCATCACATAGTATAGGAAGAAAGTTTCGACACTATAAGTATGGACCTGGCGCATTAAACGCGTTTTAAAACCATGAGAGGCCCCTTATATCGGTAGGATATGTACATAGTGGATCAATCATTAAACTTAAGCCACTGGGCCTCCAGGAACTTATTAATTATTATATTAGAATATTATGTTCATTGGATTTTTTTATTAATAATAAGAATACCATGAAAGGTGCCCATGAGATTTTGTATTGCCTCACTTCTCTATTTTTTTAGGTCGAGCCACCACGAACCCACCCGCTTCATCTACAGTAGTAGTCAATAGGTTATATACTTTCCTTCTTTATACCCTTGCTTCTTTTTCCTTTCTTTCTTATATTCCACGTGCATTTTAATATAAAAATGCCTGTAATTTATTATATTTCTTGTTATTGAAGATTAATATCCATTTGGAATTTAGGACAAGCTCTGACACCTCAAAACTTGGGGGTCATGTTGACTAGTCGTCAACTTTCAAAATTTATATCTTAGGTCATTGCGCACCTAAGTCTTGATACCAGACCGGTACCAATTACTTGTGGACACCAAGTTACTCGGCACCACCTCGATACTTCCCTTCATCGGGACTCATTCATTCATATTTAAGTTAAAATATGATAATGATACCACTTGATCTGATCCATAAGAGTCCGATCACGACCCTCTTACCATTATTACATGCCAAACTATATTGGCAATAGTCAAAAACCAGTTAATTACAATTCTTTTATAAAATTAGTGCTGAAACGCTTTGTTCCGGCACTTTACGAGATTTTTTCAGTACCACATGTCGACCTTAACTTCCGCAATCCACGACCTCATCCCCAGGCGTCGTCAGCGGTGTCGACCTTGCACGAAAGGTTGTCTATAAGGGTGAGCCACGCCCGATGAAGAATACATCTCTGAAAGTTTCTCCATACCCCTAAGTGCTTGTACAGTATTCACTCAACATTTCACATTCACATTCCAACAAGAACATGTCAATTCTATATGGAATCCTACATGTCATGCCATGAAATATAACGCCCTAAAAATACCCTAACAGTTTTATAACATGTTTAGGGTATAAAATAAATTAAATTGTATTTTTCCGACGTTTAAATTGCTAAAAAAACGAAAATTGATAAAAAAAAATAAAAAATAAAAAACCCGAAAATTATACAAGAGTCAAATAAATTTGGTAAAAATGTCAAATGGGAACTCAATGGTCATAAGGAGAAAAGAATAAATATCTCAAAGTGAGAATATTGAAAAGTGGAATGTCAAATAGGGAGAATATAAGGGTCTTTAATGCAAAAATGAAAAGATGATTTAAAATGTGCTAGCTAAACATGAAAAGATTTACACATAAAATTGGATAAGACCAAAATTGTAGTCTTAGAATAAGCTCATTTTGGGCATTCACATTTCCCGAAACTAAGGCTCTCACATTTTGAAGAAAGGGGAGAAACCTTGTTAGGTTTATTGTCCCCAAATTTCGATCCGAGTTTGCAAGTAAAGTGAAAGGGAAAATAAAAGAATGAAGGAAGAAGATAAGGTAAAAGGGAAGATGAGGTTTTCAAGTTGCAAGAGAGATCAAGGTTAAAACCCTTCCCTAATTCCATATTTGTTTGTTTTGGGGTTATGTATTGGGTTAGGCTGAGGTGTATTGTGGTTTGGATTGGTGTTGAATTTTTGTATAAAGGAAATATTAGGTTTTTAGGGAAGATGCTGTCAAAATTTTCCAAATCCCATGTTTTTGTTTTGGCCATCACTCATCCAAATTGAGTTATTCAAATTTTTGGATAAACCAAACTTCTAGGAGAACAAATCTCCCTGAAATAAGTGTCTTCAATTTTGGACTCCATTAGACCTAGAAATTCGTCAAAGTGATGCTCTGTTTTCCGGTCAATCCTGGTTTAATTCTGATACAGTTTTGGTCTTTTGGAACAGTTTTGATATTTTGGTCATAAGTTGAGTTTCCACTCACATCAAATTAGTGATTAAAATTTACACTGGAGTAAGCCCAGACTTCTAGGAGAACAATCTCTCCCGAAATAAGTGTATCCAATTTTGAACCCCATTGGACCCCGAAAAATTCGTCAAATTAAGGCTACATTTCGGAGTCAATTCTAGTTCGAATTACGTGTAGTTCAGGTCGATATAGTTTGTTGTTTCGAACGGTTGTGGTATTTAAGCCATAAGTTGAGTTTCACTTATCCAAATTGAGTGATTTAAATTTCTAGGTAAACTAGACTTCTAGGAAAACAAATTTCCCTGAAATAAGTGTATTCAAATTTGGACCCCATTAGACCCAGAAATTCGTCTAAAGGGAGCTCTGTTTTTGGGCAAATTTCGGTTCTGTGTTGACAATAGAATAGTCCCGGATGTTTAGGACATATCTGGAGTTTCAGTGCTCCAAATTGGAAGATTCCAACTTCTGAATAAAATAGATTTATAGAGGAACAATGGACTTGAAGGAAGTTAGGTAAAATATGGCTCATTTGTTCCCAGAAAAAAAATTTACAAGTGAAGGTGTGTTGGGTAGAAAACAACCCAAACTAGAAACCTAAATAAGCCAAGGCGATATTCTCTGGTGCTTGATGGATTAGGGGTTGGCGATGAGGGAAAACCAATTGAGTCGAGATTCAAAGGATAGGAATCGAGTGTGATGACCTTTTGGTTCTTTCTCTATTCCTCTTTTATTTCAAAGTATCAAAATTGTTTACGCAATTATTGAAATGATTTTCAATAAAGCGTATATTGATTTATTTTAAGTGATTTGAGAAAATTGATTGTGAAATGATTGCCATGAAAAAAATTGCATGAGTATTGAAATGTCTTATTCGAGTATAAATGTATATACCCTATTGTAAATTTCTATAACTGGTTTTTAATGCCCTTAATAGAATGTTATCCATTATATTCAAATTAAGGATAAATTGGAATACCAATAAGGGTCAAACTAGCAGTATTGTAAATGAACGTAATGTAGTGTCACTCCAATAAGTAGTCAGCGGGGGCGATATGTTAGTATTCGCCGAAATGATTTTTATAACCCGTCGTGGCGGGCCGTGCGTGTTATAAAACCTTTTATCTTTGGCACAACGACCGCGAGTTCGTGCCGGTAATTCCTTTATCCTACACATCGAAAACATTGACTAAATTCGTTTAAGGGCAAAATGATAAGAATATTTGTGAAAAGCATGATTTGAGTTTTGAATGAGTTATTGCATATGAAAGTGCATATTTGGAATGATCAATGAATTGTATATGAAATGAATATATATATCGTATTGTATTGCATTAATAATTCAATAAGGTTCAAAAGCATTGCTTTATAAAGTCGCATGATTTGTTAAAATAAAATGAAGAGAGAAGCTGTATAGAACAGTAGCGTGAAAATGTTTAGCTGTACATTTTTATAATCGTATAGTCTGGAGTGAACATGTTCAAAAGCAAAGACCGTGCAAGTGCAGAGTCATTGTCAAAAGCAGCATGGAGTAAAAGTAAAGCTCCGACCATGCATATATGAAACCCCATGATCATTTTTTTTATACTTTTTGTATTAAAACTATGTTGTGAAAAATTGAACTCTAATAAATGTTTGTAAATGTTTTTTATATTTATAACGGCTTATAATGTCGTAATGTATAAAGGTAGGAAATGGAGCAAATTGGCATATAATGTCATAGTAAATGAAAATATGTATTGAGAACAAAATGATGGCCTCTTTAAGTTAGCATTGATATATATGTATATATTTTCATAAGTATATTATCCTTTACAAATGAGTATTTGAAATGTGTTTTATTGGAAAAATAATTATATCGAGGATTCGTAAAGGACGCATCCGAATCCGGTTCGTACTCCGTGTCGAGTCTGGTAGTGGGGCGCAAGCTCCTCACATGAAATGAGATGAGATTCATCATGTACCATGCGCTCGAGTCCTTACCGACTCCCTCACACAATGCCTATGCCCATGTGTAAATAGGCCAGTCATTAGGATGACATCGATTATTATTTTTCAAAACAAATTTCATCTGTTTATAAACCAAAAGCTTTTGGATAATACATCACAATGATCATTTTATATTCAAAATCGTAGCCTTGCCTTTTGTAGGTAGTGGATTTTTTAGTGTCCCAGCCTTGAGCTCTTCTCAAACCAACACTTTTCACGGCCGCTACCGCACAGGAAATCCGAGCCATAGTGGCAAGTCTTTCGCGAGAAGAGCGGATCTATCCCCTTCTTGTTGATACGGCACATATTTTCTTTCTGGAATTTTAATCGATCGTGCGACTGCATTTAGCGTTGACCTATTCTTAGAGCCCGCGATCAAACACACCAAGCGTATTGTCGATTTACCAACCACGTACTCACCCATTTAATGTGATGTGCGATGCGTATGCGTCTGATATCTTTATTGCGTGTTATATCGTGTCGTATGCGTAATGAAAGCTACATGGACAACACAATCACACCGCTACGGAGTGTCTGAACAATCACATCACCTGTATATGAGTTTCATACATCATTTCATTCATGTCAATATATCATACAAGCATATATCAACATTCACATTCAACATGTCATTCTATGTTCAAGCAATGACACACACATAAGCAAGCCATGTAATGGCCTTTGCACATAACCATTCATCACACATCAATATGTTGGAGCACTCACATTGACATCCAAATAGGTCACTACATTGTCAAGTAGTGGCACACTCACAATCAAACCATGTCATGGCCATTTGCACATACAAACTCATCACATGTCAACATATTATAGCACACACATTGACATCCAAACATGTCACTCTTAGTCAAGTAATGACACATTCAAACAAGTCACACAATGGCCCCCGAATCAAGTCACAACAACCACAAACCAGGCCACGAGACCGACCCCAAATATGCCACAAACACAAGCCTCGGACAATCGCAAGCTGCCCACAAAGCGTAAACACCTTCCACGGCGAAAGTGGTTAGCCCAGGGAACGAAGCGCCTCACCTAGAGCGAACTAAAGGGATCCATTTCACTGTCCTCGGGTTCGCTGGGTGTGCACATGCCACACACAGAGCAAACCCCTTCGCTTAGGCGAGCCTTCCCTTCGCCTAGGCGTAGAACCAACCTTCCATGGGAAGATTCACACCTTTGCCTAGGCGAACTTCACACCTTTGCCTAGGCGAACCTAAGTTCGCCTAGGCAAAGAGCTTTATCAGCGAGGAGCAGAAAACCCGAGTTTTCTTATGCAAACAAGCCTTTAAGCGAAAAACCCTCTTTTTCCACAACCCATAAAGGCGGAAAGTAAGCCAAGGTAGGAAAAATATCACTTCCCTTTAGAGAGGCGTAATACGAATTATGAGCCTCTAAATCCGACAAATTCGATATCCCGAAATCACCCCTCTTGGATCTTCGGCGAAATCCCTCTTTTCAGGTACCCACGTGTACCCCTTATCGATGCGATGAACTTCGTTCTTAGCGACTAAAGTAGATCAGGAACTTCAGAAGTAGATCTTAGGAGGAAGCGCAACTCTCCTCTTTCTCTCTTACTCCTACTCTCTACTACCGATCAAGCCAAAGAAAAATTATTCTTTTTACTAATTCCTCTTTGTCCCAACTTAAGCAAGTTGGATGTGTCAAAACCCACATAAATTGCCACGTGTCCACCCTAGTTCGGGTTCGATTTTTGTGGCGATTTATTGTATCCATTGAGTTAGTCATATCTCGTAAACGATTAGTCGTTCGGCTTAGGATTTTCATAACGATGCAAATGCGGTAATGATCATTGTGAGCGGCACTATCGTGAAGCGTGAAAATGTGTGCCAGGTCGATGGGGGTCGTCGAGTGATTAGATTTTGCGAGACGAATCCCACCTTGTAAAGATTACGTTTAGATTAAGTAGGATTTAGAAAAATTTGAGTTTTTGACATGTCTTATTCTGATAATTCTCATTTCTTACTTTTAAAAAAATCGATTTTTTGGGTTTTTACACAAACATAGACTCTAACTGCATACCCTTTTTATTTTAATTTTTCTATAATTTACTTTATTTTATTTATTTAACTCGTACTGTATTTGTTATTTTCAATTACATTATGTGAAATAAAATATATTAAAATAAAAGACAAAAATGCAAGTTAAAGTGTGGGCGTGGTTTGAATTTAGGAGTATGTGAGGTTGGTAACTTTAATAATAGTTAGGAAGGTTTTGTTGAAGCTCACGTCACATCCATCCGAGTGATTGGGCCTGAGTGTCATGGGTGGCCCATCCTCTCCCTTCTGACAGTTAGGCCCACTATGCACGGCTGGCCCGTTAAACCCGAGAAGATCCGAAAAAAGACACTTATACCCTTTTAAAATTAAAAGGCTAAACATTTTAATTATGATGTAAAATGTTCCTTGACCTTGATTTATAAAAAATGTAGGTTAAGAAGCTTGAAAGAAAATTAATAAAAGAGCAATATGAGATGATGATCACATTTTTTGATTGGAGTGGGTTAGGCGTGTTGGAATCGGTAGTGAGGCCCCAGGTATCGTTGAAGTGATCTGTTGGGCTCTGGACGTTGGACTCCTCTGTGATAACAAACAAAGATGATCGGGGCTCGCACATTCTGGATTAGATCGTGGGTTCTTCTGTGGAAGAGAATATCATTGTTTATGGAATGAAGTTTTATGCGTATGTCTGCGTCGGCTCAGATGGGGTGGTTTAGTATTTATAGTATATGTTTTCTCCCGATTGGATGAGTGATAAGGATTACTCTTGTGGATGGGATTTTTTAACACTCCTTATCATTTGTCGGATTAATAAGGGATAATTGGAAGTAGTTATTGAGAATTATCTGCCACTATTGGTGAGATTTAGTTTGATTCTGGGATGCGATTATTGGAATTATCTTACTTTATAGCCAGTGAGATTTGGTTTGATTCCACGGGGATATGGGCTCTATCTTTAAATTTGTCTAGCGTTCACAGAAGCCCTTAGGGAGGATGGCCCCGGGCTCAGTTTTGGGCTGTGCCGGGAAACGGGCGTTTTCTTGGGCTACTTATAAATCTTCTTTTAATGCTTCTTGCTTGGGCTTCGGGAGTGGACACGTGCGCCTATTTTTTAAACCCGATCGGTTGCCCTCGGCCCTTGAGTTCGCAATGGCGGCGTGGGCAAGGGGCATGTCGTTTCTTAAATCGGGTGCGACTTCCACGTGTATTTGTTTAGTTTGGTTAGGGTTTTCTTAGTCGTTGTAGACCTCCAATTTTCTACTCCAACCAGCTTGCACGTTTTATCACATGGGTGTCGCATTACTTCCGATGGATTACTGCTATAACGCGTTAGGGCCCTTTTAGGCTTAGTGCGTATCGGCTTTCGGGTGGGCTTGTATGTGGTCCGTTGAGTGCGTGCTGTAGTTCACTTTAGAGTGTCATCATGGCTTTTTTTTTAGTTATTGGCATCGTGCTATAGGAAGCAAGTGGGGCCCAGGGTTTAGCTCAATCAAGTTTATTAGAGTATGTCA